>NW_023591176.1:0-10037 GCF_014843425.1 Jatropha curcas | reverse complement strand
AGAGAGAGATAGTAAACTAAAGAGTTTTTTTCAACTATATGCACCTGGCTTTCAAGTCCTTATTGGGCCTTAACAAAGTCTGGGTTCCGCAAAACAGGAATTTCCCGGGCTTTTTTTATGGGCCTACTCCCTTTTGACGGCACCTTTAAGGTACTAGGCTTGCAGTTGGTAGTAATGTTAATTCTCGGATGGATGCACCCTAAATCCGCATGGTTTAGGCTAGATCCACGTCAAACTTAACACAGTACCGAAGGGTAAGCATGGGTAGAATGAGGTGAGAAGAGAGAAATGCGGCATGAAATGCAAGAATCCTAGCAAAAAATAAAATAAAGGAAAGCGAATAAACAAACGAGGACGATTAAATTAATTTCAAAACGGCTTTCTAACCAATTTTAATTTTTTAGAAACAATAGGTTTTTTAGAGTTAAATTCCCAATACACAACCAATGCTAAATTTTTAAAAAATAATCCGGGGAATTAGTGTTGTATCCCCAAGCAAGAGTCGCCAATCTGTTTTTCGTCGAAATCCCCCGAAGGACCCGAAAACATCCCTTTTGTGAATTTTTGATAAAATGTGTTTATTCTTTTATGGCGGTGCCGATAAATCGGTTTTTAAATAAACAATTTTGAGGTCGCCCGTGCATGTTTAGGCAATGAGACCGTTTTTATAAAAATGACTCCATTTTAACGCCCAATTTTTATTTTAAGGACAAATTATTTTAAAAGACTGGTCAGGCGCACCAATGCGATTCTGGGTAAGGAATTTGGGGTACGTCTTAAAAAAAGAAAAAAAGACGGCCGTTGGAAGCCGACGCCCGGAAAACCGGGCCCTCTTTAACTTATGAATTTTCTAAATTTATTTTAGTTAGAAAAGCCAAATTATTTATTTACTTAAACCCAACCCAAATAAATCAGACCGAGTTCCTATTTGAAAAATTATTTTAAATCGCGCCAAATAAATCAATTATACATAGCAAATTAATTCTCAATTAAAGCAATTAAACCAAATAAATAAAAGAGACCCGCTCTTGCTTATGGTTCAAGGCCGGGTGACAACCGACTCAAAAATATGTAATGGAATAAGTAAATGACCGCCTCTTGCCTTATGAATTAAAGGCGGGTAACAAACCGGATCCAAATATATATACAAGATTGAATCCAAAATTAAAATCCATAAACCCATAAAAATTCCCCCCCCCTACAAAATAATAAAATAAATAAAATTCATACAAATAAATATATATAATCACATTTTTTTAATAATTTTAAGCTCAATAAATTATAATCGTTCATAGTTGGGGCATTCTCAGATTTAATTGAAAGAAATTAACTTTTATTTTGTAGCAAAATTTTATATTTTTTTATTTATTATTTCTGTTGAAAAAATTGATAGAATAGTATGTTCATCGAATGAACAAACAGTTACTATTCATGCGATGGAAAAATAAATGATAGTGCATGAATAGTGTATGAACAGTATCAATTTCTGGAAAAAATTAAGAAAACATTCACTGTTCATACGATGAAACAAACAGTTCTGTTCATCGATTAAATTCTGGGAAAATTAAAAAAACAGTTTACTTGTTCATGTCGAAACAAACAGTTACTGTTACATAGCGATTATTTCTGGAAATATTGATGAACAGTTACTGTTCTCGATGAAACATTTATGTGATTTTTGCTCTCTGCAGAAGTCCAAAGTTTTTAAGTATTTTTTACATTATTTCTTGTTCCAATGTAATTTAGGACACATAAATGGTCAATATGAACAGAATATAATTTAAAGAAGCTTAATAATATTAATTCACAATGAATATGTAAAGAACAGCAAAAAATATGTAAAAAAAATAAGCAAAAAAAGTTTAAAGAAATACCTGATCCTCAGATTGAGGACTGTAAAGTGGATCAAGATCTCCAGAAGCTTTTTTTTAGCAAGGATTGATATATTTTTTTATCTTTTGATTTTTTTTTTCTTTTATGATTTAAATTCACCTAAAATTTATAATCTAAACCAATTTTCTCTCAAATCAATTCATAAGAATTTTTTTGAGACAAAATATTGGCATCACAAGTATTTTTTTTTTTAGGATTTTGCCGTTTGTGAAGTTGTGAGATTGTGGTGTGTTGTTGTGAAAATTGTGAGAAAGAGATGATTTATAGAGCTAGGTTAACACTGTAGCACAGCGGTACTTGTAGACTAGATACTGTAGCGCGTAGCTACTGTAGCACTAGGACACCTGGTTAGCCCCACACGTTAGCTATGTAGGCACGGTCTTTTTCTTTTTTTTTGTTTTTAAAAAATTTTATTTTTTAATTTTATTTAAATCTTTGGATTAAAAGGCTTCCAAATAGGCATTAATCCATTTATTCCTCGTGTCCTCATCGGAATCAAGGAGGCGGGGCAGTAAAAAGGCACGCGTCAACAATATTCCATTCAATATATAAAAGTTGTTGGCATTATATTTAAATTGGATATAGTATTAAGGTTTATCAATTATTCCTAGGTCTGGTGCCTATTTTACTGTTTCTCCTATGGGTTATATGGATTTTAGTTCAAATTTTTTAATATCTTCTGAGTCAGGTTCACTAACCTCAGAGTTAGAGTTTTCTTCTAAAATGTTTATTGATGCTTGAGGAGTATCAGGGCTACTTGTTGAGTAAGTCTCAGACGAACCTCAAAAGTTTACCTTAAACTGATCTTTTAATTTATTGACAAAATTCCTTTTTGGACTAGACTGTGGAAATTTGAAAGAGGTTTAAAATGTGAGATTTAATCTTATCTTTACCTTTTAACATTTTCATTTACAATTGTTTTCTTTAATAAATTTTCAATTTCGTTTATTGAGTATTTAGACAGGATTAAACTAGCATTACTAAAAATTTATTTTGTTCAATTACTTTTTTATTTGCATCAATTTTCCTTGAGCAATTTTATATGGAGCACATATAATCTCATTATTTGGTATTTTAATTTGCTAAATTGTTTTAGGGAGGAAATTCACTTTTTTATTGTCTGTTCATTTACTATTCCCATTCTGGTCTTTTATCTTGAATAGTTTATTGGAATTTAAACTTTTAGTTTTATTTTTCTTTAATTGATTTATACCAATCAAAAGAATTTAATGTCAGTTTGGGTATCTAATTTATATTCTAAATATTCATATTTTTTAATTCTTCAAAAGAGTGAAGTTTTAATATCTTTTTCATTTTAATTAAAATTTCTTGTTTTAGATATTGCTTTTTATTAAATCTTTTTTCGTAAATATCCTCTTTACTAAGAAATTTAATTTCTCTTGTTTATATACTAACATTTTCAAGTTATAGCTGAAGCTGTTGGTGATTCTGGAGATGAAAATTTAACCAAAATTAGATTGTTGATTATAAGTAATTAATCAACAGGTTTAATAAACTGTCTGTGGAAATAGAATTGACTATAATCAACACCTTTCATTTTAAGTGATTGGATTTAAATTTGGAATATCTTTGAAGTAAGAATACCTTGCGTTTTACCTAATGTTTTGGATAATTGGTTTAGGCTCAGTTTTCTTTTATACTTAGCATAAATTATAGAAGGATAGATGAAGTAGGTTTATCATTTTTCATCTGTAGTTACAAAAGGAAGAAAAAATGACCCTGTATACCTCATACTTTGACTTCTATTAAATTTTAATGTAACTTTACCATCTTACAAATTGTTCATTTTTTGTAAATTGAATATTTGGTTTTAAACTTTTTCTATGACTGGAGGAGGTACAACCCCCTTCCAAAATCCATTCATCTAGGAGTGTTATGTCCTTTCCATTTGAAATGGTTTTAGGTATTACTGTATTTGTTTTAGTTAAATCCGTTTGAAGAAATCGAGTTTCCCCAATTTTTAGGTTGTACATTTTTATATTTTAGTAACGCCAAAGCTGAATTCAATTGCTTTATAATGAATTTTATAAAATTAAAGCTATACGGATTGATCCCTGCTTCATTTATAATTATGTGTTTAAATTTTTAAAAACTATAACTTTCTAAAATGTTTTAAATCATGTTAAGAGAACTTGTCATATTTTGGGTAATATCTAAAAGAATAGGCCCTTCACTAAAGACTAGTTTCGAAGATCCTAATAAGAATCTTGGAAAATTTAAGAATCTAGCATCTCTTACTAACTGCAAGAATACTAGTGTTTATCTTCTCTGGTTAAAGGTTTTATTCCTACTTGAATTAATCCTAATATGAAATATACTTATATTTTTTTACTTTTATGAAATGTTGTAATGTTTTTAGAAGATAAAAGAGTTATCCTTTTCAAAATGTTTACTTAATTGAAAATCTCTTTCTTGACAGTTTTAATGAC
This sequence comes from Jatropha curcas, assembly GCF_014843425.1. Next base: position 5,694 of record NW_023591176.1, on the reverse strand, counting down.
ATAATCAGTATTTTAAATAAATTAAATTTAGAAAGCTTTAATAAATCCTGTTCTTATCAACTTTAGGAATTTCCCATTCATCAATTGCTTTACTAAAAATTGCAAAATTAATTCATTTCGATTTATGACCCTTTTAATTTCTGAGACCTGCAGAATCATCAGATTTAACACTACTAATTAGATCTACATAATAAAGGATCCATTTTATGTATATCAACAAGTCGCGGCCATTGCCTGGTTATACCTTACTCAGCCTTTCAACATGCGGCTTATAAAAATGGGCTTCAGTAGGCATTAACCCAAAAACTATCTATGATATCCAGAAAAATGAATACTTATTATGAAGATAATAGCAATATTAAACTTGAAAGGCTCCTGAAATTGAGGAAATCATTCCTTCAATATCATTTTCCTTTATACCAGACCTTATGCTATACCCGAGAATTCTTACAGAACAATGGAAGGAAGAAGGATTTAAGGAAAGAATCCTATGCCCGCGTCACTAGTAAAGCTCACGCCACTAAAGCTCTTTCAGAGGCATTCAGAAGACCTACCTAAAACCCTAATACTATGTAAAGACCTTAAAAAATGGATTGAAGAACTTTCTCAAATCGTCCCAGAAAGTTCTTAAAAGCAATTGCATGAATATAGCCTCTTCTTCCCCAGAAGAGTCAGGTATGGCTTACTAAACCTAAAGCGTCGTATCCTCGCTCATGGTACGGCTACTCTGTCTCAAAACGGTAGACCAGTAAGAGTTATCAATCCGTTGATGGCTGTGGATTTGCCAAAAATCCAATATAATAATACTAGTAATATACATAATGGTTTTGTAAAAAGTTTGGTACGATTTGAAAAATTTGAAAAGTTGAGAGATGGATACAACAACAAAAATATCAAATCCTTGGCAAAATTGTAAAAACATTATTACCCTGAGAAATGGTATTTTGTGGCCTTTTGATTTGTCAAAATCTCAGGAATTTATCATAATATATTAGTAGAACAGGATCAGTAAAAATAAAAACATACTTTTGATAAAAATAAACTCATTTCTTTATTTTCCTTCCTTTACAAATTAAAAACGCGTCATCCATACCCTAAAAGAGGATTGGCCCGTATCTCTTTATTTACTTCAGTAAAGATTTAAAACCTTGGTTTATAAACACTGTAATGATTTATAATTATTTTGAATTATAAAGATTGCGTGGGACAAAGTTTTTGGTATTCAAAATCCAACTACTACGCATTCTTGGTTAATATATTTTGATCAAAAGTATATCGTACTGATTTAAAAATACCGAATTGGTTTAAGATGGTGGCATTTAAAGGTATTTCTGAGGAAAATCATTCTGTCGAAATATTCATTTCTTTATAACCAGTTACTTTAAAGCCCATTAATAACCTTAACCTGAAGAAGTTCAATATTCCCTCCCTTATGTATTAATTGTTAAATGCTCCTTCTTCACTGCATGGGTTATCATGGTATTTTGACTATCAGTATATTCCGGAATCCAGAATTCCTTGTTGGAGAATGACAATAAAATCAAAAATGGTGGGGATCCTTTAAAAACTCCATCTAAACCCGAGATTAAAAAAAATCCGTCAATGGATTCTAATAAATTGTCCGGGCCCATCTAAACCAGCTTTAACGTATGCAAACACATTAGCCATCCAGGATATCCTCAATTTCGTATCCAGAGGCCCAATGTCAATGCCCGTTTAAGCCTGCTGCTAAAACGCCCTGAAGAATATAAATTGATCTGCAAGAGATGTTTGAACAACTCTCTACCAGTTCCAAGATCAGCCCATAAACCCATCGTAGTAAAGCCATAAGTGCATACCTCTGTAAATCTTCACCACTACAACACCATAAAGGTAAAAGTAAAATGGTAATATATCAATCATCTTCAATCCAATCTTCATTCCTCAAAATGACGATAGTGATAGTAATGAATGATATTGCTCACCCCCATATAAAATGCAAAAAGTATAAAGCAAAGAAAGAAAAAATAAAAAGAGAAAAAAGAAAAGAAAAGATAAAAAAGAAAAAGAAGGACAGCTCATCGTCCTCATCTTATTCTGAATCATTGTAAATAGGCATAAGGAACCTTATTCCTTCAACTTTTCAGTAAAACGCCAAGATATTATCTCCAACTAACCAAGTGGCAGACCAAAAACTATTCATCTACAGTAAAGGTCAATCACTATTCAGCCACAGTAAAGGCCAGGTTACTCAACAATAAAAGTCAAGACACAGTGGCAGACAACCCACTGTTCATCAACAGTAAAAGTCAAGATTCGTTGGCCGACATGCCACTGTTCATAAATAGTAAAAGCAAATAGTAAAGATTCCAATAATTTGTTATTTAAAGGGAGCCTTTCCTCTTGTGAAGGCATAAGCTTAGATTAGAGATAAAAGCCTAGACATCTCCCCTTTCCTTTCAACGTCTCTTGTAAGGATTCAAGGTTAGAGATTCTATGTAAGTATAAACTAGTTTGAGCTTATCATTTAAATTTTAAATTGTATATTTGTATTTAAATTTTGTAAATCAAATTTAAATTTTTTTTGTATTTAAATAAAAGTAAATCTTATATCTTCTACTACTTCTTGAAGCCCGTGTTGACGACACCTTCTTCTTCTCCCTACCACACTCCTGAACTTAATTCTGGGGAATCCCAAGGTTTAAAAGTTGCAGGAACCCTTTAAAAACCTTGTGGTAAATATATTGATAAATTGGTTTGAGTTGATTGAAAATTATTTAAATTGATAAAATTATATTGATCATAGCATTCTTATTTATATGTATATTGACCTTTAAATTATAAATTTTACTTCAGAATCAACATACTGGTAAATTGGCTTTTGTTGCTTTAAAATGACTTTAAAACGGTCCTTTGCCTCTGATACCAACAAAAGGACAAAGGACCGTTTTAAAGTCGTTTTAAAGCAACAAAAGCCAATTTACCAGTAGTAAAATTTATTTGGCTTTTACTATCTCGGTCCTTACTGGTAAATTGGCTTTTACTATCTCGGTCCTTTGGCTTTTGTTGGTATCAGAGCCTTCAAGTTTAATATTGCTATTTAATAAGTATTCATTTTCTGGATACATAGATAGTTTTGGGTATGCCTTACTAACCCATTTATAGCCGCATTGTTGAAAGGCGAGTAGGTATAACCAGGCAGTGCCGCGGACTTGTTGATATCATAAAAAAATGGATCCTTTATTATGTAGATCTAATAGTAGTGTTAAATCTGATGATTCTGAGTCTTCAGAAATTAAAAGGGTCATAAATCGAAATGAATTAAGTAAACCTTTTGAAAGGATAACTCTTTTATCTTCTAAAATATTACAACATCATACAAGTAAAAAATATAAGTATATTCATATAGGATTAATTCAAGTAGGAATAAAACCTTTAACCAGAGAAGGATTAAACACTAATATTCTTGCAGTAGTAAGAGATGCTAGATTCTTAAATTTCCAAGATTCTTTATTAGGATCTGTCGAAACTAGTCTTAGTGAAGGGCCTATTTCTTTTGATGTACCCAAGATATTGACAAGTTTCTTAAATGAATTTAACATTTTAGAAAGTATAGTTTTAGAAAATTATTAGAAATTAAAACACATAATTATAAAATGAAGCAGGGATCAATTCCTATAGCTTTAATTTATAAAATTCATTATAAAGCAATGAATTCAGCTTTGGGTACTAAATATAAATTACAACCTAAAATTGGGGAAACTCGATTTCTTCAAACGGATTTAACTAAAACAAATACAGTAATACCTAAAACCATTCAATGGAAAGACATAACACTCCCAGATGAATGGATTTTGGAAGGGGTTGTACCTCCTCCCGTCATAGAAAAAGTAAAACCAAATATCAATTTACAAAAAATTGAACAATTTGAAGATGGTAAAGTTACATTAAAATTTAATAGAAGTCATCAAAGTATGAGGTATTAACAGGGTCATCTTCCTCTGAACTACAGATGAAAATGATAAACCTACTTTCTCTATACCCTTCTATAATTTATGCTAAGTAGTTAAAGAACCTGAAGGGCCTAAAAACCAATCATTCAAAACATTAGTTAAAACCAAGGTATTTCAAACCATAGTAAAACCAAGATATTCAACTTCTGATATTCCAAGTAAAATGAAGGGTGTTGATTATAGTAATTCTATACCACAGACAGTTTATAACCCTGTAGATAATTATGTAAATCAACAGTCAACCTTAGTTGATTCACCTGAATCACCAACAGCTTCAGCTATCACTGAAAATGTTAGTGATATAAACAGAGAATTGAATGTTCTTAGTAAAATAGATATTGAGAAAAGTTTAATAAAAGAAATATCTAAAACTAAAAATTTAATTAAAATGAAACAGATATTAAAAACTTACTCTTTTGAAGAATTAAAATATGAATATTTAGAATATAAAATCAATAATCAAACTAAGATTAATTTCTTTGATTGGTATAATTTAATTAAGGAAAATAATTTTGATAGAAGTATAAACCCAATAACTATTAGAGATAAAAGACCAGAATGGATAGTAAATGATCAAACAATAAAAAATGATTTTCAAAAAGTGATTTTCCTCCTAAAACAATTAGCAAATTAAAATACCAAGATAATGAAATTATATGTGCTCCATATAAAATTGCTCAAGAAAATGATGCAAATAAGAAAGTAATTGAGCAAAATAATTTTAGTAATGCTAGTCTAATTTGTCTAAATACTCAATTAAAAAGAATTGAAAATTTATTAAAAGATAAACCAATTGTAAATGAAAACGTAAAAGGTAAAGATAAGATTAAATCTCACATCTTTAAACCTTTTCAAATTTCACAGTCCAGTCAAAAAGAATTTGTAACTAAATTAAAAGATCAGTTAAGTAAACTTGAAGTTCACTCTGAGACTACTCAACAAGTAGCTCCAGACACTCCTCAAGCATCAAGAAATATAAACATTTTAGAAGAAAACTCTAATTCTGAGGCTAGTGAATCTGACTCCGAAGATATTAAAAAATTTGAAATAACTCTTATAACCCATAAAGAAATAGTAAATAGGGCACCAGACATAAACCTAATACTATATCTCAATTAAATATAATGCAAACAACTATATATGAATTGGAATATTAGATGGACTTTCTGAATATAATATATTGAGTATTCTGCAGCAAATGACTATGGCTGCTAATGCATATAAAACTCAATCAATTATTTCAGATAGAAGCTATCGCTGAAATCATTATCGCCGGTTTTTACAGGACAAACTAAAAGGTTGTGGATTATCACCTAACTGACCAACAACATTTAGAAATATTAAATTCAATTTCAAGTAAATGGATGGAAGGTGAAACTAATATGATGAAAATAGTGAAGTAATTCAGGATGCTGTGTCATCTTTAATTCTCACTATTTCCTTACATTTTTTATAGGAGATCCGGTCTTTCACTTAAAAGATAAAATTGCAGAATTTATTAAGTAATCTTAAATGTAAAAAGATTAAGTGATTTCAAGAATATAAAACAACTTTCTTCACTCGATTAATGTTAAGGGAAGATTCCAATCAAAGCTTTTTGGAAAGGAAAAGTTTTTGGCTGGATTACCTTATTTTTTAGGTGAAAAAGTTAGAAAATACATTAAACAACAATATGGTCAACCATTATACCTTATAGTTAAAT
>NW_023591175.1:0-29194 GCF_014843425.1 Jatropha curcas | reverse complement strand
TTTTTTCACGGTAGGTTGTAAAAGAGAAATATCGCCCTGTCTAGCATAATATTAGATGCTGGTACACTTTTATACAATGGGGGGGCAGGGTTTCTTATTACCTGAGTGTAAACCAGTGTAGGGTCTACGGCCCTTTTAGCTTGGTCCACTCCACTTTCCAGTCTTCTCAAGTTTTGTGAATACTCACTATACCAATCAATTTAACCATATAACATATATACTGCGGTTCTTATGGCTTATTGGCTAAAATACGCTTATGAGAGAAACTTAATTGACTAAACTGTTTTAAAAATGTAATTATTTCAAGAACTTTCAAAAGGGTGACCCTAAGACAGTACATACAAATACGAAAGTGTGAAAGCTAGCCGAGTATAATATCAACAGAGCCTACTACTTAGAAATGCATAGTAAAGAGACAATCAGTTAAATAGTAGAGAACTGCTGAGTTACTTCATGCAAAGGAGCGTAGGAGAAGAAGAAGAGCTTCCGTTGAAGCAGCTATGTCAACTTTTGGCCCTGGGATGGTTCTAGTTGAGAAAATTTGCCCAGGTTCTTGGTGTATGACTCGGTGGGGCTTGTTATATTTTTGTAAGATGTTGCGTGATTAAAGGACAGTGGAGAGGGAGAGCATTTGACTAAAGGTTGCTACTACCAGCACCTTTGTTCTGCTGAATCCGGTCCTTGGACTATAGTTTCTGTGTTCTCTATCATTTTTTGCCTATTCTGACAGATTGATCTGGGTTACTGGGCCTCTCGGAACGGGCCAACCAATTGTAAATAGGACTGTCGTGCTTAAACTTTCTAAGAAACTAATTTCATTCAATTCCTGGATGATATATAACTCCAGTTATTATATTAAAGAACTCAGCAAAGGATCAGATTGCCCTTTTATGTGGAAATTTCCTATGTTAAGTAATATTGTTTAAGTATGAAAGAAAGTTCATGAATGAATTCAGGTTGAAAGTCATCCTGCCTTCAATCTGTAGTTTTGTGAAATACTAAATCACTTATATATTCATGGATTGTGAACCGGAGGCTTACAGCCTATCTGGTGGCCTTAGCGAATCCGGCACCCCGAATTGCTGACATCGCCGCCGTCGAATCTTCTCTGGGAACTTTGGCGGGACGGGTGATTACAAAATATTTTTTAAATTAATTAATTTTTCTTTAAAATTCCAAAAAGAAACGAAGAGTATTTTTCCATAAAGAAATAAATTCCACTCTCTCTTTGTTTGGAAAATTTACTTACGTTTTAGAAAAATATTTTTAAATACATTAATTTTCTTCTAATTTCTCAATAGAAGAAATAAATTCAACACTCTTCTTTGATTTGGAAAAATTACTTACCACGATTTTAGCAAAAAATGATTCGTTTCGTCCACTCACTTTTTGATGGATCGCCTAGGTTTTCCGGTTTCAAAAGGCTTTTTGGGCGTTCTCCGTGCCCCAAAAATATCCGGGACCAGTTCTGCGAATCCTCATCGATTTTCCCCGGAACATTTCAAAGTATCATAATGGCAAATACCTTTCGGTGAACTTTTCAAGAATGGGCCTCCTCCGTCCGGCCAATGACTGTTTTGCAGTACGGTATAATAGGCTTTTTTTGAGCCTCAAATTTTTGAAGTATATACAGTTGCCCCCCACCATCGGCCAACCGTAAAAATGATTTTATGGGAGTCGGTGGTTGTCTTGAAAAACAAATTTGTAATAATGGCGAAAAATCGGGAACGCCGTCCAGAAGACACCGCCTTTTGGCTATTTACCTATAAAATAGCTTAAAGTTTCACTTTTAACATTCAGTTATTAACTTTCCAATTCAAGATTTCTCTCAAATCCTCTCAACTTCCCTCATCATTTTCCTCCAATGACTTCTTTCGATCACAGCAGCGACGAGGGATTTTCTGGAGTTCTTTGATTTTCCCTAGACATTATGATACATGCGGACTGCAGACAACCTATATCAGTCCGGGTGACTGGTATCTATTGCCTCATGTAAAGTTTACTCTTTTCTCCTTTTATTAATTATATTTCTGCATTTACTGTCCTTATTAGCATGCATGCTAGGGTAGAACTAAAGATATTATCCTTAGAAGAAGGAATATATTCTAGATTGCTTTTATCCTTTTTAGGACCACTATATTAGATTGGACTGGGGTGAGACCTCCGTGAACGAAATTCCGGTCGGAGATAATTCGAACCCCAACAAATCCCAGTTGGAGCGATTATTAGCTCTGTCCCATTTGGACACCTGAGGCAGTTTGACGTGGGTCGAAGCCAAGCCACAAACGAATTACCTGGTGCTTTGGCCGAGAAGATGGTGGGACATCCACCAAACCTTCCATACTTTTCTTGGGGCGAGTTTGACGATGACCCCACAGAACTTTTCTGTGATCTCTGGGATCCCCTTTGGCACTCGAGTTGCGGATCGACCGTTCTATATGATGACTGGAGGACAAAGATCTCCCCGAACCGGATGGTGGAAGTGAATCGGTGATAGAAACATCTCGCCCTTCGGATCGCGCTCCGGCCAAGTTCTTCACAATCCAGTTTTTGAGCGTTTTTCCAGACGTTGGCTATCCCTCCAATTAAGCCCCTGATATATATGCTAGATTCATACAGGGAGACCTGACGGCTACCCAGGTGGCCAATTCACCATTGTCTGCTTACTTTTTGGCTTCGACCTCTGGTCCAACAGGAAGGAAAAATTCAACCCTTCCATTTTTGAAAAAGCTTGGAAGATTAGCCCACTTTCAGGAGTAATTACCTGGGCTGAGGGCCTATTTTTGAGCCGCATTGTAATGATCGACATTGTGCGATGAGTCGGCAATCTAATGTAAAGTCAGTGGTACTTACTACTTTTCGGGAGGTAACGTAAAGAACATCCCTTTTTTTGTCTTTTTTTGTTTGTCATTCTTGATTTTTCCTCATTAGATTTTTTTTTTTTTTTTTTTTTGTAGATTTGGGCAATTCTTCGAGGTACTACCCCCATATACGCTGCTCCGGAGCTCATTCGTTGCTGATCTTGGGCCTGGGACTGGGTGCCTTTGGCTTTTGGAGATGGACCTCGATTAAGCTACGCTTCAATATCCATCTCCGTGCAAAAAAAAATTCTGCTCTGCAGCGGAATCTAAGGACTTTTTTTTTGACACTTTGCGACTCTGGAGTCAGGTAAGTGTTCTTAGCGAATTCTTAAGTTAAATAAAAACGGATATTTATAACACATTTGCATCTTGTCTATAAGGTTGATCGGTCGATGACTGCCCGTCGCGAGCAAGTTGGATTCATGGCCCGATCCCCACTTCTAGCGAATCGGTGTAACTGGCTTGTGATGCCTCTGTCTCGGCGGAGAGTTGGTCCTTCGTACCCCGTCTTGAAACGAATACTACTTAGGCGAGAGAGTAAGACCTCAAGATAAGAGACTGTTGTTCTGCCCTTATCCCCTCCCGAGAGACTTCGCGAGCGGCGCAAGCAGATGACGCTCACATCGATGCTCATACTTGAGCGGTGTTCCCCATGTTGGAGTTCATCCCTGGGGGGAAGATTATGAGAGTTTCGTCCAGAGTCCTTTTTTTTGATCAGCCATTGGATCCAGCTTGATAAGTATTCAGAGATCGGCACCTTCCCAATCTTGACTACGCCAAGTGTGCTTATGCTCGGACTCGGAGTCCCTTCGACTAGGACTCCAAGGAGGAGGCCCTACGCGATTCCTTCCTTCTTCCACTCTCCGGTTGAGGGTCCATCTCGGGTGGGCCTAGCCACTCGACAGGTCCTTCCAGGGCTCCCCGTGCCGTCCACAGATGCTACTGGGCCTTCTTCACCGATTAGCCCAACTTAATCTTCGTAACAGCACTCTTATCATACTCCGGAACGGTACTGTTAGCTTTCGGAGGTTTTTCCCTGGCTTAAGAGAGAGTTGGACACTCTCGTTTCCGACCCATTAATGAGGTAATGGCTGATATCTTTCAACCAAAAGGATTCGTTGTATAACACGAATTTAATATTGACATTGTGTTTTCTGCATGATTTCCAGTTCTGACGTGTGGTAAGTCCAATGATGGAGGTGATTCTCTGGGATGGAGCAGGAGCCTTTCTTCGGCCTGACTCTGAGGGCCTTTTGTATGATCAGCAGAGAGGAGACCCCGGTCGCTGATGCTGTGTGGGCCAGATTTTTTTTTTCTGTTGTTGTTCGTAATTTTTTCCTTGGGTGTATTTCTGTTAACTGTATCCATTGATGTACTGCACTTGTTAGTAAATGAAAATTTTATATGTATGTGTCATGAATTATCCATTTTTGATTGGTAAAGAAAAATGAGCATTTTTTTTTTTCAATATTCAATCTTCACTTTTTTTCTCAATCTCTATCTTTTTCCTGATTCTTTTTTTTTAATTATTTTGTTTGAAAACTCTTTATTATCATTTCTTCTTCCAGAAATTATTTTCCTCGGTACTTAACCCCAGAAAAAAATGCCTCGAGAACCACACGGAATCCTAAAATAAAAAAAATAAAAATGTCGCAGGATGGGCAAGCAGCCAAAGCCATAGACTTCCAAGGGGCTTGCACGCTTCAACAGTGCCAAGGGCACACTGCCGCTATGTGCCCGCTGGAGAATCAGAAGCTTGGCCCGCCTGCCAGCTTGAGGCCACGGCCCGTGCTACAACAATGTTCCAGACTTCCAGGGGGTTGCAGTCCAGCGTCCTGTGCCAATGTGCACGCCTGTGCGCGCTATAAACCTTCCCAGATCCGTGCTGAACAACTACGCCCATGCTGAGAAGCCTTAGACTTCCAGAGCCTGGCACGCCTCAGCCGTGCAAGGCCAGCCTATGTTCCCGGTGCCAAGCAAGTTTAAAATCCCTGATATTTAAAGTCAAATTAGTTATGCCAACTATTTTCTTACTATTATTCATAGCTCAAACTTGGCAACTTTTCCTCACGATGCAAACCAAGAATCTAACTCTATGCAACATGGGTGAGGGTCATGATTAACGAAATGGAGACCCTAAAAAAGAGAGCATTTAACAAACCATAACAAAATGAAAGACTTGATCCATTTAATACCATATGGAATCCTATACAAAGAGTCCTAATATAAAGAAGAGGAGTAGTTCATCTCAACTCATCCTATCCATATTCTACATCTCTTCTCTCCCATTCTCATAGCTTGTAAATATAGTTTTGTTTCTCTTTAGAAGTTCAGGCTCTCAAGAAGTTGTGCAAGTTTTCAAGGAAACCATCAAGCAATCCCTCACTATTTTATTTATCTAACACTCTTAAATCTTGTTTATTTCTTTCATTATTGATTATGGAATTATTCTAATCAAGTATTTGTTGAGTTTTTATTTAGTACTATGTGTAACTAAAATCTTATACTAGGGGTTTGATGTAGCTTAATCTCTTTTCCAATTTATGCAATTAGATTTATTTTTCCTTATTCAAGTTATGACTTATTAATGAACTTAATGCTTCTAGGCAGAATTTTCCCCTAGGTTGATTTATTTCAATTATCACTGTCGGAAGAAGGATCTTTGATATGAAAAAGGTTAATAAATCACATGAGAATAACAAGTTGATGCGAAAGCTATATGGTTTGACTCATGGGGGGTTTTCATGAATTAACAACCTTAATTTATGGATTCATAAACAAACTACAAAACCTAATGATTTAATTTAATTTATATTTGGTTGCACTATTGGAAGATAGGTAATTAAATGGAATTAAATAGCTAGCAATACATCGGAAGAGCTTGTTAGGGAATTAAGAGTTGTTTTCCCTACTTGAATAATTAAATTGATTAATGAACTAATGAAATAAATTTGATAGAGTTAAGTGAAATCGAAACCCCTAGTAGTTTTACTTCCTTGATTTCTTTAATCAATAATTACTTGCTTAACTTCTTATTTTTACTTGTTGAATTACTTGTTGAAATATTTTTACTTGTTGAATTTAATTTCTATAAACAATTTCCTCATTTATCGTTTAAATAATAATAAGATAACATAATTTTGGTACTTAGATTACAATTCTCGTGGGAACGATATCTTACTTATCATGTATTACTTGTAGCGATCCGTACATTTGCGAAATAAGCTGTCAGGATTGTATTTTCAGGATAAAGGAAACTAACGAGTTATATTAATGAAACGGAAGTTGTTTTATAGGAGGCGAAATGAGTAAATGGTTCCACGAGCGTATCAGATACAAGATTCCACTTTTATTCTAGATTTACATTTTGTCGTGTGCTTGTATGGTTGTAGGACTAATTACAGATGACTTTCGTATTTCTTACTTACTGTTTGACTTTTTCTTTGTTGCATGTCTATTATTAATTATTAATATTTGATAGTTAAATAATAAAAATTATTTGCATTTTTTTTATGAATTTATCTCTAACTTAAACTCTAATATAGTTAGAGTGTTTAAATATGACTCTAACACATTCTATTAATTAAATCTCTAATACATTCTATTAATTAAATCCTAATCAATACTCTCACATCAAATTTAATTTAAAATATTGTGGAACAAATCAATTTAATTTGAATTTTTATTAAAACATTAACAAAAACATATTATTAAAATATTTAATAGTTTAATTGATGTTTTTGTTTATTTATTTATTGTATATTAACTATATTAATGATATTAAATCTTAAACATTATGTAAGCAGTAAAGAATTATTAATTAAAGTAACGAGACAATACATAAATAAAAATATTTTTATAATTAAAATTTATATAAAAACATTGAATAAAAAAAATTCAAGAATTCTTCTTTTATTGTTCCAAGAAGTTCTTCTTTTATTGTATATCTTTTAAAAATTTAAAAAATCATTATATGTTTTGAAAATTTTAATACATTTAAATTATAAAATATTTGGATGAATAATAATTATTCACAAAAATATAAAATAAAAATAAAATTCTAGATGTTGAACTCCTTTCACTAACAAAAAACGCCATTTTTGCCGACCGACAAAATCGGTCGCAAAATGGCAAAATCGTCCGCTAAATTTACCTGTAGGCAACGAATTTGCGACCGATAAGTGTCGGTCGAGAAATCATGGTCGCAAACCAAGTTTGCGACCGATTGTGTCCCGTCGTCGCAAATTAGAGACGCGATAAAACGGTCGGCAAACGTTGAATAAGCCGGTCGCTAATTTTTGTCGCGGTTTAATTGGGAAAATTCAGTCCGCAAATTGGTCGGCAGAAAGTAGTCGGCAAAAATGTTTTTGAAAATCGGTCGCAAATTGGTCGGCAAAATTGTAAAATTCCCAAAATGTTTTTACTTTTGGGTAAGCAAATCGGTCCCGCAAATCGGTCGCAAATGAAAAAAAATTAAAAAAAGATTAAAATTATTGTTTTTTGGGAAACCAAAAAAATTTTTTTCTGGCAACACTGTTTGGAAATTGAAAAACCATAAATTGCCCCATATATATCCCCACCAATTTCAAGACAGTTATAAAAATGGTAAATTTTTTTTAAAATTTGTTCCCTGAACAAAATTTAATTATGGGAAAAAAAATACAAATGAAAAACCTAAAAAAGGTCCCCCCCCAAATCAAAATTCTTTTATATAATGCTTGCTTGCTCCATCTTGCCAAAGAATCCCGATTTGTCGGATCAGCCCGGGGAAAGGGAGTAACCCTTGCCAGGAATTGTTGATGTAGGCCCGCCCAGGAGGGGGTTGACCAGGTATCGTCTGCAGCACCGGGATCAAGGATAGCCGTAATGGCCTCGTCCCATATGAAAATGTTTCTGCAAAAATAAAATGAAATATAGCGTTTAAAACATTGTCGATTTGTATCTTGAATTTAAACATTGAATGATATATAACTTAAACAAAAATAGAATACTGGAACTCCTCCGAAAAAAAAAAAACCCAATATAAAGTCTCTCGCCTCTTGGGTAGGCGGCATCCCCGCATATGTATCACTTTCTTTATGCAGGCTGTAGCTTGATTATCTTCAAAAATTTGCCTGCGCTGCTCGAGGATGGATATATTGCTAAAAAAAAAAAAACAGAAGTAAAAATATAATTACACGAAAGCATCACAGTTTATGAATAAGTAAAAATATATATTACAAGAATATGCCCTGCAGAAATTTGAATAAGTACTTACTGTCCCGCTACCAAAACTGAGGGTGTACGTGGATCTGATGAAACTGGCAAAGAAAATACAAAGATTATAATTTCTAGATAATTAATATTATAAATTAAAAATGACAGTTATGAACATTTTAATGATTTACCTTGCCACAGTAGGTGACTGTGCAGGCTGGTGGAAGTCCTGTACTGGTTCCAGAAACGGGAGTAGAAGAGGAAGGAGCAGAAGAGGATGGAGCAGAAGAAGGAAGGAGCAGAAGGCTGTGATGGCGGGCAGTACTGGACGCTGAAGGCAGAGGATGAAGCCCCAGACGTTACCTGAAGAAGGATGTGATGGCGGCAGTACCTGATGCTGAGCAAGCAGGATGAGGTCCCCAGACGTACCTTGAAGAAGGAATGTGATGGTTGGCAGTACTGGTCGCTGAGCAGATGACGAAGCCCCCAAGACCGTACCTGACGAAGGACGAGGGATCGACGCCTCCTGTGCCACGCGGGCAACTGCGTCCAGGGCGCACGACCCACGCGAACGCACTACCAGATGCGTCAAGAAATCAAAACGCTCTGCCTCGCTAGCCATCTGTACTGCACATATCAGAACCTAGATAAAATGAATTTATAACAATTATAGTGAATTGTAGAACATGTGTGGTAAATACGAGTAAACAAAGTGAATACATTAAAATTCTTCATTAATAATATTTAAATTTACATATACATTTAATCAATTTGTACAGTAAAATTGCTTCTAGAGTTTTAAGTGTCTTCAATTTCATCTGCTTCCTCCTCTCTTCCATCAGCTTTCATCTCTTCTTCATATTCGTAATAATTTTCAAGATGGGAGTGGCCCTGACCCAGCTGGCACTGCGCGCTTCACCATGATGTATCAATGTCGTAATAAATGTTTCGCAAACGAACCCCATTTTTGCACAAATGAACGTTTCACCTGTACAATGTCCTAAAGAAGGCTCCGATTTCGACACTTCTTGTGAATTTACATGGAAACACCTCAAACTTATTCCCATCATAAAAACTGGGATACGAACTGCAAACTGGTATAAAACGCCTCAATCGTTTTCAGGAACTCTTGTCTAATATCCATTGACTCGCAACCGTCAGTACTCCAATCGCTATACCCATCCTTGATCTCAATTTCATAATTAAAAATATTTTTAACAAACCATTTATGTATACTTTGAGGAGTATACTGGATTTTTGGCAAATCCACCGCCATCAACGGATTTGATAAGTCTTTACTGTCTACCGTTTGAGACAGTAAAGACTTACGCCCTGGGTATAGTAATAACATACACAAACACAAACTTAATATATATATATATATATATAGCTACTATAATAAAGGTAAGTGTATTATTCTACATATTGAATTTATTGAAAAAAATTCGGCAGCATTTCGGCACAACGCAATCAAATCTCAAATACAAAGACACTTCAATAAACACTTCTATAACATATCAACATTCTCCAAAGGCAAAATGGCCACTACTAGGCCTCCAATCCCAAATCAACATTCATTTAATAAAAACGATATTTAAGAATAATAAACGACAATAATATCTATAATAAAGAAAAAATATTAATTTGTTGGATAACAATTTAAACTGTATCAAACTAAACCCTAACTTCACCAAGAATAACGCCTACATCTAGTAACTTAGGTATGTCTGGAACAAAATAAAATGTATACATAGTAGTGAAAAGTTTAAGTTATAGCTTAAAATGCGAATTCAGTCATGCCGAAACAATGAAAAATAGAAAAATTTTAAATTAAAATAAAGGTAATCTTTTACTACATGAGAAAAAATTCAAATTGTTAATTAAGTTTGGTTTATACTACTTTAGTTGTTAATTAGCAATGGAAAACCTGAAAATTATGGCATAGAGCCAATGCAATAGTAAAGTGGGGTTGACAGAAAGAAACCAGTTTGTTTGGGAAACAATGGTTATTTTTCCAATTGGGCTTCCATTTCTAAAGGTTGCAGAATTAATCATCAAACACTTTGTGCATTGTTAGTGGCTTTTAAAAAATATTGGAATCCTTTTTTATAATAATAAAAGAAGGGTGGGAAGAGCTCTGAAAATGGTTTGGTTGACAGCAACGCATATCTATCATATAAATAATATAAAAAGACTTTGGGAATGTGCTATTTTTGTTAATAAAATTTACTAGTTCAAGTTTGGGCATTGATGCATTTTTTTTCCCCTTTTTATTCTCTAATTCACATTGGGTATAAGGAGAATGTTTGTGTGCATATAATATTATAATATATTCAAAATTTATTAGCTATCAAAAAAAAAAAATGTGATGGTGGCAGTACTGGTCGCTGAGCAGATGACGAAGCCCCAGACGTACCTGACGAAGGACGAGGGATCGACCCTCCTCGTCCACGGGCAGAGGAAAATGTGGTGGCTTTGCGATAATAAACTAAATAAAATATTGGTGGTGGTGGTAGTTATAAACTTGTAAACACGTTTTTCCCTTATTTATTTATTGTATGGAGGTTGATTCGGAACTGATCAGGGAAGAAAAATCAGAAAACAAGTTGATGAATTTTTGGATTAATCTGGCTGCCTGCTTATAATTTAGGACCTTCAAAAATAGCAAATAAGTCAAGTCAAGATTCTAATTTTCACTAAAATTGAAAAAAATTCAAGATTTCCCAACAAATCTTTCCTAATTTTCCCTTCTTCTCATTTCCATATTGTTTTAGGTTTCAGCTTCCAAAACTTTGTGAGCACCTGATAATTGAAGGAACTGTAAAATATTAATCATATTGGTTTTTACATGATGAAACCTCTACATGTTCATAATATTTTATCTATTTTTAAAGATAGTGGCTGAAAGATTCATACAGAAAGATATTTGGAAGCAGAAAAATTGGCAAACTGAACTGATAATTTGCAGAATTCAATTTAAGATGGAGCATAAGAATTCTTGCAATCTAATTACTATAGTAAAGTCTGAATTTTTTGCTAGATTATAAAATAGTTTTATCTGTTAAGTTTCTTCTTTCCTAAATTGATCTATTGAACTCATTTTAATTAATTGAATATTAAATCAAGTTTGAAAAATCAAACCCATAAAATAATCAGCTCTTAATAATTCATAAATAAATAAAGGAAACCAAAAAAAAGCTCACATTATCAATTTCATTACAGTAAAACAAAAAAAAAACTACAACTAGTATAACTATTTAATAATAATAATAATATAACAACAACACTAACAACACATTAACAATATTAATAATAAATAACAAATAATAATAAATTGAAAAATACACCAAAAATCGCAAAAAAAAAAAAAAAAAAACATTTTCGAAAAAAAATAAAATGGCAAACCGGGCTTACCCTCAATGGTGTCAGACGATGGCGAACGGCGTAGAGGAGTGACCGGAGCGTCGGTGGCGGCGTCACAGGGGCTGGAGCGTTCTCAGGAGGGGCTGGAGCGGCGCTGCCGGACGGAGGAGAGGAGAGGGGGAGAAGGAGAAGAGAGAAAAGAAGAAGAAAAGAGAGAGGGCGCAAAAGAAGAGGGCGCGTTTAAAGCCCTAAAATTTGCGACCGACATATCGGTCGCAAACGTAATTTAAATCGGTCGCAATTTTTTAATTGTCCGACGCCGTTTTACTACGCGAGCATTTTGCGATCGATTGGCGACTGAAATAGTCGGTCGCAAACAATCGGTCGCACTTTTATCTCATTTCGGTCCCAGAATTTATCCATTTTTTTACGCGGACATTTTTTGCGACAGAAACACAGTTAGTCGCAAAGCGGTCGCCAAATCGGTCGCAAAGGAGTAGTAATTCAGTCGCAAACAGAGAGGCAAACTCGCGCGAATTTTCCGCGCTAAATTTTGCGACTGATTGGCAAACAGTCGCAAATCGGTCGCAATATTGCGACCTTGCGTACCGATTTTGGTCGGTTCGCAATTTGGCGTTTTTTTTTGTAGTGTTATCTTTCTCTTTTTAAAAAAAAAATTAGTAAATTTTTTTTATTTTTCTATAATTTTTAATTGGAATCTTGAATATATTTTTAAATTTTTTTACATTACAATTGTTTTAACTATATAAATTATTATAAGTTCGAAAATTTTAAATTATTTTATTTTATTTTATTTCATTAATATTTTTATGTTAATTTAAGTACCGCAAGCGAAACACGAATCAACGACCAGTGAAACCAAGTTGTCAACGTTCAAGAAAAGCAAACAAAAGCTATAGGATAAATAGAAAAAAAAAAATCAAAAAAAGATTGCCTTATTAAGCAAGGAAGAATCGTAGGTCAATTAGTCAAAGATAGTAGCTTAATATACATCACGGAATTTACTATTTAGATATGAAGATTTTTTCTTCTAGAAGAAAAAAAAGTTGCATACGAAGTTAAAGAACTCCACAATGCTTCAACAAGTATTTCATTTAAACAATAACTTTCAGTGGTGAAAATTGTGAGTTTTGGGCAATTAAAAATGGAAGCCTTTCTCATGTCCAATGATGAGTTGCATGTGGTTGAATAAGGCTATTTATGAAGAACCACAACTACAACAAAAGAATGCAAAGAAAATGATATAAGGGTACTCATCTTCATCTACGTATCATTATTAGAAGAGATTGTTCTGATTTTGTTAATTGATCTTTTTTTTCCAACAAAAGAACCACAACTACAACAACCTTTTTTTTCCAAAATCTAGCTAATTTATATAAAAAACTTGATCTTCTCTCTTCTGGGCTGTTAATTGTTCTGATTTTGTGTTGTTTGTTAAAAGACGATGGCGACGACATAAACTGGTTGGAGTGCATTTTCAACCTTTTTTTTAAGAAGAAGACGAAGACGACGACATAAACTGGTTAGAGTGCATTTTCAACCTTTTTTTTCCAAAATCTAGCTAATTTTTACGTAAAAAAAAAAAAAAAAAAAAAAAAAAAAAAAAAAAAAAAACGTAAAAAAAAAAAAAAAAAAAAAAAAAAAAAAAAAAAAAAAAAAAAAAAAAACTTGATCTTCTCTCTTCTAGGCTATTAATTGTTCTGGTTTTGTATTGTTTGTTAAAGGAAAAGAAGAGTCAACGATAGCAGAGGCTTACGCGGTGAATGACGGTGATCGTTCTCTGCTAGCACAGACAAAATGTTTTGGGCTCAGTTTGGAGTATTTTAGTTAAAGAAGATAAAAGTTTTGTGACAAAAGCTGTTGATCGAGAATTGACAGAGAGAGAGGAAAAAAGTTTTTGGATTGTGAATTAGTTAGGGATTTGGGGAAGTTAGTGTTTAAGTTGTAGGTAACTAAGGTTAAAACGGTAATTTAATCATCTTTGCCATGTTGGATTGCTTACATGGATTAATTGTCATGTCATGTAAGTAGACACGTAGACAAATATGGATCTCACTTCATCCCATTAAACAATCCGGCTATCCACTTTATTAAGAGACACCAAATTAAAAAAAAATTGGAAGTCCAAATACTCAATTATCACTATTGTCCATTCAGACACCAAAATAGAAAAAAATGCAAGTTCAAACACCAAAAATAACATTATTCCATTTACAAATTAATAAAATAATTTTTATTTTTATTTATTAAGTATGTTCTAACAACTATAGTAAGTTTAATTTAATTCTAAATAAGAAATTATTAAAGATTTTAATTTTATTGGTTGAAAAATAAAACTAATTTAATTATTAAGGATATAAATTTTCTATTTAATTTAAGGATATAAATTTTCTAATTTAAATATATTTTATTGGATAAAATAATAAATTATATTATATATTATAAAAGATTATATATGGTAAGAAATATCAAGCTTTAAGAATTTTAAATTTTATTGGTTTGAAAAATAAAGATAATTTACTTTTTGAATTAATAAATTCCATTAGTTAGAAATAAGGAATAAAGATTATTTACTTTTGTGAATAATAAATTTGTATTAGTTAATTGAAATTTTGTATTTCTCTTGACAATTAAAATACATACAAAATGTTAAGTTAATATTAAATTAATTTTTAAAAGTAATAAAATGTAAATAAACTAAATCAAATATATAAGATTCCTAAATAATAATAAAATAATTAATAAACTATATATCATATATATAATATATATATATTCTTAAATATAAATAAAATATATATTAATCATAATCAAAAAAATTCTATCCATCTTAATTTGGGAATGAAAATCCTACTATAGATATTTTGGATTGAATCCAAAAATTAAATCAATTATTACTTATAATTTTATTTGCAAAAAGATTTAATTATTTTAATTATTTTATATTAAAAATCTAAAAATAATATTTATAAATTATAAATTGAAATTCTTTTCTTTTCCTCATATTTTCTTTTTATTTGCGTTATTAATATTGTTAATTACTTTTTGTCTTATCATTCTCTTGAAAATATTAATTATGTTATCCATAATCTGCTAAATAAGTTTCTTAATCAACTTTCAATTAATATAAATTTATTTTTTTAAAAAAAATTTATTTAAATCATGATTGTAATCTTTTGAACATTTAACATTTTTTTTTTTAAGTTGTTATATATTTTTAGCTTAAAAATTTTTTTATATTTTGATTTTAATATTACATCAATTATTATGATAATAAAGGACAAATATTTAAAGATAATAAAGGACAAATATTTAAATTATAACTCAATTGAAAATTTAATTTATCAAATAACTACATTTTCTTTGGCTACTTTAAGAATTTTTTTTTTTTCTTTTATTATCAATAATTTATTGAAGATTATCTACTATCAAGAGTTTCTTTACTATTGCTATATCAAAAAATTCTCACTTTATTATTATTAATAACTGAGGTATTAATTTTAACTTTTGATTTTTTTTTATTTTGGTTTATTATCACGAAAAAAATTTTGAATTTGATTATCAATAATTTATATATGTATATTTTTATATATATATATATTGAGATCTTAGATCAAATGATTATTTATTTTCAACTTCGTAACTATTTCATTTTGTTAAAAAATCTATTATAAAAATCATTAAAATTTTTCATCAAATACTAGATATGTATGATAGTGGTTTCCACCTATTTTTATACATATAATAGTTATAACTAAAAATATTGAATTTTTATATCATCTCTATAAAAATTAATAAAAAAATATATAAAAAATAAATTATAAATAATTATTCTAACTGATTTCTTGAACACTAGTATATATATATTAGATTTTTTTTTTTGTTTTTTTTCTTGAAGTACTGTAAAAGGGATATATTCTAAACCTAGATGATTATACCTAGATAATTACATGTGATATTAAATTAGTTGGGGCCTCAACCAAGGATAAGATTCCCATGCAACTTTTGAAATAATGACTATGGGGCCTGAACAAAAATTAAGAATCCTAAGTTTCTTGATCGCCAAAACGTAATGTTCGCTTTAAATAATTTTTGACACTTGTCTTGTAGGATTTGCTTATTCCAAGTTTATTTTTCCATCAGATTAATTTTCTGAATAAAAGGTTATTTTAAATGCTATTGGAAGAAGCAATTTGAGAATTTTCTTTAATTATATTGGAGTTTCTATAAATAAAATGTGTGTAAGTTCTCTTTAATCAGGATTTTTAACATGTATAATACTTTTATGGGCAGCAAACATGGCATTATCATGTCAATAAACTTTACTTTTTGATCACTTGTGATTGAATATGTTGCTATGCAGGAAATGTTTTTTGGTGGGACTGAAACTACGAGTGGAACCATTGAATGGGTGATGACAGAGCTGTTTAGGAACCCTGCAGAATCAATGAAAAAAGTCAAAGAAGAGCTAAATCGAGTGATAGGATCTAACAGGAAGGTTGAGGAGAGTGACATAGATGAATTGCCCTACTTGGATTACAGGACACAAACTTTATGGGGTATGAAATACCTAGGACACATCCTGTAGTCTCGAAGAAATACATTACAGGACACACAAACTTTATGGGGTATGAAATACCTAGGACACATCCTGTAGTCTCGAAGAAATACATTACAGGACACAAACTTTATGGGGTATGAAATACCTAGGACACATCCTGTAGTCTCGAAGAAATACATTACAGGACACAAACTTTATGGGGTATGAAATACCTAGCACACACAAGTTTTTGTAAATGCATGGAGTATTGGAAGCTTGGGAAGATCCCTTGTGTTTCAAGCCTGAAAGATTTATAGGCTCCAATATTGACTATAGAGGCCAAAACTTTGAGTTATTACCATTTGGAGCAGGAAGAAGAATTTGTGTAGGTATTCCAATGGCTCACCGTGTGGTTCACTTTGCTGTAGCATCTTTGCTTCATTGCTTTGACTGGGAACTGGACAGTAATTCTGCTGCTGAGAACTTGGATGTTAAAGAAAGGATGGGAATTACAGTAAGAAAGCTTAAACCCGTCAAAGCAATACCAAAGAAGAAGATGATGGCTGAATGAAGATCTTTCCTGCGCTTTTTTCTTGGTTTGGTTTTAGTTCTGTTGGATTTGTTGAACAGTAGATGTGCTTAAACTTTGTCGTTCGAAAGTCCTTTAAAATATGTTAAAAAAGAATGGTCTCTTACGCTATAATGTTGTGACTTTAAACTCCTAATTGGAACCAAAATTTGCTCAAAGTGAAATTTGCATTTCCTGATACTATAGAAATTATCATACAAGATAAGATATACTTTACATATAGAATGCCCTAAGACTATAATTAATTGCCCTAATAATTGATTCAATGAGCCATGACTTGCTCCAAAGAAAGTAGACACAAAGTGGACATGCTACAAGTAGTAGTTCATGGAAGCATTGTCAAGTAGACCAAATCATCCGTTTGGGGGTGCATCTGATAAAGATTGATCATCTTCAAGTCATGAGACTTTTGAATATCTTGTTGTACTCCATACCTCGTTGCATATATTGTCGTCCTTTTTCAGAACTGTAATCAACTCTGAACACTGAAGACTCCGGCTGGTGTGTTTCATTAAGGTATCCATTAATCCTGCAAATGTAGTTTAGGCCCACAAGAAGCTCTGTAATTGCAGCTTCAGTTTTTGCTTGATTTGCATAATGGAGTGTTTGTACCAGAAGGACATTTGTCCTTGAAACTTCCTGCTCTCTCTCAAAATTTCTCTCAGAATGCCATCTTATCATGTTATGTGCAAGTGGAGACAACCATTTCAATGTCCGTTTGAGTTCCCGACTCCATTCTTCTGCAAGGGAAGCATCATATGCAAATGAACCTAGAGATTTGCCATAACCCTTGAATCTAGTTCTTAAAGCAGCTCTTATAGTTGTGGGTAACATATTGTACAGATCATCTCTATTTTTATAATCAATTAAGTGAGGTGATGAAGCTAAGTTCTCAACCAATACAATCACATTTGCATAATGAAGAGCTAGCTCAGCATGGCCAAGAGTAGATGGAGAAGCATCCAGCAACCCAGATTTTGAGCTGAAAAGGGCTAATTTAGAATAAATTCTACCATTGCGAGGAGGAGATTTCGCATTCAAGCTTTCAATTTTGTCAATACTTTTTGCACAATTGCTGTTAAACTCTACAGAACCCTGGAAAGTTGACTTATAGCTCTCAAGAAAAGGAGACTCGCTTCCGCTCATCATGCATTCTTTGAATGGGCCAACATGAGACAAACGGTTGGTTTTCGAGTGATGCTGTTGCTCGTTTTTTTTATTCTTGTCAACCACTATTCTTGACATTGAATCTGATTTGCACAAAGGTCCTGTAGAGATTCCACATAAAATATTCTCTGAAGGATGTATTGATGCTTGCATAAGAACAGAAACAGAATGGCTCCGGGGAAGACAAGTAGGATTCATATAAACATGTTCATTTCCATTAGTAGATGACAGTTGGCTAATCTCAAAGACATACTTGATCCTTTGAAGTATTGTTAGAAGTGATCTCGCTAGAAGCCGGACAATGTAATCATAAGTTCTAATCCATGGAGACATCTCTTGTAAATTTCTGACTTCCTGCCGCTGCCACGTCACTTTCTGTCGAAACTCAACCAATTTCCCTCGATTAACATCAGGATTTGCCTTCATTCTTCGAAGAGTTTGCTCAAGCTCTGCAAGAACTTCAACCTCCTGAGATAATTGCATTGTGAAGGCAACAAATCTCTCCATTTTTTTCACTTTTCTTTCCATCTTTTTCAATCTATAGTCCCACTCAAACCACTCAAGATTGCCAAGTGGGTCATTGATAAAATGTTCAAAATGGCAAAATGGAGGTTTTACACACCTCCTTCCTAGCCTGGCCACAGAGCTTGATATGAGTCTGAAATTTTCCATGATCTCATTTAGTGCAAGATCCATAACATGATCATTATCATCAGCTACAAGCTTTCGAATCCCAACTGACTTCAAAATATCTTTCTTCAACCTCAATATCTCCTGGTCACTCAAAAAATGCCAAAAACTAACAACTTTGGACATCAAACTTGCAACTTCATATGCCAAAACTCCAATTGCAGCCTTGTCATTCTCTGCTGAACCCCTACCTGAATTCCGCCAAAAATTACTAAACCAAGACTCGGTCCCCATATAACTGGTTCAATCCAATCGCATATGCTACAAAAATAATGAAACAAATAATAAGATGTATTTGACACATTAGTTCACAAGATAAACACAGAGAAAACACCAAATAAAGGCAGGAAAGTATAAAACTCAAAACTTTGTTTTCTTTGTGTTATCTGAATTCTGAAATATACATACTGAATAGGAACTTTAAAAACACAAAAGCAAATTCTCATGTCTTCGAGAATAACAAAAAAAATTCACCAACAGCAATTTTGGACTTAAAAATTTGAGTCTTTTATTTCAAAGAGTTTCCTATCATTCTCCATTTTCTTTTAGTTACCAAACGAGGATTCTTTAATCTAAAAGTAAAGATCTCCACAGCTAACAAATCACAAGAAATTTAGGATATTGCAATTTCAAAGTCACAAGTCCAAATGCAGCAAAACTTCATAGCAGATAGAAAATGCACAAAACTTAACACACACACACACACACACACACACAAAGGAAAATTCTATATCAGAATAAACACAAAAATCTTCAAGAATCCTGAAAATTAACTTAACTCGTTCTGAAACCTAAGCCAATAAAATCCAGAAGTCAGACAATAAAGCATTAAATTTTAAGCTAAGAAATTGAACTTGATAAACTTCCCACAGAACTTTTAGCTAAGCCACTCAGTTTCCTCACAGATCTCAAGCCAAAAACAATAATGCAGCAATTGAAATCAACAAAATCAAATACCCAGAAATAAAAACTATTTTGTTAACCTTTAATCAAATACCCAGAAACAAAAACTATTTTTCTAACCATAAAGGTTAATAAAAGTAAGCAACACTTACAGTTGCAATAGCAATGGAATGCGAGGAAAACTTTTTGAAATGCGGAGAATTTAAGAAGAACCCATCATCAGCATCATATAGAAGATATGGAGAAGGACCAGAAGACGGGAAGTTGAGTAGAGACAAACAGGTAAACGTAGAGAAGTGAAATTCGTTGGACTCGAGGTTTAAAAGTTCCGAATATAGCTTCGCAGTTGTGGGATTATGCCTTTTCAAAATGTCATAGGATACACGATTAGAAAACAATCAAAGGACATCATTTTCTAATGATTTGTTTGTCAAAAGCTTTGGATAATTCACCATTATTTTCTGAAGTTGACTAATTTCTCTTTTCCTTTTTTCTTTTTTATACTGTTGTTTATCAGAAGGTAACTTACATATAAAATGTCTTTATGTGTGTGTCATTGTTGGATTTTGGATTGTAGAACATAACAAGAAAAGAGTTGTGTTAATGTTGATTTTGTGAAGGAGAATACGGAATTTGGGAGGCATATGCAATGCAATAATTCTTGCACAACTGTCCATGGCAACAATCCTACCATCAAAGCTAATGTGGGTGACAAAACTCTATGTACAGTGATATTTACAAGGGAATTTGTTAATACATTCTATAGAAGAAAAAGAACAGAAAACTCATTTTGTCTCTTGTTAAATTATAGGACAGATGCCAAATCTTTCATTTGTTGGCTTTATGTAATGAAGGAGACATTGATTTCATAGAAATACCATATTTGAATTCTACAATACATCAAGGAAAATATATTAAAGAATATCCCACTCAGAAACAAAGATCAAGAACTTAAAAAGAAAAAAAGAAAAGAAAAGAAAATGTGGGGCCGACTGAAAATTGAATATTTTAAGAAATGAACCTTGGGAAAGGCAAAAATGTACCGCCTACATGGGCAGTGATACATGGAACGATTCGTTCCAAGCACGGAGTATATTTTACAATTATTGGTGGGCCATAGTAATCTTAAGTGAATCAGGGACATAAAACATGAAAAAAGGTTGTAGGTGTACTCAGCTAGGGGTAAAGCAGACAATCCACTTAGTTCTTGAAAGTGACGTAAAGTTTATTTGGCTACTTGCTAAGCTAACTAAAAAAATAGATAAGTTACTATAACTTGAGTTCTTTAAACTGGACAGTGAACACTAGTTAGCAAGTTACAAATTTGTTTAAATAATAAATGAATTTTTGATAAATCATAATGATAAAAAAATTAATTGCAAGTATTCCTATGTTTTTATTAATTACAGTAAAATATATGTAAAACATGTCAAGTACTTTTATTATTATAATGTATAAATATCATTTTAATTGTTTACAATTCATGACTGTTAGGATTAATTCAAAATAATATTATGAAAAATCTGTTGAGATTTCAATTTTATTTAGTGCAGATTTTCTGCATAGAATTTGATATTTTTGTTAAATTGTTTTACAATTCCATGACTGTTAAGGAATTAATTCAAAATAATACTTAATGAAAAATCTGTTGAGAATTTCAATTTATTTTAGTGCAAGAATTTTTCCTGCAAGAATTTGATATTTTTGTTATTAAGGATTAAATGATTTTAAGAGTATTTTTAAGGTCTTATTGAATTCCAACTTGTATAAATAGACACATTCTTTTGTTAATTGAATAAAGTGCTAAACATTGTTAATCATATTGTGCATTTCCATTCTTCCTTCCAAAATTTCAACATGGTATCAGAGCCTGTCTGTTAAATGGTCACAAACACTATTCCATTTTCTTCCCCTCCAATTTTTGTTGGCGAAAATTATCAGCTATGGGCTGTTAAAATGAAAGCTTATTTATAAGCTTATGACTTATGAGAGCATGTTGAAACAGAAAAAGAAATCCCTCCATTGCCATCCAACCCAACTATGGTTCAAATTAAGAATCATAGAGAAGAAAAAGCCAAAAAATTCAAAGCAAAAATCTATCTTCATTCTTCTGTTTCGGATATAATTTTCACAAGTATTATGACTTGTGAAACAGCAAATGAGATATGGGACTCATTAAAAAATGAGTATCAAGGCAACGAGCAAATGAAATTGATGCAAGTTTTGAATCTTAAAAGAGAATTTGAGATGCAAAAATTGAGATGCAAAAAATGGAAAACATCTGGAGGTGTCAAAGAATATGTTAACAATCTCATGTCCATTGTTACAATTAGATTACTTGGGTGAGGAATTTCCTAAGAAAGGTGATTGAAAAAATTCTAATAAGTCTATACCGAAAAATTTGAGTCCAAAATTTCTTCTCTCTTGAAGACAAAAAAAAATCTTTCTGAAAAATTTCCGTTGGTGAAACTAACCTAATGCACTACAAGCTGTGGAGCAAACCGAAAGAGCAATTCAAAGAAGATTAATAATAGAGGCTGCTTTAGTTGCCAAAGACCAATAACCGAAACAAAATATTTATCAAAAGAAAAAAATTTCCACCATGTGGCAAATGCAAGAAAGATAATTATGATGAAAATGAATGATTAGATCCAGATTTCGAATCTCCTCCGCAATACTTTAAAAAAAAAAAAAAAAAAAAAAGTTAAGCATATAATAGGTATCAAAGTCTTAATCAAAAATCCATCCATGGGTAAGTAAAATTATAATCTCATTTCAAAATCTTTTTAAATTAATAGAATAAATCTGCCGTCTCTATTAACCACTTAGCAAAACGAGATGCAATTAATACAAAAAAAAAAAAAAAAACAATATAATATATTTTGGTGTTTTTCTTCCCACAGTGTAATAGCCCATGGTTTCTTTTCAATTGCAACGTTTTACAAAATAACCAAATAAAAAAAAAAAAAAAAAAAAAACAATATTAATATATTTTGTGTTTTCTTCCCACAGTGTAATAGCCCATGGTTTCTTTTCAAATTGCAACGTTTTAACAAAATTAACCAAATTAAGGGAAAAACTAATTTCCCTTGTTTGGATATGGTGAATAAAATTGGAAAGGAATGAAAATTTTAGTTATTTTTTATTAGGTTCGACAAGATTTTAATCTTTTCAATTTGAAGAGAAAGTTAGAATATAATAAAGAAAAATTAAAAATGAATTAGTATATAAAAAGTTTCAACAAGTCAAAACATAAATACAGTATTTACGAATTTTCCTAATTTAAAGTTGAATGATTTATATTGAAAGAAAAATAAATTTAACATGAAATTAATCAACTTGAGGTTATATTATTGAAGGATTTATATTATTTACCACTAAAAAAATAAAGAAATTAGAGGTTTTCCCATTTTAATGATGTTTCTTTCTATAATATATTAATTTTTTGTTTATTGTATTGTAAAGGCACAGTCTGTCATAAATTTTGCTTTTACATCTTTGTCCTTTTCTACTAGTATTTCTACTTCTTTTATGCTTTGTTTGGGAAGAGAGGAAGTTAGAAAAGGGGTGAAAGTAAAATAGGGATGGAAAAGTTTACTATTTATTTTCCTCCCAAAATGGAGTAAAAATGAAGTTAAAATTTGGTGTAAAATAAATTTATTTTACACTCTCCTTGATATTTTACCTCAAACCAAACAAGAAATTTTAATAATTCCAAGAAATTTTCACTCTTTATTTTACATCCATCCAAACTTTACATCCATTCAAACAAAGGTTTAACTTCCAATGCACCTGGCCTATTTCTCAATATTTGGCAATAAACAATTGTGGTGTCTTGGAAGGAATCGTTCCATTAATCATTTCTCCTCCCCTAAATAGTATTGGTACATGTGGCGATTTATATGTTAGAGAGATGAGCAATACTGCCTAAAGTAAACTATTAAAAATACTATAGCTTACCGACAGATTGTGACTCAATTAGCAACACAAGTTGAACATGTAGAAAGAGATTTTGGATGTAATTTCCATTAAACTCACCTACAAGGAGGGAAAAAACTCTTAACTTTGACCAAAACACCGAGCAAGATTAGACAATCCATGGTAATAGGATTCGGATATCAATAGTTTACATAAAAAAATCTAAAACTTTGCATTTTATTATATATTCGATTTTCGGTATTTGGATCAGTTATTATAAAATACTTATTTTCTGATAAAAATCAAATCGTTTGATGGATTTAGTTCGACTTTATTTCGATTTGGTTTGGTTTCAAAGAACAGTTTTTTTTATTTTCAATTTTTGTGATTTGGTTGGAAACTTAACCTCCCATTTGCATACCCCCGGTGAAAAGGAAACAAAGCTTGGATAAGGAAATATGGTAAAGCAAACCCATTAATGATTAACTCCAATTAAGAAGAGGACACTAACCATTGAAACCAAGGCAGATTAAAGACTAGATTTTCGGTTTAAAAAATTAATTCATTGCCAAATGAAAGAGATTTGAGACCAAAAGAATGACATTTATATTGAAGCCAACAAAGTAAAGCAATAAATGAAATGAAACCAAAATAAAAGAGGGAGGATTACTTCTAGCACTTTTGGGGAATAGTGCAATTACACATCTCTCCACACAAAACAAACTAAAATAAAGAAGAAAAGAAGACAAAAAGAGTCTTTGGTCGTGGATTTGACTCGTAGCTTGAATTTATAGTCGATCCTCCCTATGTACCTCTTTGAATAGAAATCAAAACTAAACTATTCTACCCTTTGTAATATGAGGGTTGATCGATTTTATTTTGAAATGATTTATTTTGTCTTTCATCATCATGTTTTAAGTTTTTTAGTCGCCATTGTGATGAAAAAGAGTTTTGACCGAATTATAAAAAAATTTAAAAATATTAACATATTTATTTTTCTATTCTAAAAGTAATTACCTTTTTTTATTTTATTTATTTATTATTTTTATAATTTAATTTTTAAATTTAGATACTAATAGAGCAAATATTAATGATATCTTTACTTGTAATTATTATTAAAAATTAATATTCAATTAAAATAGCAAAACGTTCAAATTTCTTTTTACAATAATCAATTAGATTAATAACATCATTAAATTTAAATGACAAAAAATTGAATATCTGCACAAAACGCAGGTACATGACTGGTTACCTAGTACGACAGTTATCTAGTATTCTAATGTCGTGTGTAATCTTAATTATTAAATTATATGAGAATGGTTGAACCTCTTATATTATAATCATGATGATGATATGATATCATATGGATGTGAATTGACTGGTTTGATAATATGGGCCTAGTGAGCCCTTTTTATGTTTAATTGAAATGAATCTTATGATGTTGGGCTTGAGATTAAGGATGAAAACAGGCCGACTACTTACTTAAAATGCACTATCGGAATCTAAACCTAATTATTATAAATTAAATACCTAAATCCATTTGGTCAGTTTGTCCTTGCTTTGGAAGGTAAGGTAGCGTGGGGTGCTATTGTCCGCAACTCATCTGGTCAGTTTGTTTGCAGCTATTCTTCTTGGACTTTTGGGTATTACTCTCCTAAAGTCGTCGAGGCTATTGCTATTCATAAGGCCCTTAGTTGGCTTTAAGCAGGAACATTTCTCTAATGTTGCTTTGGAGATGGATTGTACGGAGATTTGGCAAAGTGTTTCTTCTAATTCAATTCTAAATAATGAGTTTGGTAATATTATTTGTAAGTGTCAAGTTCTTTTGAATGAAGGTGTTGGTTTTGAAGTCAAGTGGATACGCTGATAAGCTAATATCGTGGCCCGCTCATTAGCTCAGGTTTCTATTTCTTTTGCTTGTCCTACTATAATGCTTTAATTTAGAGAGATTCTCCTCATCCCTGTATAATGCTTTAATTTCTAATGTTTCTTTATCAAGTTTTTCACTTACCATTGGGGTCGTGTGGGGGGATCTATTGGTCTGGGCTAGTTTGGATCTATATGCTAAGTTTTTCTTGGTTTTTATTAATAAAATATAAGTTAAAAAAAAAAAACTACTTGGATTATAATTACCTGTTTAAATATCTGAATCCGTTTAATATTAAAAATATATATTATTTTTATTTTTAAAAATAAAAGTAAAAATTATAAAATTATTATTTTGACTTGATAAAAAGTGTAATATAAATATTAAATATAATATAGCATTGATTATATATAGTTTCTTTTTAAAAAATAATTATTTTAAATATTTTTGAAATATTAATTTAACGGGTAACGAGTAACGAATACTCGAGTCATTCAATCAGAACCCAACCCGAACCCCATACGGCTAGTAATAAAACTATCCAAATCCGTCCCAAACCTATCAAAATTAGATCCATTATCTCTTGCGTCGAGTAAAATCATCATCCTTATGTGAGACCTATTTATTTGATATCGAAAGTTGAGTTAGTTATAGTTTAAATTTATTGTGGATTTTGAAAGTCGTGACACTAAATTTAATTTTTATTCTTTAGCTTTAATAAGTCTAAGGAGGCATTAACAACCATTAATTGAGATGTTCTCATGGTATACTATTTATTTATTTCTGTTTTACTTTTATATATTTTATTTCCTCCCGTCTTTCCATTTTCATGTGGTGATTAAAGAAGCAAGTAAATCACTTAAATTATTTTCCTAAAAGGAAAAATATCTAAATTATAATACAATATTCTTTAATTTCACTAAATTATTATTTTTTTTTATCTCACTTGATTACTTCAATTTTAGCTATTCTCTTTCAACTAATTTGCCACTAAAATTAAGAAAGAGGAGAGAAATATAATAAGATGAGTTTTAAGAATAAAAAATTGTTATCGTCTTGAATAAATATAAGAGTAAAATTAGAAAAATTTAACTAATACTTCTTAATTTTCTCAAAAAGGATAAGTAATTTTGAATGAAAATTAAAAAAACAATAGGTAAAAGTGGATGGATAGAATGTATATTTTGTATCTTAGATTCTATAAATTAAATTAGATTCTTAAATCATATCCTTACTCGTTGACTCTTTTGTTAATATTTTAAAATAGATTGCTTCATATATAAAAATATTTCACAGTAATTCAAAATTATAAATAATTTCTAATCCATAAAATAAAGAATAAATTTATTTATTAATTTGAATTAATCAATAAACGTACATATTACTCCTATTTAGGCACTTTAAATCATTCCAAAAAAAAAAAATTTCAAAATAAAATGAAGCGTGAGTTAGTCACCACATTGCACATTAATAAATTATTGAAAAAATAATCCAGTTATAGAAGATTCAGATGAATTATTATTTTAGCGTTGAAATCAATTAACAGACTAGTTGCTACTATGAACATTTATATCTTTTGTCATGATCTATTCCAAACGAAAATATTTAATATTATATTTTTCAGTTTTAGTTTCATCATGTAAAAGGATATGTATTCTTTTATTTCATTAAAAGATCAGCAAACTCTATCAGCTATTAGTAGTAAAGTTATATGTGTAGTCTATATCCCTATTTATAATTCTTGATGTTATCTCTATCTATATAGAAATATATTCCTGAAGCAAAAAATATATCAAAAATACTTATGTGACGCTCTATTTTTTGAGTATTTCTATTTTTCTTTTTTTACAAATTTTTGAATTTTTTTCTTTTTTATTATCACTCTTACAATTTGATTGGCCACTCAAATATTTTTTAAATTAAAAAGTTAATATTTTATGATATTAATCAATACTTTTGAAATTTAATCTTACTTATTTAAAACTATTTTTCTTTTTTTTTATCATTTTTATAATTTAATTGGCAACTAAAATATTTTTTAAATTTAAATCTAAAATAATTGTTAAATTTGAAAGTTAATATTTGTTTATATTAATCAATACTTTTCAAATTTAATCTTATCTATCTAAAACTATCAGGATACATATATATTTTTTTTGGTTGAGTCTCAATTCTCTATATGTCTTTTTTTTCTTTCATAATGGTTATTTTCTGTATGTTTTTTTTTCTTTCACAATAGTTTCTTCCTATTTTTTTGTTATTTCTTTCAATTCACACGATCATTATACATAGTCAATTGTTCATTGATTATTTTTTTTCTTCATATTTGCAGATAGTTGCTACAACATCCAAATACTCCAGGCTAGGTATAATAAAACCATGAAGTATAGTGATATTGAGTTCATGAAGATGATTCCAACCAAGTCCATGCAGATAGTTTTATTCGATTCATAATTTTAAATTTTCAATTGTCATTAATTAGAACACTCATTTATCAATATGATCAATTCATTTTAGTTTTGTGTAGTGATAACTTAGTTCATATGTCTTTATTTTTTCTTTGAATTGGATTGTAAAACAATACACGCGCAATATGCGAGCTTTATCTAGTTATTAACTAATGTTAGAACCTGCGAGATGCGCGGAGCTATATTAAAAGATAAAATAATCTCTTATAACATCATTTAAAAATAATAAAATTGTTCGGAGTGTCAAAATAGGTTGACATGTCGGGTTTGACAAAGATTCGTCTAACATGCAATATGATTAGGGTCAATACGAACGCAACACATTTAATAATCGTGTCAAATTTGTTAACACGAACACGACATGTGTAACTCGCCTAATATCATAAACAAGTTAGACAGGTCGTGTTGACCCGTATATGAACCTGTCTAGTAACCTGCCTATCATAAATAGGATAAGTGAGTCATATTGACCTATATATGAGCCACTTAACTTTCTTATGATATTTTTAAGTTTTAACCTATTTAACTCAAATTATATTTAAAAATAAAATATTATATATAACTGTATAGATTTTTCAAGATTCACAACTAAAATTAAAAAAAATTAATACAACAATAAAGTTAATAGGATTTTAGTTGGAGTAATTATATCTACCCTTAAATAAACAGGTCACTCACTTAACCCGCATGTCAACTCGTTACACAACACGTTTATATTCGTGTCATAAATGTATGACCCATTTATAATATTTTATATCAATTTAACCTTAATCCTAATCCGTTTATTTCGCGTGCTAAGTGAATCGTATTTGCATGTTATGACCATTTTGACACCCTTAAAATTGTATAATAAAATGATCGTGTAATGCATTATAAAATTGTATCTCATTAAGATATACTGAAAAAATTGCAATGCTAAAATGTGTCTTTTTATGTATCATATGAAGTCTTTCACCAAGATATGCATAGCAAAAGTCATACATGGTATGACTTGCGTTAAAAAATGCACACACTATTAATGTATGTTTCACTAGTTATAATTATTTTGAGAATTAACTAATTATATTGAAATAAGAAATTAAGTATTTTTTTATTTTATGTTTATTATTTATTATAAACAAAAAGATATGCATAGCAAAAAGTCATACATGGTATGACTTGCGTTAAAACATGCACACACTATTAATGTAATGTTTCACTAGTTATAATCTAATTTATGAGAATTAACTTATATAATTATGAGATCAAGAAATTAGTATTTTTTTTATTTTAATGTATTATTATTTATTATAATGATGTGCTTTATATTATTTGAAAGATATTAAATATATCTTACTTATTTAATGTAAGTTGTGTCCTAAGAAGTGTGGATGTCCTATATTTTCAAAAATTCTCGTATCTCGTACGTTTCGTATTTGTGGTCAGGTGTCCATCAACCTAGCCTCCTAAGTTATAGTGGTATAAAAAGGAAGTGTTTTTTTTTTTAAATTTTTGTGACTTTTTTTTATGTAAATAAATGAATCAGACACACTTCAATTTTAATTTAAATTTATTTAAAGAATCATTTAATTTTTAATTTAATAAGCTTGCATTTATGTATTTTTAATTTAA
>NW_023591174.1:0-28738 GCF_014843425.1 Jatropha curcas | reverse complement strand
GAAAAGAAAGGAGAATCTCATTAACATAAGACTACTTACCCGGCAACTCCTACACCTTCGTTCATTCATAAAAAGAAAAAGAAAAGATTTATAGGTAAATATCTATTTAATGAAATGATAGTGACTCCGCATATATATACCCTTAATCCTATTTACTTATCTCTTCTTTTCCTTCCTTGGGGTCATAACTTTCCATCAACAATGTCTCACTAATTAGGAAGGCCAGAAACATTTCCAACTTTAGCAGCTGTTATAACCGGTCTATTAAAGCCAAAATCAAGTGAGATAAGTGTCCCTCTTGTAGTTAAATATCATTCATTAAACTTTCTCTTATAAAAAAGGTTGACAAGTAAAACATAAGCCATTCCATATAATGACTCGAAGAAAATCTAACATACAATAAGTTACTATTCAGTAACTATCAATTAAGGTAAATTAATTCTATATTTGGAAAGATCTTTAAGAAGTAATCAGGATAAGAAACAATTCTAAACAATAATTACACGAAGTAAGGATTTCTGAATATATATCTGCCATCTACATACATACAATTAGTAAGAATATTAACAGAACCAAAAAGATCATATAACATTAAATGATGAACTCTAATCCCACAGCACGCACTAGATTCAACCATATATATTAGAAACTACTGCCTCTATAGACCAAAGTCCGCGTCGTTAAGCAAAAAAACTCTGTAAATCTAAACTGATTACTGTAACTTACCATACAGTCGATTTGTCATTGAGGACATATTTCGCCTTTGAGCAAAAAGCAGTCTGAGTTTGTCCAATCTTCTGAAACCTCCTCATCTTAGGCCATTATACACCTCCGATAGTCCTTGCTGTAATGTTTTGCAAGAATAGCTCGCAAAACATTCCTCCTCGTTGTACCAGTTCATCTGAGAGTACCTCGGAGAAATTCGGACAGGTGAAGAACGAGGATCATTGTCCCTCCTCAAATATAGTATGCTTGAAATGTCTTAAATGAGGCAGAGCTGGTTGGTGCAAACACATACTCAGTTATGTGAAAGTTGGTGACGCGGGTCTTTTGTCTTTTACTGCAGCCCATTTTGTCAAATCTTTTCCTTCAGCTCGGCAAGTTGCTTAAGCAACATCTTCTCGACAGGCCGGTAGTAATTTTCCCACAGAGGTCTGATTATCTGACACACGGATCTTGGCATTTTGTCGCTCTCTTCACCACAAGTTGGCGCTGCTAGAAGGGGGAGTATTTTGATTTTGGGCCGCTATCCTTGGCGACGAGCAAGCGGCTACAATCTGAGCCGATGGTCTTTATCTGAGCTTTGAGAAAATCCGGGCTCATCCCTATATCATCTGCCATTTCCTACAGGATCCTGAATCCGGCTCTGAATCTTGATTGAACTTTTTGAATAGCTTTATTGAAACTAACCGGAATGAACCGAGGATTGAGGATGTTCTGACTAAACGTTGACCCAGGACGTCCTGTTCCAAGCTCTCGAAAGTAGTTTCCCCGGGAAGGATCAATTCTGACAAAAAATTTCTGAGTTTTAAGAGGCGTCTTGCATGTATGCATGCGAAAATGAAACGTAACAGCACATAGGATGAGAAAATGCATTTCTAATGTGCTTAAGGCCAGCATGGAATAAGTCTCGATTTCAACGACTGGAAACCGAAATTCGCTAGAATAACACGTCAATAAACTTATTTTATATTTTAGACATTTCATGCATGTAATCTGTCGTCGATCGTTCCTTTTGGATACGATCAACCTATTTTTCTCTCGAATCCCTAACTTTTGCCTCGGAAACGAAAGAATTTCCGAGCGGGGATTTTTATTATTTTATTATTTTTTTATTGTGTATTTGTATCCTTTACTTTTTGACTTGGAAACATATGGGTCCCCAAGTAGGATTGTTCTTTTATTTTGTTTACAAAATTCTGTAAATCTGCTTCTCACTTATTTTCCAGATAACTGTGAGAAATGTAAAGTAAAAAGGAATCGCAACCCCCCTTATATCTCCGCTTCTTCTTTTTGGGTATTGATTCACTATAAGTGATTTGCATAATATTATTCAAACGAATTTTGAAATCCAATCTCAAGATCAAGGTCAATGTTCCATACCGAACATTAGCTCTTATTAATGCAATGGCTTTGAAAAAGAAAATGTTAGCATGAATGCATGAATGTCACAACATTGTACAAGTTTATATTAAACAGGGGAACGGGAGTTGGAAATGGCATGCATTCCAACCTTATTTCTTCCCCACATCACGGATTCTGTTGGTTAATAAAATTTCGTACAATCTATTTCCCTAGGAATTGGTCCTAATCTCGACAACACAACAGGCGGGTTTTGAAGATTGACGATATCAACTCTCGATTGAATGAGCGGACAACACAGCAAATAGAATCGGGTGCACCCCTTAGGGGAAGTAACTAAGGCTTTTAACTTATGTGCAAATTGGCTTTAACGTCCTTATTGGGTTTTAACAAAGTTCTTGCGTTCCGCCAAACAGGATTCCGGAGCTCTTGTTGGGCCTATCCTTTTGAACGCACCTTTAAGATTACTAGGCTTCGCGGTTGTAGTATGGTAATCTCTCGGATGGATTGCACCTAAATCGCATGGTTATGGCTAGATCCACCGTCAAACTTAACACTCCATTCAGTTAACCGAAGGGTAGTAGGGTAGAAATGTGGTGAGCAAGAGAGAAATGCGAATGAATTGCAACAAAATCTAGAAATAAAAAGGAAAGTAATTAAACACATTACGGACGATTAAAAATTTTTCCATCGCTTTCTAGCGGCAATATTTATCTTAGAAAGTGGCTTTTTTTTTTCTTTTTAGAGTCAATTCTAATTGCGACAACCACTAAATTTTATTTATAAAAACATAACCGGGCGATTAGCGGGTGCAAATTCCCTAGTGACAGTTCCGCCAACTGTTTTTTTCGCCGAAATGGCCCCCCGAAACACGCCCGGAAGGATCTCGAAAAACCATCTCTCTTGATTGGTTTTGTGGTTATTTTGTTTTTCTGGAAATAAGGTGATAAAATCTTTTGGAATACCGCGATGCCCGATAAATCGGTCTTTTATAAATTATTTTTTGAGTTCGCCACCACCATTAATTTCGGCAATGGGACGCCTTTCCAATTTTAAAATTTATTAATGACTCCATTTTTAAACCATTTTTTATTTTAAGGCAAAATTTTGGAAACACTGATCAGCGCGTACCAAGTAACATTAGGTAGGAATTAGGTACGTGGCTCGTTGGTGTCCCGACCGCCTGGAAAACCGGCCTCTTTTAAACCTACGAGTTCTAATTGATTTTTATTTTAAGAAACAGCCAAATTATTTATAATCCCATCCGGATACATCGACACGCTGAGTTTCCTATGTGGAAAAATTAATTTAATCGTCCCAAGTAAGTACTTCATCTGCATCCGTTCATAAATTAATTGTCACATCCATCATTCATCCTACCATAACATATCAAATCAAATTAAAAGACCCGCTCTTGGCCTTAATGCGTTAAAGGCGGGCACACAAGCCGAGGAGCTTTAAGATAAATTAGTTTAAAGGAATAACAAATATTAAATCCTCAAAATACCATAATCACATACAGTTAATTGACTTTGGTTCAATTAAAACTCAAATGCCCTTATTGATTATTTCCCGGATTAAGCTTAGAAATCCTATTCTAATGAAAAGTGAAATTAAGACAAAATAAATAAAAATAATCTGGGCTGAAGACAGTCGCATCAACGCGGCTATTCTATGGGAAGAAACAGTCAACGTGGCGCAGACTCTTATCTTTTATTCGGGATTGTAATAGTCTGGCGTCAGCGCAGCTATTTCTAATGAAGAACAGTCGCGTGATGAAACTCTGGTTATGGTCCTGTAGACTAGAACAGTTGCGTCACGCAGGCCTGTTCTATGGAGAACAGTCGCGTGAACAGAACTCCTAGCTACGTGACGGAACTGTTCGTGACTTATTTAAAATACTCAAGAACATATTGATCTTCATTTATTTACCAAGCCGAAACATTAAATACAAGTAAATAAGAAACAAAATATAAGCTGAGTTACCGCGAAACAACTGCGTCCACGCAGGTGTCCCTCCAGGCTAAGGGCTTTTCGGGACATGAACAGTCGCGGCAATGCAGGTAGGTAGCTGGCGTGACGCGGCTGCTCTGGTCCGCAACTACCTTTCACTAATACTCTTTTTTTTTACGTTGTTTCTTTTGTAGTTAAAGTGATGTAAATCAATCCAGAGAGAGTTCAACAGTGGGCAAACTTAAACGTTTTTATCACAACAGATCAACTAGACACTATGAAAATGAGATTTTTATAAAGAGATAAATACTAGAAAATGAAAGATCAAGCCTTAGATTTCAAGTTACCTTGCCCTCAGATTTGAGGAATTGAATACGCTGAGATTAACTTAAGAGACGTTGTCTTCACGATTCCAGAAGATGTAGTCACTAAGTCCTTTTCACAAATAAATTCGTTTTCTTTTTTCTTTCTTCTCCTCTCTTTTCTCTTCTTATTGGCCTTTTTTTGTATTTTTTTGATTTTTGAATTAAAATATCCTATGAGACTCGATCTTCCGCCAAGCTTTACTCAGTTGAAGTTCTTAAGGAAGAACTCTAGTGTTAACCTCAAAAAACTTAAACTCGATCGATCTTTCTTAGAGGAAATGAGAGCAAAGTGTCAAACAGTCCGCGTTTTTGCTGCAAATGTTGTATTTATTATGCTCTTAGGTGCGCATTAGAGGATAGATCCGTGTCACCGATAAGGTAGTCAGCAACGTCGCACCTACGTGACAACACCCGTAAGCTTGCGTGACCGCGATTACTTTTCGTACAGTTGCTGGCTATATCCATACAAATGAGTGCAGGGCGTTCACATACGGGCGCAGGCAGAGGTGTCAAGCCCTGTTAGAGCTGCGTGACACGGCTAAGAAGTGCCCGTCAATGCAAGGTTATAGCTGCGTGATGCAACCCTGAACGTGGGTCAAGGCTTTTGGTGGTAGGCGGTTTGGTTCAAACACTTCTGGTTGATCAGTGGATGCCTTGTTCCTTATCCTCATATCATCATCGGGCTCAGGTGGGGCATAAAATTACGCCATCACAAGAGGAACCCCTGCAATTTATTGTCACATTATATTTTATAATCTGCAGGAACAATCCAAGAAGCTACCCTACGGGATGATTCTTACCACCCAGTTTTGAGTTTCTGAATGTTAATTTGGGATAAGCGATGTTGGTAGTTCTGTTTCCAAAGTTAACAAGAGCGGTCCTGAAGATGACAAAGAGTGAGGAAGAAGAGAGGGAAAGCAAGAAAAAGAAGGGGGAGAGGAGAAAGACAGAAAGAAAAGAGAGAAAAAAGAAGAAAAAGAAGAAAAGGAAGAAAAGAGAAGGAAGAGAAGGAGAAAAGAAGAAATTGAAAAAACAAAAGAAAAGTAAAAAGCAGAAGCCTAAAAAGAAGAGAAAAGAAAAAGGAAAGGGAAGTTAGAAGAAATAGTAAAAGAAGAAAGGAATCAGAGGAGAAAGAAGAGGAAAAGAAGTCAGCAGAAAGGCAAAAGAAGAGAAGAAGGAAAACACACTGGAGAGAGATTAGAAAAGAGAGAAGAAGAAACGAAAAAGGAAGAATCAGAAAAAGAAAGAAAATAAGAAGAGGAAGAAAGAGCCTGAGAGAAGTTAGAAAAAGGGGAAAGTAAAGTGGAAGAAAGCAGTGATGGTTGAAATTGAGAAGCTAGATTGATTAGCGATGAAGAAAAGACAACTGA
Source organism: Jatropha curcas (assembly GCF_014843425.1). Next base: position 22,968 of record NW_023591174.1, on the reverse strand, counting down.
GGATAAAAACAGAAACAGAGTCTGAGTTGTTGTTCCTGTCAGAGAAGTAGGGAAATTATGCTAGGGGAAAATAGAAAAAGGAGCTTCAATCGAAGAGCAAACAACGAAATTGATGAGGCAATACAGCAGTGGTCAGACTATTATCTGAACAAAATCAGTCCGCTTATCCAAAAACTTTGGAGAAAACTGAAGGACTGTGAAGCACAAGGAGTTAGCTACTGCTTAAGGTAAAAAGGAACACGCCTACATTCCCTCCTAGAAAAGCCCCAAGAACGTGAAGCACACTGGCAGGAAAGCATAGGACTACATGGAAAGAAAGCCTCCCACTTTCAACCATCTCTAAAAGCCAGAGAGTTCTTCTGCAGCAACTGCTCTGCAGCTTAGAACTTGAGAAGTTCTAAGAGACTCTAGAATGGTCCCTAAGCCGTCTCTGATTTGTTTCTTATATGCCTTTGAAATCTTGTTTTTTGCCTCTTTATTCTTACAATTTAGGAATTTATTTTTTGAACTGTTTATTTTTTTCTTTATTTGGCTTTAATTGTTGTCTAAGCCCTTTTATATGATGACAAAAAAAGGGGGAGAACAGGTATTTTGGTGGTACTTTGAACACTATTGGTACGAACTTGGTAACCAAAGTACTTATATAGTGGTTATCTGTGTGCTTATATTTTATAATCTGTATGTTTATCGTTTTTCTAATATGGTCTGCTTTGGTGAGCTATGTTTTCTATATGATAAGCTGTGTGATTTTAGAACTTAGATTCTTATTCTAACGATTGTTTTGCAGGTTGAATATAAGATCCTTTGTTCTATTTCTAATATTAGTTTCTATTCTTTTGCTCTGACCATATGTTCTGTTTATTAGAACTTAGAACATGTTCTGTTTATTAGAACTTAGAACATCTTGTCAATCTATGCTAGTTCTAATATATATATATATATGCTCTGATTGTTAGAACTTAGAATATCTTGCCTATGTCTTGTTTGTTCTAAAATCAGTTTCTAAAAGGCCTCCCTAGTTCTAAATTTTCACAAAATAGTATTATTGCATCTATTCAGGGGGAGCAAAATACATGTTCTAATTTGCTTCATATTAAAAATATTTTGGCATATTTAGAACTTCTATGCATAAAATTCAGGGGGAGCACATGCTTTCATAATTGCTAAATTTATTGGTTTTGTCATCATCAAAAAGGGGGAGATTGTTGGCTCAAGGGCAAAATCTCGAATTTTGATGTATCAATTTCTAATCTTGGATTTTGATGATTAATACAAAACAAATAAATTTAAAATTATGTTATTTGTGCTAATTTTATTTTATGTAGAATTTCTTTGGAAAGAATTCATACAAGGCAAGTCTTACTTTGAGTGTGAAGATTTCGAAGATCCCAGTAACTAGGTATTTAGGATATTTTTGTAGGATAGAGAGAAAATCCATACATGAGCACAAAAATCTATTTCTCTCTCAAAAATATTTTTTGGAAAATTAGTTTTCTTCAAATAATTTATTTTCTAAAATATTCCTTTAAATCGAAAAGATTTATTTTCCTAAAACTAAAGAGATTTCTTCTCTAATGTTTTTGGTAACACAATCATACTCTCTTTTCGGAAATATATTTTGAAAATTTCTTTAAATTTATTTTCTTTACCTTAAAAACGTAAAGGCAGAATATTTTTCGTTTTTAGTAATAGTAAGAGCATCTTATTCGAAAATATTTTCCAAATAATGCTGCCGAAAATCTTTTATTTAAAGGAAAGCAAAATCGTGTTTTATTCTCTTACCAAAAAAAAAAAAAGATAAAATAAATTTTTGGTAACAAAGATTTTCGTGTCTTCTAAATAAGGAAAGAAGATATTCTGGTTTCAAAATAAGATATCCACTTTCCAAAAGCAAGAGACTCGAAGTTCTCTTCTTAGCTCGCTATATAAAGGAGCTTTCACGTCTTAAACATTGGTGAAGTAAGAGTTTTTGGTTTTAAGAGCATTTTCTCATTGATCAAATCTTTATCTCTCAAAACTTGCTCTCTACCCCCATTTTCTTTTCATCTCTACACTTAACGTTTTCGATATTTAAAAGTGAAAATAATTTTTACAATTACTTTTGAAAAACAGTTCTGTGCTCTAATCGATCTTCTAATCTGATAAAACTGTTTTTCCTGTGCTTATATGGGTGTTTCTTTCTGTCTATTTAACTAGAACCTTCGGAAAATCTAGTGGGACAAAAGGGTAGATCTAGGTGTTGATCTATTGCCTTGTACTGTTGGTTTGTCTCTTACCCTTTTCAAAGCGACCTTCTCCATGGTGTGGAAGAATTAAGTAATGTCTTTGAATCCGGAGTTTTATCTTGTACCTACCAAAAAACGAGGTTTGAGGTTACACTAGAACCTATTGGAAAAATCTGAGATGGAACCAAAAGGAGATAGATCTAGAGGTAGTTGGATCTATTGCCACTGTACCTGATTAAGTGTCTCTTACCCATTTAAAAGAGGATAACTATTAAGATATGAGGATCTCAAGCAGCAGTCTCGACGAGATGTAGATTAGGCAGAGTATAGTGCCGAACCAATATAATTCTACAGGTCGCTGATCTCTATTAATTTCTGAAGTAATTGTAGAATACTGGTACTCTTAATCACTTTTGATCAATCATATTAACGTAATTGTTAGATTCAAAATGTTCCTAAAACGGTAATAAAATCTAATACTATTCTCTGAACATATTAGACTGGATATTCAACATAAACGTAGAACAACTATACAATGTATCTAACTGTTATGCTCTTAATTCCAGTATATATTCAGACTAGGATGGGATAATCTATTTAATTTACTAAACTTTATACGAGGATTGAAATCATCAATCCTAATGAACATCCACATCAAGTAATATTTCTGATAAATATGAGAAGACTCTGTGAAGAAAGTTACTGAATTTAATAACTGTCTTTCACATAGACTAATAGTATGAGGGTTTTTCAAACTATTATGAGGAAGTTCTAATAATAATAATCGATACACTTTTTCATAAAGAGCTCTAAAAGAAAATAAGTATAATAAAGTCAAGTGTTAAAGTTGTTCTAAATTCATATAGCCTGCACTTGCACAGACTTACATACTATCTATAATTGCATATAGAAAACATTTGTGGATATTATCTAATCACATAATTACTATTACTCAACCAAGAAAGCATCATGTGCATGTTTTTCCGCTGCCACTAACATAAGACATATCTAATTCTTGTTCTTAGAATTCTAAAAAATCCAATAATTTCAGTTTTTTAGAAAACCAAATCCTCAGCCCCCTCTTAGGTATGTAGCCATAATACATTCGGGAACCCAAAAAACATAAAAATAATTAAATCCTAATAAAATCGGAAATCGAACAATGAAGTGACTATTAAGGACTTGATAGTAAAATTTTTTATTATATAAATATAATATAATAATTTAATAATAATAAATATAGATATGTATTAAATGCAAGCACATATTTATTAAGATTAACCAGATTCAAACAACAATTCCTTGTTCACACAATATATATATATGTATGTATTAAATGCAAGCACATATTTATTAAGATTAACCAGATTCAAACAACAATTCCTTGCTTCACACAACATAAAGAGAATTCTGGTCTTTCTATGACAACAACACCAAGAGAATTCTGGTCTTTTAACATTATAATATTTGTGAATCCTTTCTTCATACCAAAAATATGCTCCACATTTTTTACATTAATATATAGGAGCTCCTAAATCCTAGTACTCTATTAATGAAGAAAAATCTAATGTTAAAATCATTATATTTATTAAGCAATAAGTTTATAAGTTTGTAGGTCATACATATATATAATTCAAAATAATACTACATGTAATTTTATAGAACATCACTATATTGCATTATATATAAAATTGTTACTTTACTTTGCTCTTGTGGATCATCATTTAAATCATGTAAATGTGATGTCTTACTTGGTGCACACGTATAATTATAATATTCAATGATAACAAAATCCGCACACACATATTGCTCTTTCGGATAACCATTTAAGTCAGAAAAGTGTGATATCTTACTCGGTGCTATTTGTTTTGTGTAATCAATTTCTGAACGGAAAAATGCTCATTTTACCACTCATGCTTGTCACCAATATTCAAAAAACCCAAAAATTAACTTTTTTTGTCAATGTACACAACAACTTGGACATATTGAGTTAATTTGCCCATTTGTTAGGTTAAACAATATGAATGTTGAACATGCGGTTAACGTAAAAATTAAATTAATAAAAATTTAAATTTTCAAAATATAATTGCAAAAGTAAAGACCAGAGGGACATGGACAAAATATAAGTTAGAGCATCTTCTCTAAATAGGTATCTCCTCTACTGGAGCATCTTCTCTAATTCGTAGCATTAAAGGGTCCTAAACGGGTATCATTGAGCAACAAAAACACAGTATAGAATACAACATGAAGCAACAAAGTACACAAAAAATTACAATATGAAAAACAAAAATTAAGTTTCAAAAAAAAAAAAACAAAAATTGACACCAACAGATCAAATGTCTTCCAGAAAAATAAATTTACAAAAATAGCCTCGTTGTTGGTTCAAGTAATATAGAAGTCCATGATTATAATGAATCGACCTCAACAACTCATCTGGGTTGCTACTCCTACATGTGCGTCTCTTCTCCTTTCTGATTCTTCTTCTTCAAATGCAACAATTTCTTAGCTCTAAGCTAAAAAAGAAATCAAGAAAAAGGAATGTGAAAAAAAATGCATATACGAAAACTACTTTGATGATTAACTATATTTTTTGCTAATCAACTAAAGAAAAGGTATAAATCTACTGTAGAAATCTAGATTTTTATGGAAAAAAGAGTAGAAAATTTTAAGAATTTAGAGTAGGCACAAAAATACATCTTAGGTTTGATTTGTGAAGAAGAAAGAAGGTTTTGGGTGATATCAAGCGAAAGAAAATAAAATAAAAATTAAATTATGATGCTTATTTTTTATTATTTTATTTTTTTAAGATAGAGTAAGTTGCGTGTTTAGGTAGATTTACTCATCTCACACACATCTGCTATTTTTAGAACTCATGCGCGCTGACTTAACCTAACAAATGGGCAAATTGACCCAAGATATAAAGTTAAATGTGTAAATTGCCAAAAAAAGATTATTTTAAAGCTTTTTGGATATTGGTGACAAGTATAGGGGGTAAAATGAGTAATTTTCTTTCTGAAATAAAATTATACTATTCCATAATAAGAAAATGTAAATTCATTAAATTTTTTAATTTAATGTACACATACCTAAATTTGAAATCATTACTGAACATTTAGTTGAAAAACTTATATTTTGTGTGCACATTGGATTAGAACTTCCATTCAAATTGTCTTCAATCAATTGTGTTTTGAATACTTCTTAATTCACTAGTTAATTCAAATTACTTTTAATAGAAGATAAAAAAAAGTGGTTTTAGTTGTTCTCTTGGACATATGTTTCTACATTTCATGTCCAATATTTGTTTTCATTAAAAGTTTAAGTTTAAACAGGGCAAAACTTTTTAATATATAATTTTTAATTTATTTAAGATTAGTTCTACAAAACAAGTTGGAAATTTTACCAAAAAGATTTTTACTAATTTGTGGCTTAGCATTAAGGATACAATTCAAATTTCCAGATAGCATTTCCAAACAATTTGAATCAAAATGTCATTCACCAATATCTCTTCAATCTTCTTCTGGTTTACACTTGTAGATAGACAATTTTTAAACTCTGCCATTAGCCAAAGTTTCAAAACAAAAAATTTATTAAATCTTTCAAAGTAGAATATCATTATTAAAAACTAAAAAATAGAATATGAAACAATCTAATAATTTCTCAAATTATGAAAAACTAAAAAATAGAATATGAAACAAACTAACATTTTCTCAAGTTTTGTATTAGAAATGATTTTGGATTTTATGTAGAGCTCGTGATGAAGAAGTCTGTCTAGAACTCATTCCAAAAAAAAAAAAAAAACTATGCAAAAAAGAACTATGTAAAGCGCGCTCGCAATTGCCTAATAAAATGGTATTAAAAAAAAAAAAAAAAACTATGTAAAGGTGTGCAATTCTAATAAAATGGTATTGGTGTTTCATTAATTGAAAAAGGGAAAATTATATTCTTGTCCCTATAAAATGCCTAAATTAACTACTTTGTCTCAACTTTTTTTTAAATACATTGTTTTGTCCCCATAGTTTATCTCCGTTATATTCCAATGTACTGTCGTCCCACTTTTGGCATTTTATTTTATTAGCCATTGAGAAAATCACAGTTAGATGAGAGAGAAATGCTTTTACTATCCAAAATGTCCTTGGTTCATTTGCAATTTGTTATATAATAGAAATGCTTAAGTGAAGAAGCAAAAATTGGGGGAAAATCGCGATTTAGGGTTTGCAATGGATGAGAGGAAGATTAATTCTTCGTAAAGTACTACCGGTTGTAGTTGGGAGGGGAGATATTTGAACATGAACTACAAATGCGACAGAAGAGCTAGGGTAAGAGTTGCTGAAACATGCAAAAACAAGAATCATTTGTTCTACTACTGTCAAAACAACAAATATGGTTCCTTTCTGGGATGGTGCAAGCCAGTCAATGCAAATTAACAACACAAGGGACTCAAGAAAGGTGTGAGACACAAAGAAGTGTGATGAAGTTGAAGTTGCACAAAGGTCCAGCATATTCAGGGACTTGCTTAATTGGAAGGACATAGATGTTTACTAAAATGAAGAAAATAGAAGGTTTTGGGCAGTATTGGGCAATTCAACTGTTGTGTTGGGAACCTGAAAATTGTGAATGTTGTTTGCATATTGTGTACCCTTTTTAATCTCATCTTGTTGTTGTTTGTGCTTAGGAAGTTATCCTAGAATGGGTTTATTTGGTTTGTTAAGGGTTGGTTCTTAGGCTCATTACTGACTTTTGTGTAATTGTTAGGATAGTTGGAGGGTTTTAGTTTGTAAGGGCAGTTAATGAGCATCTATAGTTGTTGTTGGCAGTGACCTTTAATGCAAATGACTTTTTGTATTAAAGCTGTAATGAAAAAAGACGCTCCGTTTTGTGATTGAGTTGTTGCATATAATGAAATTTCCAAGAAATGCAAATGACACAATTTGGCTTTCAATTGTAAATGTCAGAAACAGAAAATAGAAAATGACTAAACAAATTATTATCACAACCAAAATACCAGTAGAGAAAAATAAGTAAAATATGATTACCATTACTTTGAAGCAAGTTTTTATAGTAAACAGAATTAGCCATTAGAAATTTGATACATGTTGCCAAATTTTTGATTACAAATCACAAAAATGACATTATGTTGATAAAGATTTTAGCATTAAGCTATAGAAAATTCCACCATAGTTCCAACGATGCTAGAATCAGCTCAATCGGATGTCGTTTGGGCCTCGAACGGACCTTTGAAAGCTCGAAAACCCTAAAATCAAAGGTCAGGGGCAGGGCAGTAATTTGTCCTGATCGGCTACCAGCTCCTGCCGATGCCGATCAACCCCAAATAGGTGCCGATTTGGTGCCTGCCGAGCACCTCAATCGATACTAGTTTAAAGCTCAGCTGTACCAATTTCAGAGACCTCGGTACCGCCACGTCCTTGACCCAATAGCCTCTTGGCCTATAAATATGGTCCTTCCCCCCCCCCCATTTCAAGCATCTCTTGTTGCTTGATCGAGCGCTTCTCAAGTATCAATGACTCTCAATCTCCCTCGAACGATTCTAAGGCCTTATATTCCGACTTTGCTCTTCTTCTTTAGTTGAGCCAAAGCCTGACTTGGATCTCAAAAGTCGATCCTTTCGACTTTCACTAGCACTTTAGTCTTTCTTAGACTAAAGCTATTAGTTAATTAATTCATCATTAATTAATTCAAGAATTAATTAATAATTCGTTAATTAGCACTAGTATATAAGACCATAATTCAAGTCCTTGCACCCTTCCTTAACTTGATTTGGAGGAAGAGTCGACCTCTTTGGTTATTAACCACTATGGAGCTCCGATCCGGCCGCATTGCAAGCACAAGGGTATAACCGCACTAAACTCAAAACTTTGTCCATTAAGCCTAGTCCGTCTGGCATCTTATATCTATTAAGCCCGGTGTTGCGTCTCTTTTGAGTTCCCGCAAGTATACGGATCGCAACGTAGTAATAAAAAGATCGATCCCACGAGGAACGGGTTATGTCCATTTTACTACTTATCCTTAACACTTATGTTTACAGCAATTCCCGCAAGTATACGGATCGCAACGTAGTAATAAAAAGATCGATCCCAACGAGGAAAGCGGGTTTTATGTCCATATTTACTACTTATCCTTAACACTTATGTTTAAGCAGCATAAAATATGAAATGATTTAAACTTATTCCCTATTTAACTTTTAACTAAATATACTACTTAATTCTTATAGATAAAGATAATATTAGAAAATACTTAGAAAAGAAGTGATCATGCATTAGATTTTTCCTTTTTCTATAGAAACGTGTTTTTCAATACAATAAATTTTTTCTTATAATCCCACATGGTGGGTCAAATAATTCAACCTCTCGGTACAGAATTACTCTTTTTATTGTATGTATCTCTACATACAACAAATGCCTTACTTTGTCAAATATTAAGTCTAGATCTTAGTCTTTGATTATTTCAATAACTTAGACTTAACTTTGACAAACCAATTTAAAGATTGACATGCAAACCCAACTAAATGAATTCTATCTCTTTGATCCTTACTGAATTATTTCTTTCTGAGAATATAATTAAGTAAGCTTGATTATGTGAATACCCAAATTTTGAGGCTCAGAAAGCCTGTTTTCCCGGACTGCAAACAGTCCGGCCGGACCGGAGGCTATTTCGGAAATTATAAAGCACAACATGCTAAAAAGTCCTTTAATTAAAAACAAGAGAAAGATAAGAAAAAGTAATCAAAACTCAATGCCCTCTTGGAGGGCGTCCACCCTCGAGGAACTCCCTTGGAGTGTTCATTTTGCACGAACAATAATAGTGACTCTTCGGTACTCTTAAAAATGGTTCTAAGGTACTACCTTTATTATTTTCGACTGGGTATTAATACATCACTAACATTTTGCCTATTACAATATGCATATTATAATTGCAAATTGCATATATGGCCTAATGGCCTATGGCTCTGACATAATGGCCTCTCTGGCAAATCTTTTCATCTTGGACTTTCGTCAATCTTGCTCTAAGTACTACTAACACACTTCTCCTAATACAATCTAAGTGTTTTGTGAATCTAACTCTGAATAAGAATCAATTCTATATCTTTTTTGCTTCACTTTGATTGCTATTTATAGAGGAGGAGAGTGATGGTAGTTTTGGTAGTGATTGGTTAGCCAAAAGGTGCTTGAGGTGACTTCTCTTGGGAAGAGTCCCGACCCTTGCATGGAAAGATATGATTTTCTGATGAAAATGTAGCAATTACGTCTCTTGGAAATCTCGACTCACGCTCGCGCTTGTAAAGGTCGCGCTCGCGACTTCTGCGCCAAGTGCTTCTGCCTCTCAAAAGTTCTTTTCGCGCTCGCGCATATGGAAGTCGCGCTCGCGCTTGTCGCTGGCAAACCTTCTGCCTTAACAACGTGCTTTCTCGCGCCCGTGCAGATGGAAGGTGCGCTCGTGACTTTTGCTCCAATTGCTTCTGACTCTCAGATCTGCTTGTCGTGCCCGCGTATGTGAATGTCGCGCTCGCGACTTGCTTTTTTTGGGTGTAGGTTGCACGCGCGTCCTCTGGTAGCGCTCGCGACTTGGGCTTTTTTCTTTGTTGCGACTTGCTTCGTGGCGCGAGGGCTGGATCAAGGAATTCTTCCATTTTTTCAACTTGTTTTGGCCCTATTTTTGTATAGCACAATTCTTTACTCCAACTGTGTTCCTAAAAATTACTTTGAAACAAAACAACACGAACAAACGTAAAATGTACAAAAACAATCATGCATTCATGCAATTTATATCAAAATAACATAACAAGATTTGCATAACAAGATTTTGCCCGCTTTGCCGAGGCCTATCACCCGGTCCCCATCTAGCCGCTTATATCTGTCAAGTCCGGTCCGTCTGGTACATAGCCAGTGCTTTGAAGCTTGGTCCATTTGGCAAAATCGATTAAACTAGTTCCTTCAATTCTCTAAGCCTGATTTGCCCGCCCGCCGCAAAAACCTTTCAAACGTAAAATGTACAAAAACAATCATGCATTCATGCAATTTATATCGAAATAACATAACAAGATTTGCCCGCTTTGCGAGGCTATCACCCGGTCCATCTAGCCGCTTATATCTGTCAAGTCCGGTCCGTCTGGTACATAGCATGCTTTGAAGCTTGGTCCATTTGGCAAAATCGATTAAACTAGTCTTCAACTCTAAGCCTGATTTGCCCGGCCCGCCCCGCAAACCTTTTAAGCCCACTCCCCGAGTGGCACCCTCAAAACCCTACCATCTTGATCGATGGTAAAACTTCATGTGCCCTGATCCTTATACAAACGAGGTACAAAGGCATACCTATGGATTTCAACCTAAGTAGTGAGCCCCCCAACCAAACTGATAGGTCAAGATTTAGGGGAATGTGTTGCATGACCTAGAATCCTCGATAAATGAGGCTAGATTCGGGCTCCCCTTCAAATTACACCCTTCATTCCTTTATTATTTTTAATGCACTATATTCTTGATATTGCCATGTATTATTAGTATGTTCATGCATCGTTAAACTGATATTCACGCAAAATATTTTGATTTTTCAATAATGACCCAAACCGTTGATTCATTTCAATAAGAAGACGAAAACCTAGTCCCCGAACCCAATGATTTGAGGCTAGTGCATTTTATCCTAAAGGCTAATTGAAAATGGAGTTCATCATGGGATTTTTTCCTTAATCTTTCCCTAAAAACAAAAACAAATTAAGGTGGCAACTCATCACATTATACACCTGTCAAAGTACTCCAAAGAGCCAACCCGACATCATTTAAGCGCTAAACTAAGCCACAATCTGTTAATCTGACTAACAAAACAAAAAAAGGAACCATAAGGACTTTCTCCTAGTTTCTGTGTCAAACCTGCCAATGGCCCGACCAGATCAAGGACTTCATCATTCGGACATCCTTTCCCTCGGTGCTAGGATAGGGGCGCACATATTAATGCTTCTTAATCCAAAAATAATCACTAATAGTCAAATGTAGCTTCCTAAAGCATCTCCCACTAACTATTGTCAGTATATATAAAAAATAAACAAAATAGTCCAAATGTGGTAAAAAATTGCAGCAATCTTGTACCCCCTCCAGCTATCCTCTAGCACACTGCTCCATTCATATGGTCCTCCATTCACATGGTCCGTTTATACAAGATTTCTTGAGCCTGATGCATAAACACCATCATTTCCACCACCAACTTCATTATCAATCTACCTCCTTTCTCTTTATTCCAGATTTCAAAAAAATAACCAATGTCCTAAAAACATATAAACTCAAAGCAACAGTGAAATGAGAAATGAAATGGTAAAAATCAGACATGTTGGCTTTGAGGTACAGCTTGACAAGTCCTCCTATTGTGGCCAAATCTATTACATTGCTTGCACCTAACTGTCCCAGATCTAGTGCTTTGTGTGCTAGGTCTTGCTTCTCCATCTTGTCTGTTTCTTCTGCTTTTTGGCCTCCCAACTTCCTTCTTCACATTAGGAGGTAGTATCTCCTCACTATCATATAGAGGTTCATAACTTGTTTCTAGAATGGGGTGAATGACAGTAGAGTAGGTCTCAATGTATTTTTCAATTAAGAAAATGGGTCATAATAATCTTCCACACCTTGCATAGCATTACATGCATACATGGCATTCCACATTTATCCTGCCAAAGACAACTGAAAGGTCCTTCCTTTACTTCAAATTCATTTGAGCTACTAGGTGACATTCTACACATCGTTGATTCTTTAATAATGTTCTTGATATCCCTTTTGCATGTGTTGTTAGTCTACCCTCCGACATGGATCCTTTGGCAAACCTTTTATGCAATCTAACCATATACTTTTTTCTCAATGTATATAGCAATGGAACAATTGGTATTGCTCTTAGCTTACCAAACCATGATTTGAATGACTTAAGCCTCTTCCCCCACTGATCCCTCTGCCCCTTAAGCCTCTTCCCCTTAATCTAATATAAAACTAGCCTCTATTTGGAAATGATTGTAAATATCTTTTACAAATGCTAAGTGACAGTACTCCTCACAATCTATATTGTTAAATGTTTCTACCCTTCCTTCATAAGTTAAAAAAAGTGTGTACAAAACTTGACCTGCCATACTAGAAAGAAAGAAACAACAATTTCAGATTCCAATCACATAAACCCTAACGCTAACACATTCTACACTAAGCTTCACCATTCCACAACATATGACCTAGTGATTTACTAAATGGAAAACCACATTGCATATTATCACGATTTTTGTCAAAGAAAGAAAACACAAAAAGAAGAGCATCGTTAACACTGTACCTGAAAAGTGCACTGATTTCTTCTATTCTAATCTAGGTTCTTCGACTGGCTTAGTGACAATAATACTTTTTCTATAGTAAAAGCATCAAAGCATTGCTCGATTAAGCTCTGGGTTCATCGATTTCAAATTTGGGAGCTTCCTTTTTTGCGTTGGATGTTCAAGGACGAAGACGCAAGGGTATTCTGTTTTCCCTCCTAAACGATTTTTCTTTTTGAAGGGGCTTTTTTATACAAGGGCTTCAGTGTCTTTTCATAGCCACTTAATATCCAAAATGCCAAAAGTTGGACAAAAGTACATTTTAATATAACAAGGATAAACTATGGGGACATAATAGTATATTTTAAAAAAATGGGGATAGAGTAGTTAATTTAGGCATTCTATAGGGACAATTGTAGTTTTTCCATTGAAAAATGAATCTCCTTTCTTGTATGGGTAACTAAAAAAAAATAGGTATAAAATAGTTTGGGCATATGATTTCTATATAATGGTTGTAAAAAACATATACCAACTAATATAAACTTATCGCCAAACTGGCAATTTATCATATCTAATAAAGGAGGCCATTTTCTTTCATTTTCGATATAATTTCCTCTACCATTTTATGAGTTAATGCTATTATTATTTGCTTTGTTTAGCTTTTGGTTTCATATATATTTTGTTACGTTCTCATGGACCTATAAGATAACTCCCTTATTTTTGCTTATTGTTTATTATTTTATTTAGTTTATTATTGTGGATTTAAGCTTTAGACTCAATTTTATATGTAAAATAATAGAATATCAAAAGAGTTTCGGTCATTTAATATTTCATAATTTAGTTCTATATTAAAAGCTATAATAAACTCAACTTTTAGTTATTTAACTAGTATGCATATTATGGATGTGTATTTATTTTCTAGATCCAATTTAGGATGAAATTTATATATATAACAGAAGACACTTTAAAAAATAAGATAATTGGAAGTACAAGTGAGCATTCGGTTCGTCCGATTTGATTAATTAGGTCAAATCGACCAATTCATTTCAGTGAATAAATATTCAGTTAAAGAAAATCAAAATTTCGATGATTGGTTAAGGATTCAATTAAAAGTTAATCAAACTGAATTAATCAAATTAACCAACTTTAAAAATATGTTTTCTTGATTCAGTAGATACTAAAATTAGAAATTCAAAATATACCAGATTTTATTTGGATTAAATATTGATTAGTAATTTCAGTTAACTTTTATTTCGATTAAAGTCAGTTGATTACAAATTTCGATGAAATTTGATTGGTTAATTATATTTTTAGTTTCTTTAACTTTGGCACGGTTAATAATCGAAATTAATTCAGCTAAAATGATTCGGTTAAGTTTAGTTAGAAGATTAGATTGATTAAATTTGGTTAAATAAAAAAAAATTCCGAAGAGTGTATTTTCCTTAGTTTTTTACCCTCGTTTGCTATATATATACTATTACATAAATATAACTCCATTTTCTAATATAAAATAGTACGTGGAAGTCTTTATTTTATAAAAATATTATTTCGACAAAATTGTATGAATTATTTAATTGTCAATAGAAATTTATTTTTAAGATTTTCAAAGAAAAAATATTTATTTTTAAGAAGTAAAAAAAAATTGTAAGAAAAATAACGTAATTCTCCAACTACTTTTTGATAATGAAATAAACAAAAAGTTTTTTTTGTAGAATGTAATTGAATGATTAAATAAGAAAAAAAGCTCAATTTGCCCTAAACTTGTGGCCTTTATTCAAAGTGAAGAAAAATGACCTTTTTTTGCCAAATTTATGAGCAACTTGTACAAATCAATTCAAAACACCCATATTTTAACTTGGGTCCGCATGCGTGTTATTCACATACATCAATGCACGTTTAATTTAAACAGAAACACTTAAAAACCGTTAAGCACATCCACTCACTCTATTATCTCCTTCTTCACCTTCACCCTCACTTAACCTCCAAACCAGTAGGTGCTACACCCATATAAGCCATTTGTAGGGCAGAAAACCAAGGTTCCTACCTCAAGTTCAAAAAACATAAATCTATGTTGCCTTCTTCCATTAGAGAATATATTTTTTGTTATATTTTGAATTAGCTCTTAATGTCAAATACATACATATAAATGACTTAACCACAAAACTCAGAAAAAAAAAATATAAACACTAACAAATATGATATTCAAACGAAATGCAAGAATATAAACAAACCAAAGAAACAAGACTATGTAATAAAGCCACAAATGAACACATGCACAAAGAATTCAATAGAAAGAAACAAATCAATATATAACATTACAGATTTAGTCGAATATAAACAAAGAAATCATGAAGAATTCAATTTTGTCAAATACAAATGATTGAATATAAAAAAGCAAAGTAAAAAATTAGAGGTAGAGGGGGATAGAGAACTCGTTTATCATGCAATCAATTCAACTATGAGGCATCAAGTGCTTTTACAACTAAGGATGAGTAAAGATAAGTGTGACAGCGATGGTGAACAGCATTATGACTGTAAAGATCTTATTTCTTCAGATTTTTCTCCCTTCCTTTAACTCTCATCTCGCTCCTGAGTTTTTTTAATTTTAGAGATTTTTTATTTATACAGTCAAAGAAGAAGAATTATTTTGAGACTCAATGATATTTTATTATAATATAAAAATAACATTTGATCGTGTGATATACATGCACCCAACCCAAACTAAAATATGAGTGTTTTGAACCGATTTGTACAAGTTGCTAATACATTTGGCAAAAAAAATGTCATTTTTGTTCACTTTGAATAAATGTTACAAGTTCAGGGGCCAAATCGAGTTTTTTTTCCATTAAATAATATTCTATACTTTTAGTTATTTAACTGGTATGTATGTTCTGATGTGCATTTTCTATTTCAAGATTTAATTTATTTTCTAGACAAATTTTAGGATGAAATTTGTATATAATAGAAGATATTTTAAATAAATTTTAAAAATAAGATCATTAGAAGTATAAGTGAGCATTCGTTTCGGTGGATTTGATTAATTGTTCTAAATCGACTAATTCATTTCGGTGAATAAATATTTGGTTAAAAATTTAGTTAAAAAAAATTAAAACTTCGGTGATCGGTTAAAGATTTAATTAAAGGTTAATCAAACCAAATTAATCAAATTAGCTTACTTATAAAAATATGTTATTTTGATTAAGTAGATAATAAAATTAAAAATTAAAAATATTACAGATTTTATTTTTATTAAATAGTGATTAATTATTTCGATTAACTTTTATTTCGGTTAAAGTTGGTTGATCGCAAATTTCAATTTTATTAATCGGTTAATTATATTTTTAGCTTCTTTTAACTTTGCGTAATTAATAAGCAAAATTAATTCAACCAAAATAATTCAATTAAGTTCATTTAAAAAGATTAGGTCGATTAAGTTTGGTTAAAACATAAAAATTTCGATTAAATTATTTCGGTTAAAGTGTAACTCAAATTGGCTAAATTGGTTTAATATTCACCCCTAAGTAAAAGAGTAACGATAACAAAAAAAAAAAAAATGAAATTAATTCAATCAAAATAATTCAATGTAAAAGTTTCATTTAAAGATTAGGGTCGATTAAGTTTGGTTAAAACATAAAAAATTTCGATTAAATTATTTCGGGTTAAAGTGTAACTCAAATTGGCTAAATTGGTTTAATTTCACCCGCTAAGTAAAAGAGTAACGTATAACAAAAAAAAAAAAAAATGAAAAAACAATAAAAAAAAAAAAAAATGAAAAACATATATTATTATTTTTATATTAAAATGACTGAAATTAATATCATATAATCTTTAGTGATATTATATTATATATTATATAAATATAATAACATATACGGTATAACTTTATTCCATATATTTGATTTTTTTTATTATTATAAGCATTGAATCTCCATATTTTCCATATTTAGGAGTTGCAAAACAAGATTTGATGTGAGAAGTTGGAAAAACTTTCAACTTTTCACTTTCCACTAATCTTCATATTTTAAATTGAAGCTATTGACTATTAATGTTTAATGATCCACATTTACAAATTCTTTTTTGTAGCTGATTTTTTTATTTTATGAGTTAAAACTATTATTATTTGCTTTGGTTGGCTTTCATATGCTTTTGGTTCTCATGGATCTAAATGACAACTCATTTATTTTTGCTTATTGTGTAGTGTTTTTGTTTAGTTTGTTGTTGTGTATTTAAGCTTTAGATTCAACTTTATATGTATAATAATAGAAGAGAAAAAAGAGTGTTAACCCCACAGATAAAAGTTGTCTAAACTGAGATGGTCATGACTCCTGCAAAAGGGACAACTCTAATTGGAATACATTTTTTCAAAAAAAAAAAAAAAAAAAAAAAAAAAAAAAAAAAAAAAAAAAAAAAAAAAAAAAGTCATGCAACATATATTGCTTGGTCACTTCTTTCAACCAATGCAACATTCTTCTTCAAAAATAGATTCGAAAAAGAAGCATGAATAAAAAAAAAAAAAAAAAAAAAAAAAAAAAAAAAAAAAAAAAGTCATGCAACATATATTGCTTTGTCACTTCTTTCAACCAATGCAACATTCTTCTTCAAAAAAGATTCGAAAAAGAAAGCATGAATCCTTCAATATTTTTAGAGTCTTTCTTACATATTAATAGTAAGGTCTTTTTTTATATATACAATAATAATAGAACTATACATCAAAACCAAAATATAAAAAATCTAAACATAAAATTAACACAACAAAGAATATATCCAAAATAAGCTGTCGACATCAATAAAGATAAATAATAAGATGTCTAGATAAAACATTTAGAGTTAAGCTTAATAAATATTAAGGTCAAATCTAAATAATAGATCATAGATAAAACTAAACTTTCAGAAATCTAAGAATAAAATTCTCGCAACAAAACTCATCTCCAAAAGAAATTAACATCATCCTGTAACAAAACCTATTAGCAAAATACAATCATGCACTGTACAACTGATATCTTCAAAATAGTTTAATAGATATAGCAATTCATACATTTTTCTCTTTCTTAACCATCACTCTCCTGACCTTGTTGCTTGAAAGTTGTGTGTTAGGATTATCATCAAGTCCTAATGAGTTTTCTTCATTCTCCAAATTATTTCTCTTATCAGGGGGTTTTTGTAGGAGATATCACCTCATTATTTGATATAGAATCTTATAAAAATAAATAAGAAACTTAAATAAGAGATCCATATTTTAGTTTAACTTTAAAATAATAAATTTTAAAATGATATGGCTTGTTCATAACCTTAAAATCCTTATTTTCAAATGCGACTTGTTCATTATTGAATTTTGGATCTTATATTTCAAATCATAAAATTAACAGCATCATAGAAATACATAGTATAATCAGAAAGTATAATTTATATGTTTCAAAAAATAAGAGATAAAATAACATATAGTGAATGTATCTTGAATAGGAGAAAGACCATATATTGCTTTATAAGATCCTCATCAGAGCTAAGTTTAACAACAATATACACTTCATCATCCGCCTCAATGTTGGAGCTCTTAACTATCACTTTGAACATGACCTTTCTCTCAAGAACATTATCTAGTCTCAATGGTTAGGTACACTCATCACCAACAACAAAAGACTACAATTGTGTTAGAATTAGAAGAATTAAAGAGGACTAAAACACTAACCAAAATAGAATACATCAACTAAGCCTTCCTTTAGCTCATTGGCAGACTTTCTTTCAATTGCATAGTTTCATGATCCTAAAGCAATAAAGAAATAAATCCAATATCATCTATGACACGCACTTGAAGCTTGTACCTAAATTTGATTTATATATTAAAACTATAAATGAATGTTTTAATAATTAAAGTCAACAAAATAAGCTTCAACACCAATAAGTAGCAAAAAAATCCAATCTATTGCATTTTCTGAAATAAAATTGTTTCAACTTTATTCACCTTTTTCGCACACTTCTTATACCCCAAATATGACCATTCTCTATGAAGTTCTAAATCAACATCAGTTGCAACAATCCAGAAGCTTTCTTCTAGTAAATAGAAATTAGACATTTATAATATGTACATAATGTGAATGAATATAAAGTATAAATCATAAAAAATATTTACTAACCTGTAGACACTGAACCAATTCCCCAATAGTTTTAACTTCCACAATTCTAGAAGCTAACTCATTGGTAACAAAATAGCTAGGTTGAGAGGAAATTTGACTGATCCTCTTAAAGTTAGCTTCACACACATAAAACATTCTATATTTTCACAAGTTAATAACAGACATAAACACAAAGATGCATTCATTTTAAAAAAGTAAATGAAGCTTTTATGTGAAGAGTACATATGGAATTAAAATCAATAGCTTGTGGAAGATTAGGATTGATCCAAAGCTTTGAAGCATGCCAAGTATTATGTATAGTATACTTGTCTACAATTATTTAATTTTATTTGTTAGAAAAAATTAAGACCAAGTATTAGCTTGTGTATTCGACTTTGAACACTATTTCTCACTAGTTGTCCATTTGCAATAATATGGAGAATTAGCTCGTGTTGTCTAAGTTGTTCCTTAATTTACTGAAAAAAATACATTGTTTTATATTTTTGTTTTAAAAGAAGAAGCAAATTGTTAAGAGGCTAAAAAATCTAATTTAAATAAAAGTATATAAGATGACACTTTTTTAATTGTTAAGTCGTAAAAAAAGATAAAAGAAAAGCAAAGCAAAGAAAGATTAGAATCTAAAAGATTATGAATTTTCATAATATTGTACACAAAAATCTATAACAACATGAAAAGAAACTGTGTGCAGAAATAAGCTGATGCAAAACTTTGCTTTGTAGTATGAAATATTTACACAATACGTTCATTGCAAAAACACAACTCACTCTGTTCACATAACCAATAGAAAACATTAGTTAAATAGAATAAAAGATTTGATTAAAGATTTAATCAATATTCTTTAGGTTAATTACACCATTGGTGTCTAAACTTTTCGATTTTTGCTATTTTGGTGTCTGAAAGGGAAAATTTTTTCAATCAAGTGTCTAACGGTTAAAAAAAAAATTTCAATTAAGTATTTTTCGCATATATGCATGTTGGACTTTACATTTGACTTAAAATGGGACCCACCCTCGCCACATCAACAGATGACGTGTAATGAACAGAAAAAATATTTTATTCTTCTTCTTCTTCATAGCTTAACGGAAATAGATAGTAAGATTAATATAGATATGTTAACGAAAAAAGCAACAAAAAAAACCTTTATCAACAAATAGCCCTTTCACATTTTACCAAAAAAAAAAAAAAAAAAAAATGTTAACGAAAAAAGCTAACAAAAAAAAATCCTTTATCAAACAATAGCCCTTTCCACATTTTACCAAAAAAAAAAAAAAAAGAGAAAAAAAAAAAAAAAAAAAAAAAAGAGAAAAAGAAATCCATCTTCTTATTCTCCATACCCATCTTCTCAAAATCCTAACAGCAAATCCCATAACCATAAATGCTTTATCTTTTGCATCTCTTTCTTTTCCATTTCGTTTCCTTTTTACCTCTTTTTTTCTCTCTCTTTCCTTCTCCTAAATCTATCTTTAAGATACACCATCACCAAACTAATGAACAAAATTAGAGAGTGGGAAAGAGGAATTTATGAAATCTGAATCCATTATGCTTCTGTTATTGGAAATGCTTTGTGGCCAAATCTTTATATATCTATATTGATCTTACAGTCTATTTCCATTAATAATAATAATAAGAAGAAGAAGAAGAAGAAAAGGTTTTTCTATTCATTATACGTTGTGGAGAGGGATGGATCCCATTTTGAGCCAAATGTAAAGTCTGGCATGCCACATATGCAAAAAACACTTAATTGAAAATTTTTTTGACCGTTAGACACTTGATTAAAAAATTTTCCGTCCAAACACCAAAATAACAAAAATTGAAAAGTTTAGACACCAATGATGTAATTAACCCATATTCTTATTGTAACATCCCTTCCCGGTCCACCCGTAAACCCGAATAAACCGAGCCGAGACGCTACAAACTGGTTGACTGAATGAACGGTTGACTGAATGAACTGACATGCTGAAATCATAAATGTATAATGAATCTAATAATCTAATATCATGCTGAGATTGCTTATAGTAATAATGTACTGAATATTTACAAGACATGATACTAGTTACAAAATGGATTGGGCCCAACTGTGTGCCTCGTACATGCCATAAAAGAATAACAAAATGAGTTTCTACCCTGAAGACCGAGTCTTCTACAGATGAATGGCAGCAGTTGTAAACGGACCCTCTACGAACTAGTCTCAAAACCTGCGATTTAAACAGGTAACTAGCTGAGCAAATAAAGCTCAGTGGATATCTCAACATAAAACAACAATAAGCACACATATAAGCAAAAAGCATTATGTAAGCACAATGAAGCATCAATATAATCAACCACCATAACATGCGGCTTTCAATTTTACCCTTAATTTATCTTTCTTACTGTTTATTATTTACTGTATGAATTCATGCCAAATTATGCAAGTTAAAATATCTGTATGGGCTCCATAAGGTTATAGTGGAAACCGAAGTGATAAGATAAACTGTAATGAACTTATGAATACTGGTATGCTTTGGCCTGCTATGGCCCTGTACATATCCACTCAACGGCCTGTAGCCAGAGTTCCAAACTGTATGGGGCGCAGATCTGCTATTCTATGTCGCGACATAGCCTTATCTACATAGTTTCTACCCAACCTCAATGGAGCTTAATATTAACATGTCAACAATGTAACACAATAACATATAAATGGTTGCATAACTGCATAATTTATCATGTTGATTTGATTTCACATCATCTAAATGCTTACCTGTTGTTTTAATCCATGTTCTTATGTTATATTTTTGTTGTAGAATGATTGGATGCATATATGTTGAGCAAAGGAATGTAATTACATAGCAAATGAAAGGCAAAAGAATGTCACAGCTGAAGTCGCGACCGCGTATGTGAAAGTCGCGAGCGCGACTTGTGCATCCTGAGAGTCAGTATGTTTCTGGCTGAAGTCGCGACCGCGCAGCGAGTCAGAGAGTTTTTCTGGCTTCAAAAGTCGCGAACCCGCGGGCAACCTTAGTCGCGAGCGCTGAGACCAAGTCGCGACGGCGTCTTTCAACGCCTTCCCGGCCGAAAAAGCCCCCCGCCCCGCCCCCCCGCGAGATGTACCATTTGAGAGTTCACGAGAGGTTTCCTGGCCAAAGTCGCGACCGCGCATGTGGGAATTCGCCAGAGCGCGAAAATGCGCAAACTGAGAGTCAGAGAGGCTTCTGAGCCAAGTCGGCGACCGCGCAGTGGATTCGCGAGCGCGACCAACGCTGCCCAGCCTGCCGCGGCGCGCGTCGACGTGATTCCAGACCTGTACAGTCTGTATTAGCCTGCGCAGTCTGCACTCTTTTGGTCATATCTCTCAATATACAAATCCAATTTGGGTGATTCAAAAACCCATGCAAAGCTAACACATCATTAAATGGGTTCAAAATCAAGATGAAGTTGCTGGTAAAATTTCCAGCAAACTCTGTTTCCACTTCATATATTCATCCCCTGTTTTCAACATAAACTCAATACCTCCCCTGTTTTCTCACCACTACCATTCTCCAACACAAAGCAATATATTGTCTCAATAGCAACACACCACAAAAATTCTCATGCAAGGACAATAATAAAAATCAAGAGATATCAGACCTTTACTCCAAAAACGCGTGAGCTCTGTTCTAACTTCTCTTCTCTACACTCTTTGAACTTCCTTCACCTAGAATAAAAATTCTTATCACTTATCTACGATATAACTCAATTAGAGGTTGAATAGCATAAAGCTTCAAGAAATTCTACTTACTTGGAGAACTAGAGGTTGCCTTAATGCTGTTGCCTTAATGCTTAACTACCATGAAAATGGAATGGAGAAGGGGAAAGAGATGAAGAGGAAAGATGGAAGGAGATTAAAGAGGAAGATGAAGATGAAGAAAACGTTCTGAAGATGAAGGTGGAAGAAAATGAAGAACGCGTAAGGGTCAAATGGAAGGCTCCGTATACTTCCAACCATCTCTTTAATTGTATGTATGCAATTTACCAAATAAAAGAACCTACATTTCTACATGTTAACTTTTAATACCCTGCAACTTAATATTCTACGGCATAGTAATCCACATTTTTTTTTTTTTTTTATTATTTTTTTTGGGGTTTTTAATCACTTATAAACCCCATTCTCCCAACCGGGTTTTGGTTCAACTGCGACTCAACTCAACTCTATGCAAAGACTCGACTGATGCAAAGCTCGCTCGTAGGATGTCACAAATTTGTGACATCCCAGGTTTGGGGCACTACACCCTTAGGCGTAATCCCACATCGGCTACGCACAGGGTGTTCAGACAGTACATAAGAGGGGTGATGCCTTTGAATGGTTGGATCTAGT
>NW_023591173.1:54601-75076 GCF_014843425.1 Jatropha curcas | reverse complement strand
AAGAGAGAGGATTAAGGGGTTTAGGAACTGCCTGGTTACTTGGGAACCCTATTATATAAAATAATGCAGGCAGTCTTTTAATACTTGCATCCAATAATGATAAAAGGTAACAGTAAACAATTATTTTAAGCATACTCTTAACCATTTCCATAAGAAGCACGATTCCGCCTTTTTAGGCTACAACCATTCTGTTGAGGTGGTTGGTCTGGCATTGTGTATTGGCGGCAAACATGCCGTGACTTTCAAGAACTTATGCAATGGATCTTGGAAATTGTCATTTTTCATTAAATTACCATAATATTCACCACCTCTATCAAATCTATCACTTTAAACTTTTCTATTTAACTGCCTTTCTTTCATAATGAATACTCAAGGATGTCCACTGATTGAGTCTTTTCAATACAGTATATACATACCGACCGTGAGAAAATCATCGATAAAGGTAATAAAATATTTTTCAACCACCACAGGGGTGAACATTAAATAGGGCCACATATATCAGTGTGTATACAGTTCAAGCATTTCACTGCTTCATTGTGGCTGGATTTTAAATGTGTGCTTAGTTTGTTTTACCCTTTAATGCAATCTATACACAACATCCCAGTGAGTGGAGTCCAATTGAGGGTAAGATTTCACATTTCACTAACCTCAAATTCCTTTCTTTGGATTATGTGACCTAACCTTTGATGCTAAAGAAAGCAGACATTCAATTATGTGGTAACTAGCGTTTTAATTACTTATATTGTGTTCAAGCATTAAACAGGGATTCAATAAATTCAGCATCAAAGATTAACGATTACAAACCATCAATACAAAGTACCAGCATAATAGTACTTAAGTTTTTTATAATGAAATAAAGTACCATTACATCTTTGAAACTGAAACCAACATTATCCAACCTGCCCTACAGAAACTAGATTTCTAGCACATTTAGGAACAATACGAGACAACTTCAAGATCAAGAATAACAACCAGTATCCAGGATCAATCTATAAGTCTCCCAATTTCCAATGATAGGAACTTTTTCAGTTTCGTTTATGGGTTGGATCGAAAGGAAATCCCTGTATAATATAAAGAAAACAAGAGTAGTTGCACGAGAATGCTACTACCAGGTATTATTAGGCGCTTCATAAGATTTGATTCAATAACATACTGAAACATAAAGTATACCTTCTTTTAAAACCAAATCTTCCCTTTTTAGGACAGTCTTCTTGAAGTGGACCATTCTTCCTATAGAAGTAGCACTTCAATTCCTTACGGATTTGGCCGCTCATTAACCTTCATTGGGGCACTGTCCCTTTTCTTGCCCTTTCTTTCTTGGTTTTGTTGTTGCTGCTGGCTAGCTCCAATTATGAAAAAAATGTTGTGATTGAAACGGGAGTGTTTCCTTCAGAGTTTTCTTTAATCTCCTTCCTCTTGTATTAACATGGCCTTGATTTCCTGAATGTTCCATTTTTTTCTTAAGGCGTGTTTGTAAATTGCGCCTGGAACTGACCAAACTCAAGAGGAAGTGAGTTAATAATAAATTGGAACTTACAAAAGGATTCACTCAAATCCATTCCCATTGATTTCCAGTTTGGCTGCCAAAATTCTGCATGCCAGTCACATGATCATGAATGGATTGTGACCAATCAAACTTCTCTTGGTCGTCAGCTCACTCATCAAAGGATCCCACGAGTGGACCTTGTCAGCGTATGTCCGATTGGGAGTATTCCTTATTTTTAGCATTTATTCTCTTGTATTGTCTATTCTAGGCATTGGATGGCTTTAACATTTTCAGCCATTGTCATCCCTCATTAAGTTCAAGCTTTAGCCTGTTAAGACTGCTCCAAGCCTCATAAATGAGACTTATCAGCTTTCAGTGTTGGTCCTCTGTAATGGCTGTTGGCTTTTCAGAGACCTAATGCCAAATCAAGTCCAGAAACTCCTAACTGATAATGGATTTTATTCGGACCAATCAACATACGTTCAATCCATTGAACTTAATCAACCCAGTGCCCATAGCAAACATGTTAAAAGGAAGCTGCAACATTACACATAATACTTATCGTTAATACTTTGAGTTAAACATAAATGAATTCAAAACAAATAAAACTTTAATTATGCATCTAGATTCACCTTTGGGTAATATTTAAATGCAATGGCTTTAATCAATATGATGACAGAAGAAAAAAAATACTTTAATAGACTTTCATTGTGGAGCAAACTTGCGAAGCCTTTAATGCAGTCAGAGAGAAGCACGCCCGTGCTACATTACAGCACACCCCGTGCTTTCTCTCTGGAAGTCCCATAGCACGCCCATTAGCTCATTGGCAGCAGCTCCCTGTGGCCTCCTTTTCTAGAATCCAGTTACCTTTTTTTTTTATTCCATTCAAAACTATTCAATAATGCTCCACAATATGTATGTTAATCTTTGGATATACAATTCATATTAATTAGTACAATGATAAGTCCTCTTTAGTGCTGTTGATTATAATTAATTGGTCTATACCTTTTGGGTAACCTAACAAATTAAATGAATCAATGATCTCAATTGTTCAGTTTTTAACTTCATGCAATTTGACGGCATCACCAAACATGAACAAATTGAAAATTGGCATAATCAATGTCCCTAAAAATAATCCAACAAGGCCACTTTGGGTGACTTAACAAGTTTTCCATTCATTAATTGATATATGCAAACTTTTATGAGATTGAATTAAGATCTCAAAACTTTAATTGAACATAACTCATAATAATGTCATAACTAATTCTCCTTTATAAATAACAGCATAATAATTTTTATAGAGCATAAAGAAAAACAAACAGTTTTCAAATTTCTATAATTTTTGGCTTCGCTTATATCAGAAAATCAACTTCACAACGAAATTAATTTTCATTAATTAAGCCAAACAAACACTATCAAACAAATCTAGAACAGATATAGGCCTCTGATACCACATGTTAAATATCTTTAATATAGCTCAAGAATCTATTGGTTCATGAATTTGTTTGATAGAAATAGACAATAAGTAGAACCGTACGTTGATCCATAACAGCAGATCTATGTTTAGGGTTTACCTTGTTTGCGGCAATTTCGATTCTCACCGTAACAATAGATCTAATGTTTTCTTCCTCTGGCTTTTTCCACATAATTTTTTCTCTCAATGGTTAGAGAAATAATCAACAGCTACAGGAGTTTCTTTTATGAGCTCTCTCAAAAACAAGCTATCACCGTATGTGTTGAGGCAGCTGTCACACTCTCTATTTGTATTCCTTTTCTGTGTTCCCCCTAAGCCTGTCGATTCTTTTTACTTTTATAAGGCAGAGGAAGGGTATTAAAAAACTAGCTCTTATCCATTAAGCCCAATAACCATCATATTGGGCCACCTTAATAGAACCCAATTTAATCCACATGGGCCACATATAGAATTATTTTATAATCTAACAAAGTTATCTTGCTAAGGAAACCATGGGTGCATCCTCACATTAATCTCTCACCAATCTCCCAAATCCTTCCACATCATACTCTTGTTTTAGAATTCCTTAGCAAACAAAACATTCCTCTATGGTGAAGCTGAGGATTAGACCTTAAACTAGTTGACAAAAAACTCCATATGGAAAAAAAAATATTTTGGCTTTATAAATACGAAAAAAAGAGTGTTATCATGAGTTATTTACTTGCATCCCTGTTTAACTAACTCCAATGTTAAAAAATAATGTAAATATAGCCCAACACCCCTATTCCTCTTACTATGACACTACAGGTCCTAGAAAAACCTATGAATCTTATTGCTAGAACTCTCTCCTTACTATCCCCGACCAATATGCATTGAGCATTTTAACATGTCATCATAAATAGAAGAAGGAAAGAGAAAGACAACTCAATGGAATAAGTAAGAGAGCCGCCAAGGCTACAGATTTCAAAAGAACTTTCGACCTATGCTAAACAATAACTTATTACTCTATTCATTTAATCTCTTTCAAAGCCTGATTTCTATTACGAACCAATTAAAGACGGAAGACCTAGTACTAACTCCTCTTTAGAGGCTAATGAACCTATAAATAGTAGAAACATGTTCCTAATCTGGCAATAGGCTGCATTAGGAATTAAAAAAAAAAAAATACTTCAACTTCTGTAAATTAGCTATCTATAAATTCATACACATACCAAAATAAATCTCCAACCCCTTCTAGACTCAAAATGAGAAGGCATTAAAAAATAGTAAGAGTCGTTAACAAAAATAGTTTGAGAGATGCTAGGATCCCCAATAGAAGCCCTACAATCATACTTGGAGCCCTCTTTCTGCATCACCAACAGAAGAGATAAACCTTCACATAACAGAAAAAAGGTATGGAAGAAAGAGGATCCTCTTTAACGAAAATCACTTTCAAACACAATCGGGGCAAATAATTTCACCATACATAAACAAATAATTGATATTAGGAACACAAATCATTATCCAATTAATCCAATCTTTTCTAGAAAACCTAAAACCTATCAACATATTATGCAAGAAAGATAGTCACCCTATTCATATGCTTTAACAATATCATTTTATGTGCAACTTCCTTATTAACCACCTCTTTGGTCTTTTTCTCTTAATGCTATAAATAAGTTTAAAAGCAACTAAAATATTATCTGTTACCATTCTACCAGGAACAAGCCGATTGAACTAGCCTGAAATTATCATAAGTTAAAAATCATCTTAAGCCTATTAGCTAATACTTTGAAAACTATTTTGTATAAAACATTGCCAAGGAAATATGTCAAAGGTCTTTCATAATAGTAGGCATAGAACACCACAAGAAACAAGATAATAAGGTATAAAGCAAGAGGGAAAAAAAAATCTTGGTTTTAAACCAAATTTTTTGCATCCATTCATAACATCATCACAAATCATGTTTCAAAACTTTTAGTAAAAGTTGGATTCAACCCATCAATAAACAATTGATTTGATCAGGATGCATCTGAAATACTGAATTTTTAACTCATGATAAGAAAAGGAGCAACCAACATGCAAGTATTAGCTTTAAAGACTTTCTTGGGCACTAAATTCAAAGTACCATTAAGGATTACAGTTGTTTCTGTAAATATTTTTTTGAAAAATTATAAAACATGTCTTGTGAATGTCAAAGTTAAATTGCTTTGTTCCCTATTTTTTAAATAAGCACTACATTGTCCCCCTTAATTTTTCCCCCCATTAAACTATAATGTACTTCACATCCAATTAGTCCATTTTGGACATTAAATGAGAAGGAAAGACAACGGAAGCCCCTTCCTGGCAATTTAAAAAAAAGAAAGTGAAGATTATGTTTATAGGCTTCCTTGATTGTTTGTCGCCTATGCCACCTCCTTGATCAAATTTGTTTAATCAAAAGTTTAACGATCCTTTTTATGAATATCCATTTCTGTTCTAGTACAGCTAAGGAAGTTTTGAGATTAAAAGAGATTGAGATTGTCATATTTGGATTTTCTTTATTCGTTTGTTTTGTTATTGATAAATGCGAGGAAAGATTAAATAAAATTATTTGTTATTCAAATCTTTTTACTGGAATGTGGTGGCTTCTATTTTTTTAGAATTTCCTTTTTGTTTTTACATTGAATTTGTTTTCTTTTTCCTCCTTTTGAGTTTTTCCTTTTCTGCTTCCGTTGATTTTTTTCTAGTTTCTATTAGCTTAGAAAAATTTTACCATGTTATAAATATTAGAATTAGTTTGTTTTAAGATAATAATTATGCATTGTAACAGATTTATCTTTATCAACTTTTGTTAGAGTTTAGAGATAAGGTTAAAGAGTTAGAAAGTTTAATAAATACCTCTGTACATGTACGCCATGAAAGGATGGAGATGAGAATATTTTCCTCTACAATTTCTCTCTAAGTCTTCTAACATGGTATCAAGAGCATTCATGGCAGATTTAGAGAAGGATGAACCAAACAAAACACTCATGATCCTGACCTAGCAATGTAAGCATGAAATCCAAACTACGTATCCCTTGCCAACAGTCAATAATGTGCAGGCAAAGACAACACCAAGCTTCACCTCCACTGTAATCTTGGATGAGACCATTATGGCATTAATGGCGGGCAATTGGTGGAGAATGTCGGAATTGGTGCCCGAACAAGCTTGGTTACTTAACTGGAGCAACAGTAAAGCCACCAGATTGTACTGATCCGAAATTATTCAAGCTTGGCTTAACAAGACAATCAATAAGGTACGAAGCTGGTTAATTGATTAATGAATCCTTCGAATATGCAAACGTTTTCTTCCTATCAAAACAGCAAAGGAAATATGGGACGTTGCTAGCTAAGACGTTCTATGACGGCACAGATGAAACACAATTAATTTAAGCTTAACAAGAGATCCCTTCCACGATCAAAATGGACGCCGCTGCCGACATCTATAATGAACTCGTGGCTATTTTCCAAGAAATAGACATGCGAAATGACACTATGGAGGTAACTGTTGCTGGTTTTTGTTCAAACTCATAATAATTAACAAGAATGCCGAGTCCATATTTTCTTGGAGGTTTGGATGCTGAATTTGACCAAAGGTTCGAGGAGAGGTGGGTTGCGAGGCTGAACCAAAGAATGGATCTTGAAAAACATATGCATACATTCCGCAGGGCAGCGACAACAACAAATCATGTCAGCTGTGAAACAACTGAACCACTGCTCTAGCAGCAAAGGAACCCACGAGGTTAAAAATTTAGTTTCAAAAATTGAATATGCTTTTGTAATTACTGTGGTTGCACGGGCCATAACGGAGAAACACTGCTATGAGAAACGAGGCTTATCCAACGTGGTGGATTTTCAACAACACCAAAAGGAAGTCATACCACTGGATTTGAAGGATCTAAAGGGCAAGCAAACTGATGCTCCATCAGCAAATGTAGTCAACCAGGTAAGGCCGAAAACGTTTGCATATTACAAAGAATCAAACTTGGATCATTGACTCAGGGACAACTGATCATATGATATGAATGATTAATTGAATTTAATTGGATACCGGAAAAGTAATTGAAATCACAATATTAGTTGCTGCCATGGAAGCATGCTTTGCCAGCATTGAGGGACTGCTATACTTTCTGATACTAATCCACACTTTGAAATATACATGTTTCTTATTGTACGCTACCCTTAAACAAAATTTTGGTTATCTGTCAGCCGTATAACCACAACTTTACATTTGTTGTGTTACTTTTTTTCCTGTGGTTATTGTATCTTCCAGGACCTGTTAACGAGGAGGACGCTTGGCTTTTGGTGTTAAAAGAAAACCAACTATAACTATCTAGATCTACTATCGAGGGTTTCAGGCGAGGTTTTGTAATTCAAGTTCAGTCAAGAGCAGTAGGACTTGGTTGAAACAACAGTGTGGTTATGGCACCGAAGGTTTAGGGCACATCTCTTTTGGGTATTTGAAACAATTGAAGCCTTTGTTATTTAAAGAATTGTGATGTTTTTCAATTTTAAAATGTGACATTTGTGAGTTTGCAAAAAGTCATCGTGTCACATATTCCTCCTAGTTTGAATAAAAGTTTTTCATCCTTTTGATGTTTATACATTCTGATATTTGGGGTCCCTGCAAAAGTAGATTTCATTTTCAAAATGCAAAAATATTTTATTACATTTTACTGAATGAAGTGTACAAGGTTTACATGGGTAAATTTATTGAAAAGAAAGTGAAGCCACCATCTATTTTCAAAAGAATTTCACAAAATGGTAAAAAATTCAATTTTGAAAGCAAAATTTAAAACTTGGAGAACTGATAATGCAGCTGAATTTTTAACACATGATTTAACATGATTTCTTAAAAGCAACGGTGTTCATACATCAAACCTTCAAATGCACATATACACCCCAACAAAATGGATTGGCAAGAACGAAAAGAATAGAGACCAAATTTTAAGAAAATTGTAAGAGCATCAGCTTTTGGAATGAATGTTCAATTTTTTATTGGGGTTGAAGGCAGTCCAATCAGCTGTGTAATTTAATGAACAGGTACCTTCTCCCGTGCCTTGAATTTTTAAACACCAACAACAAAGGTTTGCAACATCATTCTAAACAAATGCATGTACCAAAATCTAGAACCTAGAATATTTGTTGTCTTGCATTTGTTCATGTACCAAAAGCTCTTAGAAAACCAAATTAGAACCAATGTGCTAAAATGCATTTTTTGTAGGTTATGGAGATTTGCAAAAAGGGTGATTAGGGTATATGAACCAGACACTAAAAAATTGGCATATCACACTAGATGTGTCATTTCCATGAAGAATAAGCCTTTTTATTGCAAACAATAAGCATGCATCAACTCAGGGGGATGAGTAAGCATGAAACGAGTTGATTGCTAGTGTGGAAAATGATTTTTTAGAAAGTGGAACAAATAGAAGAAACATTAGCAACCAAGTATGGTCAGGTAGTATGGAAGTGGTTTTTCTTTGGCAAAGGAATGGGCGGCTTTTCGAATCAAACAGGAACACTGGAAGGAATGATATGCCAATGCCCGAAAACAGCCTGATCAAGTACTCTATAATAAGTGCTTTTCACCCCAACCCAAACTGCACCACACCAGTCACAAAATGAAACGACCAAACTAATCCTGACAGTGAAGTCGAAACTGAATTCCCAACCTTGAAACCGAGCCAAGAAATGAACGCCGAAACTGAGAACCCCTAAACTTTGAAACCGAACCAAAGAAATGAATCCAAAACTGAGACCTTTAACAATGAAACAACACAACCATTTTGCCAAATCGAACCAACGCAGGGGAAAACCAAAGAAAGCAAAGTATGAAGCCTTGACTTAAGAGCTACTTCAAGATATCCAATTAATAATTATACTTCTACTCGTAATTATTTTCAGGTCCATATGGCCTAAAATTGTTGATCAATTATCCAAAGTTTTTTGTTCCAAGGTAATGTGCAGGAAGCTTTTGGCAGATCTAGATGGAGGAGGCAAATGAATGAGGAGTTGGAAGCATTACAAAAGAATGGACTTTGGGAAGTTGTTACATTGCCCTGATAAGAAACGAATTGTTTGGTTGTAAATGGGTATTTTACAGTGAAGTTAAAGCCTAATGGAAGTATTGATCGCTTTTAAGGCAAGGCTAGTTGCTTAAGGGTTTCACCTCAGAAATATGGGGTCGTTATCAAGAAACCTTTGCTCGCTGTAGGCAACTCAACACTGTAAGAATTCTTAATCTTTCTGTTGCTGTTCGTAGGATTGGATTTTGAAACAGTTTGATGTTTAAGATGCTTTCCTAAATGGAAGAATTTAGAGGAGGAAGTTTTTAATGGGCTTATCACCTGGTGTAAATGAAAACTTAAACCAAGAAAGCAAAAGTTTGTAGGCTTAAGAAATCTCTTTATGGCTTTGAACAATTCTCCTAGGGCATGGGTTTGGAAAATTTAGTGGCGAAATGAAGTCTGTTGGAATTTAAACAAAGTAATCATGATACACTATGTTTTTAAAATGGAGAGAGGAAAAAATTACTGTATTAAATTATTTATGTTGATGACATGATAGTACAGGAGATGATGTTGAAAGAAATTGAAAAAGCTACAAAATTCCTAGGGAAAACTTTTGAATATGAAAGACTTGGAAATTTGAAATATTTTTTCTAGAATTGAAGTGGCTAGATCGAAAAAGGGAATTTGTCTTATGTCAACGGAAACATGTGGTTAGATATATTAGCTGAAAACAGGTATGGCTAGACTGTAAGCCCAGCCGAAAATCGACCAATGGAAAGTAAGTAGCCATTTTGAAAAGTGGATCGAATGAGAGATATGGTGAATGTGGGGCCGATGTCAAAGGCTAGTAGGCGAGATCTGATTTACTTAACACATACTGGCTGACATTAGCTTTTACCCGTTAGTAGGTCCAGTCAATATATGCATGAACCACTTGAAGGCATATGGAGGCTGTGTTTCGAATTTTAAGGTATTTGAAGGATCTCCAAGCAAAGGGGAATTTTATTTAAAAGACAATGGAAAACTTGGATATTACATGTTTTACGATGCATGATTGGGGTCAGGAGAACAGAGATTACTAGGCGTTCTACCTCAGGGTATCTTTATTATGGTTGTGGAAAACTTAGTCTCCTTGGAAAAGTAAGAAACAAAAAGTTTTGTTGCAAGATCAGTGGCAGAAGCAGAATTTAGGTCACTAGCCCAAGGACTGTGTGAACTGATTTGGACAAAAGAAATCATGAAAGATTTGGGGTTCGATTTTAAACCAACCGATGGACTTAATGTGTGATAATCGAGCTACAATCCAAAATTGCAAAAAATCCAGTTCAGCACGATATGGACAAAGCATATAGAAATTGATAGAGCACTTTCATAAGAAGAAGATTGGATCAAAAGATTGGTCAATTGGTATTGCGTTAAGTAGAAGATCAACTTGGCAGACGTGTTAACCAAAGCAATTAATGGAAGAAGTCATCTTCTGCATGTAGAAGGTTGTGATGTTCGATATCCATACTAAAATTGAGGGGAGTGTTAGGCTAGAACAATTTTACCATGTTATTAATATTAGAATAGTTTTGTTTTTAGATAATAATTAATCATTATAACAGATTTATCTTTTATCAACTTTGTTAGAGTTAGAGAATAAGGTTAAAGATTTATCTTTATCACTTTGTTAGAGTTAGAGATAAGGTTAAAGAGTTAGAAAGTTAATAAATACCTCTGTACCTGTACGCATGAAAGGATGAGATGAGAATATTTTCCTCTACAATTTCTCTCTAAGTCTTCTACAGTTTCCATTTATGTTACCTCAATTGTAACAGTTAATAATAAAAAGAAAATTGACTAGGTTATAATTAGACAAAGAAAATTAATGATTAAAAAGGAAAAGAAAAAATAATTTTGAAAAATGAAGAAAATTTGATGGAGTTGGATCAGATCAATAGTAGAAAACTCAGCCATAAGAAGGAACAAGTCTAACAGAGAGATAATGTCAAAAAAAAAAAAGTCTAAGAGAGAGATAAAAGAGTAAGGGTAAGTTAGGAATAAGAAATTCTTCTCTCAGTTCTGACCTATATTTTTTACATAGAATAATAGTTTGTATGTTAAAATATAAACAAAAGAACAAAAGAGTTGAATGGATCAATACATTGGGATAAAATAGTATATTTTATAAAACTTAGTAGCATAGGCTAATTATTTTTGGCATTTTATATGGGGGAGGACACAATTATAATTTTTCTTATTTTTTAAAATAATCCAAAATATTATTTTTTATACCCACCTTATCCCTGACCCACAAACCCATCACATTTTGCAAAGCGTGGATCTTATTATTTCAACTCCTATTGTTTATAGAGGCATGCAAAATTTGGAGTTAGAATCTTATACCTTAGCCAATGTTATTTTGCTTACTACTGCCGATAGATATCCTCTTATGCCAAAATAGAATTCCACTCTTCTCGAAGTCAACCGTACTCATTTATATTAAGAGTGTCACTCAGCCCCAAGTAACCGAAAACAACTGTATGCGAATATTGACCTCATGATTCTCGAGCCGTGACCAAATTTGGACCGAAAGATGCAATCATTCCTTTTGCAAGCAAAGGTATGAGGACAGGCAGAATATGGAGTCGATTGCAAATCCGTGTCCAATAAAATAAGAGAGTGGTTGCTCATTTGTGAGACTAACATGTGCACAACAACTTCTAGAAAAATAGATAACCACATAACATTGGCAAGTCCTCGGTCCAACCTCTCTCCAATTGAAACCACATTATGCCGACGCATTTCCCATGTAGAGAGGTATCTGGAATATGGTAAGTCAGTAAGTTCACTCTCTTGTAGAGCCTTATGAAAGACATTGGTAAAAAATTATAGCTGTGGTAATCCCCTTGCTTTTTCTCTACTGAGAAGAGATCATTGAAAACTCTAACTGGTACCCATGTTCCATGAAGCTTGACGATGATGCCGCTCCAAATAACCATAAATTTCGGTGAACCACACAAGCTATCCCTCCAATTCCACATGACAGTCTATAAAGTTTTGGGAATATCAGATTATTTGGAGTGGGAGAGAAAAAATTCTAACATAAGGACAAACCACCACCTACGCCAATACTATCCACAAAAAAAAACAAAGATCAAACCCCAAATGTCGATGAACCCTATGAGAGCAAGAGACTTTAGTTTCCATAAAAGAACTTATAACTCAAAGTAAGTTCCCTGACCACACAAACTGTTCTTGGGTTACCAAGCCCTCGGCAGTCCCAAGTTAGAGTTTTTATGGCTTTCGGCTATCTTGATTTTCAGGACCAACTGATATCTCCAAAGCGGTAGAAGCTCCTGCAGAATCCATAGAATGACATACCACAGAGCCAATAGACTTTAGCTGTCTAGGGTGTTCTTTCACGTCCTCTATTTTTCCTAGCTCAGCATTTTCCTCAATCTCCATATAAGTTTGACTAGTGCTTCAAAAGTGAATTCCATTTCCATCAAGGAATTGGATTAAAGTGACGAATTCCCTGACATATGCAAAAAAACAGTTGTTGGCCTAAACTGAACCTGTTTTGAATTCAATTCCAACTAGGTGTGTAACTATGATTTTTTAGCCAAACCGCCATGAATCTCCTCACACAACCATGAACTAGATGGAAAGTTATTCTGGCGAGACGAAACATGTATCCTATCATCCCATTCTAACAAGTCTTCATTATGGTGCAATAGATGCAATTCACAATAGGAATCAAAGTGCCTTATGAGACCATAAAGATAACAGAAAATAGTCAGTTTTTCATACCGAAATTGAACAAAAAATATCTCGCCCTTAGCGTAACTACTTTCTTTTTACACTTCAACGGTTGCCTTACATCCAATCGAACACAAACACAAATGAATGGTAATCCAGAAGTAATAGCCTTGCAATCATATTCAAGGTACTGACCAACAAAAGCACCGAGTAGTTTTGCCATATTTTTAGAGTTGTACCCTACTAGAATATCATGAACTTACATCCAAAAGTCTGCAAGAAATAGAGGTATTGTATTTGGATCTTCACCATCCTGCAAATGGTTCTAAATTAACAATTAGCAATTAAATGTCCAAGGGAATCCTTTCAACACACATTTTATATCGACTCAATTATAAAATAAAAGAGGAACCTTTTGTCACACAACTCAGTAATATAACCCCTCCAAATGATGCTATAAGTTGGCAAAAGTGTTCTTCATAGAGGGAAAATTTATCTTGCTCATTGTCAAGAAAGTTCCAACAATGCAAAATTCATACGATATCCTTAGATTTTCCACCACAGCCTGAACCACTAAACTTTCTTCCTCCACTTCATTAATTGATAATGAAGCAATAGGCTTATCCATAAGAATTCAGGAGATTGATGCATGAAAAGAGTTGAAAAAATAAATTAATCAAGTATGATAGAACTGGCACAATGCCAACAAGCATACAAAATCTATTAGAAAGAGAGAGAGCTTAATATAATAATGAAGATAAGAATTTATTTTCTCCTTTAGATATAATGATATATACATTTTTAGGATAAGAATTTACTTTTTTTTATGATATTTTACATAAAATATATACACTTTTTTGTACATGCTTGTTTATTTAAAATCATATAAATGTTCAAAGTCATTAGAAAATTACTTATTGTCTAAGGAAAGAGAATACAGGATAGGATAGAACACATCATTTATTAAAATCATGACAATTTTAATGCAGTAATTTATCCATACATCTCATAACATGCATACTCTACAAGAGATATGAAACCTTGAAGGACCTATTTATTGTCAATTAATTGAAAAACTTTTGAATGTTATTTGTTTCCTTCTTTTAATTTGGATCGTTAGAATTTTTAATTTAATTAATCGTGTGAGTTCTCTTTTGAATTGTTAGTAATCTTTGTTGAGTATATTTATTTATTTTATTATTAGTTAGCTGTAGTTTTTGTTGAGTTGGAAAATGTAACTACTTATGTTGATGTGGCATAAGTTCACGTGGGTTAGTATAGGAGCTAATGCAGACAAGTGTACACCTAAATATAGTACAGTTAGTATTAGATATAAGAAGTTAGAAACTCATATGTATTTGCTTTTTCTTCTTCATACGATACAGATTAATAAAGATCTGTTTTATAATTTTATGGTTTCTCTTCATAGTATCAGAGCTCAATACGAGTTATTCGGTAATTGAAGTGTGATTAATTGATTTTTTTTTTAAGGTTCCTTGATTATTGATCTATAATCATAAGAATTGATCATTGAATTGGAGTACCTTTTACGATCTGCAACGATGATGATAGGAATTGAGAATCAAGAGCAGCTGGTGCAAGAACTGAAGATGAAAGCGATTACCTGACTCTCAGTAACTCAAATCATCCGAGTCTTCATCTGGTAAGCACTCTTACTGTAAACAACTATTTGTCCTAGAGTAAATCAATGACCATAACATTGAGAGTTAAGAACAACTTAGGGTTTGTGAATGATCAAAATCCTAAGCCTCTTGTTGATTCCCTGAATTATGAGAAGTGGATTAGGAACGACAGTATGGTGATTTCTTAGATCATTAATTTAATTTCCAAAGAAATCGCAGAGGCATTTTTGTACACCACTAGTGCTCAAGATTTATGGGAGGAACTCTCTCACAGATTTGGAGAGAGTAATGAACCACTGTTATACTGGATTAAAAGAGAAATAAGCAATTGCACACAAGGAAATCTCACTATTGTTGTGTATTCACAAAATAAAGAAATTGTGGGATGAGGAAGCTTGTTTAAGGAAATATCCTGTATGTAATTATGGAGCAACAAGGCAATTAGTTGAGATAGATAATGAAAATAAGCTGATGGAATTTCTTATGGGACTGAATGATGGCTACAAATATGTCAAAAACTAGATTCTTTTGATGGATCCCTTGCCAAGCATAAGTAAAGCCTATTCTATGATAGATTCTTTTGATGGATCCCTTGCCAAGCATAAGTAAAGCCTATTCTATGATGCAGAGAGTTGAAAAGCAGAGAGACATCCACGATTCTTATTATTGAATCTAGTGAGAACTCTAATGTAATGGCAGTACAGAGAAATATTGGTTACAAAACAAACAATTTCAAGGATCAGAGAATTTCTTATGATCAAAGAAATTTTTACAACCACAACAGTAAGAAAGAAGACATATTTGTGATCATTGTAGAATTGGAGGGCACACAAGGGAAACATTCTTCAAATTGCATGGTTACCCTGATTGGTATAAGGAATTGAAGCAGAAAAGAAAGCAGGTTAGAGCAAATGTTGTACAACAACATATTGCTATTTCTGATACAACTTTTGAAGGACATAATACTATGGCAATGGAGGGTGGTTTTGAATGGACTGAGAACCTATCAAAGCTAGTACAGCAAGAAGTTATGAGGGCCATGAGAGGGAAAGCAGTTGAAGTGAATGACAATTCAAATGTGGTTAATTAGACTTCTTTTGTAGGTACTTCCCTTTCTTCCCATTCTTTTAGTAAAACTGATGTAGAAAAGGGTGAGTGGATTAGTGATACAGGTGCATCAGACCATATGACTTCTGAATTAACCTTTTTTAAATCTATTTCCAAACTTAAAACCCCCAGAAATGTTAGATTACCTGATGGAACCATTAAATCAGTAACATACATTGGAACTATATCTTTAAACCCCAGAATCACTTTGGTAAATGTTCTGTACATTCCTAGTTTCAGATGCAACTTATTTTCTAAAAATACATTATCCAAAACATGCCAAGTATTTGTTAATTCATTACCTGATTACTATCTTATACAGAATTTTCAGAATAATGAAATCATTGCTATGGGACATGTACAAGGAGGTTCTGATTTGAGGATCAAACATATAGACAAGACTAGGGCACGTTTCTGATTTGAGGATCAAACATATAGACAAGACTAGGGCACGTTTCTGATTTGAGGATCAAACATATAGACAAGACTAGGGCACGTTTCTGATTTGAGGATCAAACATATAGACAAGACTAGGGCACGTTTCTGATTTGAGGATCAAACATATAGACAATAAAGAAATGGTTGATATGAAAGAATGCTTTTGTCCTGTATGACCTATGTCTAAACAAACAAGGGTACCATTTCCTATTAGCTCTAATAAATGTTCTGGTATTTTTTTATCTTATACATATTGATTTGTGGGGGCCTTATTCTATTAAATCTATTACTGGAGCCACCTACATGATTACTATAGTAGATGACCACACACATGGACATATATGGTTTCCATGAAAACCTAGGTCTACTCAGTCTTAAAACATTTTCTCCAACTAATCTCTACCCAATTTCACCGCACCATCAAAGTCATTAGAACCGATAATGGCATAGAGTTTATCAATGAGAGTTGTTATAATCTATTCAAAGAAAAGGGAATTTTACATAAAAAGTCTTGTACCTATACCCCCTAGTAGAATGGGGTTGTTGAGAGAAAACATAAGCTTTGCTTCAAGTTGCTAGAGCATTCCTTCTTCAATCTAGATTACCCAAACACTTCTGGTCTGAGTTGTTACTTACTGCTACCCATTTGACTAACAAATTGCCTCTTGAAAACCAGAAATGGAAATCTCCATATGAGTTGTTACATCACAGAAAACCAGAAAAAGCTTATCTTAGAGTCGTTGGTTGTCTAGCATATGCCACTAATGTGAAACCTTTCAAGAACATATTTAGTTCAAGAGTCATACCTAGTGTTTTGTTAGGCTATTCCCCACAACAAAAGGCACATAGGCTTTATGATCTTCAAAATAAAATAATCTTTAATTCAAGCGATGTTTCTTTCCATGAATCCACAAACCTTTTTCATCATTCAAACCCTCAAGATGTTCTCAACTTTGTGTTACCTACATTTGTGTTACCTACATGCATTGAGGAATCTCCACATGAATCACATTCCATTACTCCTACTTCACAACTTGATATGCATACGGCCCCTGATATTACATAACCCACAAATACCACCATTGTTCCTATTCAACCTTCACTAGGTAATATTGATCATACTTCACATTCACCTATCATTCCAATAGAACCTAATCATCTTACCCTACCTAACCTCAGAAGAAGTTCAAGAATTATTCAAAAACCAATTTAGCTTAAGGATTTTGTAGCCTCTATCAGTACATGTAGCAATGGTGACATTACTTCTGCAAAATTTTCAAGTAACCTCCAAATTCCTTCTTTCACTAATCGTAATTCCTTTGTACCTCACACAATCACTTTTACACCTGATCATATGTTCTTTGTGCATAATGTATCAAAAATTTATGAACCCTCTTCTTATCACCAAGCTAAAAGTAATAACAATTGGGTCCAAGCTATGCAACAAGAACTCAATGTGGGTCCCGAATATATATGGCACAACCCAAGAGGTGGGGTGAATTGGGTTTTCTAAAAACTGAAATAAATTTTAGTAATTCTAAACAGAAATTAGAATTCTAAGCACAGCGAAAAACACACAGAACTTTGTGAGAATAGAATATGGATTAGAATATCCTCACAATGTTCTAATTCTACATTGCAATAAGATAGAAAGTCTGTGCAAAGTGCAGCTATTGATTAGAACAGCTCTTACACTGACTTAATACAATTATCAGAACTACTTTACTGAAATGAAGTTATAGAAATTGAAACTTCCTCATAGAAGTTTGAGAAAAACATAATAAAGCTAATGCGAAAGACGTTATTAAAATCAGAACTTCTTCATAGAGCCTTAATCAGAATATTGAGACAACTTTAATGATGAGAGCTATAAGCATTATGAACATCTCATTTTAAAGTTTAAGAACATTAAATAGAAAACCCAATAGTGAATAATACTGGGAAATGAAAATAGTTAGAACATTGTATATTCACTTTATTAGAATACGAAGTTCTTGTTCAAGTTATTAATAGATAAGATTTTTGTCGTTTTAGAACCAATCTGAAAATAACAATTTTAGCGTTTCCTAAAAAAAACAAGAGTGTAAAAAGACAGTATCAATCGAAACTTCAGAAATAAAGAGATCAACACGAGATTCTAGTGGTTCGGCACTAACTCGCCTACATCCACTCCCAAGATGCAGTCTTGAGATCCTCAAGCTCAGTTATCTCTTTTAAAGGGTAAGATGCAAAACCAACAGTACAAGGGCATAGATCAAGAAACGCTAGATCTCCCTTTTGTCCATAGTTTTCCAAAGGTTTTATTAACCTCAACCCTTTCTGTTTTTGGTAGAAGTATAGAAAAGTCAATGCTCAAGAATTACTATCCAGCCACATAGGAGAAGGTCGCTTGGATAACTTCATCTCATTAGCTTCTAACCTATCAGCTTATTACACACAAAAGTTAACAAGATAAAGCATCTGTCTACTACTAGAATACAGATTCTAAATAGACAAAAAAGAAACGCCCATATAAGCACAGGAAAAATAATGTTATCAGATTAGAAGATCGATTTAGAACACAAAATTGTTTTTCAAAAATTAATTGTAAATAATTCTTTTCACTTTAAAATATTGAAAACACGTTAAGAATAGGATGAAAAGAAAATGGGGGTAAGAGTAAGTTTTGAGCAGATAAAGTTTCGTTCAAATTGAGAGAGTGCTCTTAAAACAAAAAATCTTACTTACCAAATGTTTGAGGCCGTGAAGTTCCTTTACTAATAGGAAACTAAGAAGCTGTCCACCTTTGAAAGAGATTGACAACGAGAATATCTTCTTTCATTATTTGTAGAAGATAATGAAAATCTTTGTTTACCAAAAATTATTTATCCTTTTTGGTAAGAGAATAAAACCCGATTTTTTACTTTCTTTAGAAAGATTTTTCGACAAGCGTCTTAATTTTGGAAGGATTATTTTTGGCGGGAAGGATACTCTTATCTAAAACCGAAAGAGATTCTCTTTCGTTTTAAGGTAAGAAAATAATTTAAGTGTATTAGATCTTTCAAAGATAATATTTCCGAAAAGAGAGTGATTTGGTTTATTACCAAAAAACATTAAGAGAATAAACTCTTTAGTTTTTAGGACAAATAAAGTCTTTTCGAATTTAAAGGAAATTTCGAAAATAAATTTATATTGAAGAAAACAATTTTCCGAAAATATTTTATTGAAGAGAGAAAAACGATTTTTATGCTCATATATGGATTTTCTCTCTATCGTACAAAGTTTCTAAATACTAGGTACCTAGGTTCTTCGAAACTTCACACTCAAACGTACGGACTTTGGCTTTGTAACATTCTTTCTTCTTTCCAAAAAAATTCTGCATAAAATAAAATTAGCACAAATAACATAATTTTAAATTTATTTGTTTTGTATTAATCATCAAAATCCAAGATTTGACCCATAAGCCAACACTCAGGGCTTTGGAATCCAATTAGACCTAGTCCTTAACTTAGTTACCAAAGGGCAAGAAAGCCATTGGTAGTAAATGGATTTTTAAGGTCAAATATAAACCCAATGGTGAAATAGATAGGTATTGTGAATACTCAAATTTTGAGGCTCAAAAAGCCTGTTTTTCCGGACTGCAAACAGTCTGACCAGACCGGAGACCATTCGGAAAGTTCATCGAAAGTATGCCAGTATGGTACTTGAAACGTCCGAAAAATTACGAGGATCACGGAATTGGTCCCGAAATATTTTTTGGAGGTTCGGAGCTCCCGGAAAAGGCTTTCCGGAACGAAAAAGTTAAGCAAACCGCCAGACGGGCGGCGGCGTCCGCCGGAAACGGCGCAGCGGCCGTTCCTCCAGCCGTTTTTGCTATAAAATCAGCCCGGGCATCCGTTTTGAGGCACTCAGTTGTGTTGCGACGCTCCTTCTCCCCTACGCTCTTTGCGATTCTTTGATGTTTTTTTGCTATTTAGCTAGGCTTTTATTATTGTGTTGTAGTGATACTTGATCACTTAAATTTGATATAAATTAATTATATTCCAAACGAGGAGCTTAATCGGGTTTTTTAAAGCTGAAGCTAGAAGGGTCTCGATTTACATCAGGTACATACGAAACTCTGCCTATTTAGCATTTTAGCACTTCATGCATATTTCTGCTTTCTACTCCTAATCTACAAACTGCATAAATGCATTTCACGTTATTGATTTGGCAAAATAAACTGCCTTATTAAATATGATTAAGCTTAATGCCCGGTTAATTAATAATCGTGGTAATTAAAGCCTAAATCTGCATAATTGGCTTTAACAGTTTATTTCGTGAACGAATGCCGTTAGTCATTAATCATAATTGTGGGCTCAAGGCCTTATTAAGTAAACAGACATCTTTTTCTAAGGCAATAATTGCCAAATTTACATTCAATTG
Source organism: Jatropha curcas (assembly GCF_014843425.1). The sequence continues at coordinate 54,790 of NW_023591173.1, read as the reverse complement.
ATACTTATTGGCAAATAAATTGCTATAAGTAGATTAAACCATTTTAGAAGGACAAATCGCTTTACAAACAAATTTATTTGGCAAAATGCTTGAATTAATCAATTCTTTTGGCTAAAACCTAAATCAAGATCAATTTTGGCGACGATCGCCCGAATCAACACTTTTGGCAAACAAGTGGCTAAAATCAAC
>NW_023591173.1:0-54101 GCF_014843425.1 Jatropha curcas | reverse complement strand
AAAAAAAAAAAAAAGGAAAAAAAGGAAAGAAGGAATTTTTTTGCAGACTTCGAACAAAGCCCGGTTTTTCCCTTTTTCCCGGCCAGCGGCGGTGGCGCCGCCTTAAAAGGCGGCGGTAAGCCGCTATCCGCCGGCGGCCCGTGCCGCCCGGCGACAGCGGCTGCAGTCGCCTGTGGAATACTCAAACTTTTTTGAGGCTTCAAAAGCCTATTTTTTTTTCGGAACTGCGAACATCGCCAGACGGAGGCCTTTCGGAAATTACCGCAATATGTCAATATGGTACTGTGAAACGTCCGGATAATTACGAACCGGATAGGAACTGGGTCTCCGGCAATATTTTCGTTCGGAGGCCGGCAACTCCCGGAACAAGCCCTCGGAGTGGAAAAAAGAAGGCACGCCCGCCCAACCTGCGGCGACATGCCCGCCCTCAAGGCCCGGTGCGGAACATCGCCGCCTCAGATGGCCGGACCATGTCCCGCCCAAGGCCGGGCGGACCATGCCGCCAGCAGTGGCCGGCGAACATTGCCCGCCCAGCGACGGGCGGCCGCGACCATCGCCGCCCAGAGTGGGCGGACCATCGGCCCGCCCAGGCCGGGCGGACAGCTGCCCGCCCAGAGTGGGGCGCGACCGTGACCGCCCACGTCAGGGCGGACATGGCCCGCCCCACAAGTGGGCGGGCATGCCCCGCCCCAGGTAGGCCGCGGACCATGCCCGCCCCTCGAGGCGGGCAGACCGCCCAGGGGGCAACGTTTTTTCCTATACAAAAGAGCCCCCTGGGGCTCCATCTTGAGAACACTCCAGTCCGTGTTTACGGCACGCTTCCTCTCACCTACCGCTCTTTGCGCATTCTTTACTGCTTTCTTGCTTTTTTTAGGTTTAATTTTAATCTTTCATTGTTGTATAACCCTGGTCACTATAAATTAAACTTAAATTAATCTCCCTTCAACGAGGAGCTTACACTGCGAGTTAAGCAACGCGGCTCGACGATTAAATCAGTTATCGTAAACAAAACTCTGCCTATTTAATTTTAAGCACTTCATGCAATGCCTGTTCTCTTTCTACTGCCGCTAAGATTCTATAAACGGCATAAATGCATTCCATTGATCATCCACAGGGCAAATAAAATGGTCTTATAATAAAATAAAATTAAGCTTAAGCTGCCCGGTTAATTTACGTAATCGTGGTATTAGAAGCTTAGAATTAAAGCTTAAATTCGACGATATTGGCTAAAAGCCTAGTTAATCAATAACTATGGTGAAAGAGCCTTATTTCGAACAGTTTTTTGGCCTAAGTCTAATTAATCAATAATTGTGACTTAAAGGCCCTGATTAAACACTTTTTCTTTTTATGGCAATTAATTGCCTATATTTCAATTTAATTAATCACTTTAGGCAAACAAATTGCCTATAAGTGACAATTGATTCTTTTTTATAGCGACAAATCGCTTAAAGCAATATTTTGGCTAAAAGCCTTTAATTAATCACTTTAGGCAAACAAATTGCCTATAATTTGGCCTCATAAGTGAGAATTGATTTCGGTTCTCATAGCGCTTAAATCAAAATTTGGCTAAAAGCCTTCAAATAATCATTTTCGGTAAATAAATTGCCTTAAATCAATCAATTTTGGCGACAATCGCCCAATCATCAACTTTTGGCAATAAATTGCCTAAATCAGTACTTTGGCTTTAAAGCCTTCAAATAAATCAAATTTTGGCGACAATCGCCTAAATCAACATCTTTTGGCAAATAAATTGCCTAAATCAACACTTTTGGCTAGAAGCCTGATAAGTGTAAATTTTATAGTGTTTTTAATATAGTTTTTATTAGAATTTTAGTAAGTTTTTACTTCTTTAATTTAATTTTAAATCACTTTTAGTATAATGAACCATTTTGGCACAAATGCCTCAAAATCAACATTTTTGGCACCAAGCTGCCTAAATTTCAATCAGTCTTTTGCAAAAAAGCTAAACAAAATGCACGAGCACTACACACACTCATGCATAAAGGCATCCATCAAGCCACTCCTAAAAAGAGGCGTATCGGAAAAAACGTCGACTTTGATCTTCCATCAAACGGAAGTAGCCGTAGGCACGTTTGGGTGATTTAACCCCGAGCGGCAAGTCCAAAAATCACATAATACTTTTATTTGGTCCAATCACATCATTTACCTTGGCAAAGCATCCAAGCATTCATTCATCGGTTTAGTTTAACAGCATGTACATAGTCCTTCGGGAATCCATCTCGGCGTTTGCACACCATGCTTTACGACATTGGGTAGATTAATCTAGTAATAGGTTTAATTAAAAAATGGAGCGTCACTATTAGGGTTTTTTTCCTAGTTTTACCCTTGAAACAATTAAACAAGGTGGCGACTCACACATTCACGTGCAACAATTAAACAAGGTGGCGACTCACACATCACGTGCATTTCTCCCTTAGTCACATGCATTCATATTGCATTTGATATTTTGGGGAGGGGTTCACAAGTGTACAGCTAGATATAGTATAGTTAGTATTAGATAAAAGAAGTTAGAAACTCATCTGAAAATTTTTTTTCTTCTTCATACAATTTAAATTAATAAAGATCTGTTTTATAATTTTATGGTTTCTCTTCATGGTGTTAGCGCCAAATACGAGTTATTCGATAATTGAAGTGTGATTAATTGATTTTTTTTTTAAGGTTCCTTGATTATTGATCTATAATCATAGGAATTGATCTTTGAATTGGAGTAGCTTTTACAATCTGCAACAATGATGACAGAAATTGAGAATCAAAGAGCAGCTGGTACAAGAACTGAAGATGAAAGCGATTACCTAACTCTCAGTAACTCAAATCATTTGAGTCTTCATCCAGTAAGCACTCCTCTTACTGGAAACAACTATTTGTCCTAGAGTAAATCAATGACAATAACATTGAGAGCTAAGAACAAGTTAGGGTTTGTGAATGGTCAAAATCCTAAGCCTCCTGTTGGTTCCCTGAATTATGAGAAGTAGATTAGGAATGACATTATGGTGACTTCTTGGATCATTAATTCAATTTCCAAAGAAATCGTAAAGGCATTTTATACACCAGCAGTGCTCAAGATTTATAGGAGGAACTCTCTCACAGATTTGGAGAGAGTAATGGACCACTGATATACTAGATTAAAAGAGAAATAAGCAACTGCACATAAGAAAATCTCACTATTGTTGTGTATTTCACAAAATTAAAGAAATTGTGGGATGAGAAAGCTTGTTTAAAGAAATATCTTGTATGTAATGTGGAGCAACAAGGCAATTAGCTAAGATTGATAATGAAGATAAGCTAATGGAATTTCTTATGGGACTGAATGATGGCTACGAACATGTCAAAAACCAGATTCTTTTGATGGATCCATTTCCAAGCATAAGTAAAGCCTATTCTATGATACAAAGAGTTGAAAGGCAAAGAGAAATCCACAAATCTTATATTGAATCTAGTGAGAACTCTAATGTAATGGCAATATAAAGAAATATTGGTTACAAGACAAACAATTTCAGGGATCAAAGAATTTCTTATGATCAGAGAAATTCTTACAACCACTACAGGAAGAAAGAAGACATATTCTGTGACCATTGCAGAAATGAGGGGCACATAAGGGAAACATGCTTCAAATTGCATGGTTACCTCGATTGGTATAAGGAATTGAAGCAGAAAAGACTCGATTGGTATAAGGAATTGAAGCAGAAAAGAAAGCAGGTTAGAGCAAATGTTGTACAACAACAGATTGCTATTTCTGATACACCTTTTGAAGGACATAATACTATGGCAATGGAGGGTGGTTTGGAATGGACTGAAAACATATCAAAGCTGGTGCAACAAAGAAATTATGAGGGCCATGAGAGGGAAAGCAGTTGAAGTGAATGACAATTCACCTGTGGCTTTCAAACTTGTTTTGTAGGTATTTCCCTTTCTTCCCATTCTTTTAGTAAAACTGATGTAGAAAAGGGTGAGTGAATAATTGATACAGGTGCATCAGACCATATGACTTCTGAATTGACTTTTTTTGATTCTATTTCCAAACTTAAAACCCCTAGAAATGTTAGATTACCTGATGGAACCATTAAATCAAAAACGCACATTGGAATTATATCTTTAAACCCTAGAATCACTTTGGTAAATGTTCTGTACGTTCCTAGTTTCAGATGCAACTTACTTTCTGTAAATACACTATCCAAAACATACCAAGTATATGTTAACTCATTACCTGATTACTGTCTTATACATGATTTGTAGAATAATGAAATCATTGCTATGGGACCTGTACAAGGAGGACTATACCACTTGAATAGCAAATCTTTCCTAAATAAAGCATCTCATACATCTTTCTTTGCTTATAATGATCATAAACCTCATTTAGCACTGTTATGGCATAGCAGACTAGGGCACATTTCTGATTTGAGGATCAAACATATAGACAATAAAGAAATGATTGATATGAAAGAATGCTTTTGTCCTGTATGCCCTATGTCTAAACAAACAAGGTTACCATATCCTATTAGCTCTAATAAATGTTCTAGTATTTTTTATCTTATAGATGTTGCTTTGTGGGGGCCTTATTCTATTAAATCTATTACTGGAGCCACTCACATGATTACTATAGTTGATGACCACAGTAGATACACATGGATATATATGGTTTCCATGAAAACCCAGGTCTAATCAGTCTTAAACCATTTTCTCCAACTAATCTTTACCCAATTTCACCGCACCATTAAAGCCATTAGAATCAATAATTGTATAGAGTTTATTAATGAGAGTTGTTATAATCTATTCAAAGAAACGGGAATTTTACGTAAAAAATCTTGTGCCTATACCCCCTAGTAGAATGAGGTTGTTGAGAGAAAACATAGGACTTTGCTTCAAGTTGCTAGAGCATTACTTCTTCAATCTAGATTACCCAAACACTTCTGGTCTGACTTGTTACTTATTGCTACCCATTTGATTAACAAATTGCCTTATGAAAACCTGATAGTGATTTTTGCAAGTGTACGAAAATGCAACAAGTAATAAAGCGTGAGTAGAGTATCGTTCCCACGAGTACTGTGTACCAAGTACCAAAATTATGTTAACCTACTATTATTTAAACGAAAATTTAGGAAAATTATTTTAAGAAATTAAATTCAACAAATAAAAGATAATAAAAAGAAATCAAGCAAGGCAATTTTTGATTAAAAGAAACTAAGGATTAAAAGAAATCAAGCAAGGCAAATTTTTGATTTAAAAGAAACTAAAGGAATTTTAAAGATACTAAGGCGATTTTACTTCACTTAGCCTATTCGCAATTTATTTTATTAGTTTGATAATAATTTTAAATGTTTTATAGTAGAGGAACACCCTAAAATCACTTAACAAGCTCTCCCCAATGTATTGTTAGCTATTTTAACCCGGTCTAATTACCTATTCTTGCCAATAGGCGCAATCAACATGAATTAAATCATTAATGTTTTAGTGGTTTGTTTATGAATTCATAACCTAAGGTCCATTAATCTTATGAAACCCCCCCATGAGTCAATACTATATAGCTTTCCGCATTCAAAGTTATTATTCTCCATGTATTTCTTACCCTGATTCATATCAAAAAACCCTTCTCCCGATGTGATTAATGAAATAAAATCAATCCAGGGGAGAAAACTCTGCCTGGAAGTATTAAGTTTCAATAATAAAGTTATATCATGAACATAGGAAAAGCAAAATTCTATATTTTTTTAAATTAAATCAAAAATTAAAGCTACATTCAATATCCTACTATGAGAGTTTTTAGTTCAACATAGTAAATTTAAATAAAACTCAAAATTAAACTTGTAATAAAATATTCTCATAATCAACATGAATATTGAAAATGAAACAAGAAAAGAGTTTAGAAATAAAAACTAGTTAATGATTGGCTTGGGTGGCTTCCTTGAATTTAACCCAAATCTTTAATACTTGAAGTCTTAGAGAGAGAGAGAAAACAATAGAACAAAAGATGGAATATACAATGCCTCCCTCCCTATGACTCTTCTCTCTATTTATATAGACTTTCTGGAGTATCTTCGTGTTCGTTTAAGAAAGTGAATCTTTATTAAGTAAGAAATCTTTTAGAGATAGGAAACTGTTCAGACTTTATATTTCTTCCCAATTAGGACTCTCTCAACGTTTAAATAGGATTAAAACTTGATTTTCAAGTCAGAAAATCATCTCATGTGGGTCCATGCAAGTGGTGCAGGATGGGCTGACGTTTTAGGCCCAAGGCAAAACCTGAAATTCGACACGGGTGTGCTGTGAGGCACGGCTAGGGCGTGCCAGCCTCTGAGAGTTTTGCTTACTTTGCTCTTTTCTATGTCAAAATCCTACAAATTTCCTTAACATCAAGTAAGTTATGATTCAAGGAAGCTTTGAACAAAAACATAAATAAAGCTAAATAAAAACTAATTAAAGTAATTAAAACTACTAAAATTCCTAATAAAAACTATATTAAAAATACTATAAAAATAACACCTATCAAAACTCCCCAAACCAAAAACTCCCCAAATAATTGAAAATCTCCCTATAGCTGTTACATCATAGAAAAACCAGATTATGCTCATCTTAAAGTCATTGGTTGTCTAGCAATATGCCACTAATGTTGAAAACAATAAAAACTAATTAAAGTAATTAAAACTACTAAAATTCCTAATAAAAACTATATTAAAAATACTATAAAAATAACACCTATCAAAACTCCCCAAAAATGAAAATCTCCATATGAGCTGTTACATCATAGAAAACCAGATTATGCTCATCTTAAAGTCATTGGTTGTCTAGCATATGCCACTAATGTGAAACCTTTCAAGAACAAATTTAGTTCAAGAGACATACCTAGTGTTTTGTTAGGCTATTCCCCACAACAAAAGGCATATAGACTTGATGATCTTCAAAATAAAATAATCTTTAATTCTAGAGATTTTTCTTTCCATGAATCCACATACCCTTTTCATCATTCAAACCCTCGAGATGTTCTCAACTTTGTGTTACCTACATGCATTGAGGAATCTTTACATGAATCAGAGACCATTACTCTTACTTCATAACCTGATATGCATACAGCCCCTGATATTACACAACCCATAAATACCACCATTGTTCCTATTCAACCTTCACTAGGTAACATTGATCATACTTCACATTCACCTATCATTCCAATAGAACCTAACCATCTTACCCTACCTAACCTCAAAAGAAGTTCAAGAATTATTCAAAAACCAATTTGGCTCAAGGATTTTATAGCCTCTGTTAGTACATGTAGCAATGGTGACATTACTTCTACAGAATTTCAGGTAATCTCCAAATTCCTTCTTTCACTAATCATAATTCCTTTGTACCTCACACAATCACTTTTACACCTGATCATATGGCCTTTATGCACAATGTATCAAAAATTTATGAACCCTCTTCTTATCACCAAGCTAAAAGTAATGACAATTGGGTCCAAGCTATGCAATAAGAACTCAAGGCTTTGGAATCCAATCAAATTGGTCCTTAACTCAGTTACCAAAGGGCAAGAAAGCCTAGTAAATGGATTTTTAAGGTTAAATACAAACCCAATGGTAAAATAAATAGGTATAAGGCACAATTAGTAGCCAAGGGCTATAACCAATTATTTGGGTTAGATTATACAGAGACTTTTTTCCCTTGTGGCAAAATTAGTCACAATAAGATTTTTTTTGGTTATGGCTACTGTCAAGGGTTGGCCTTTATGTCAGCTTGAGATAAACAATGCTTAGCTCCATGGGTTTATAGAAGAGGAAATTTATATGAAACCACCTGAAGGTTATTCTCAAGCTCTTCCAGGACAGGTTTGCAAACTGAATCGGTCTCTATATGGTTTGAAACAGGTTGGACACCAATGGAATAAAGAATTCACTCAAACATTAACTGAATTTGGGTTTATCCAATCAGCCCATGACCATTGCTTGTTTTTCAAAGGTTCTAACAATACAGTCTTGGCTTTACTAGTATATGTCGATGATTACTTGATCACTGGTGCTAATGAGGAATTAATTCAACAAGTGAAAACCTTCTTGCATAACAAGTTCACAATCAAGGATTTGGGTTATGCCAAGTACTTAGGAATAGAGATTGCAAGGTCTTCTCATGGCACGTGCTTATCTAAAAAAAAAGTTCATTCTTGATTTAGTCACAGATGCAAATCTAATTGATGCTCAACTAGTGAGTACTCCTCTCATTCAAGGTCAAAAACTCACTGCTGAGATGGACATTCCTATGCTTGATCTTGAGACTTGTAGGAGATTAGTTGGCCGGTTACTCTATTTGAGCATGACCAGACTAGATATCACCTTTGCCGTGCACAAGTTGAGCTAATTTATGCAACATCCTTTTAATCAGAATCAATTGGCAAAAGGTCAATGATTACGCGAGTTGCTCAAACAATCCCAATCCGCTCCTCTGGACACATGAATACAACAATGCATGTTCTCAAGTATTTAAAAGGCAACCCCAATAAAGGACTTTTCTTTCCTACATTTGGTGATTTTCAATTGCATGCCTACAGTGATGCAGATTGGCATCATGTACAGAAAGCAGACAATCAATAATATGTTTTTGCATCTTCCTTTGTGCTGCTCTTATCTCTTAGAAATAAAAAAAAACAGTCCACTGTTAGTAGATCTAGTGATGAGGCTGAATATAGGAGCATGGTAGCTGTGGTTTGTGAATTCAAATGGATAACTTTTATTTTGAGAGATTTACAGCTTCCCATTTCACTTCCAATTCCATTGCATTTTGACAACAAGGCAACATTATATATGACTGCAAATCCAGTCTATCATGAGCGGACGAAACACCTCAATATCGACTGCCATGTTGTGAGAGAGCACCTTTCAACTGGTTTTATTCATACCTCTCACATCAATACTCAACATCAGCTTGTAGATATATTTACTAAATCCTTGTCTTCTGCTTCTTTCAATTTCCTTATGTCCAAGCTGGGATTAGTTGAATTCTCTCTCCACCAGCTTGAGGGGAGGGGGGTGTTGAGTATATTTATTTATTCTATTATTATTTAGCTGTAGTCTTTGTTCAGTTGGAAAATGTAACTATTTATACTGATGTGACATAAGTTCACGTGGGTTAGTATGGGGGTTAATGCAGGAAAGTGTACAGCTAGATATAATATCGTTAGTATTGGATATAAGAAGTTAGAAACTCATCTGAAATTTCTTTTTTCTTCTTCATACAATACTTTACAATTTTATGGTTTCTTTTAGATGTTACATTAATTAAACGAGTGTATAATGAATAAAGTCAACATGCAAATGCATGTCATAAAAGAATTAATTTATTATAAAATGTCAAATTTCATTATATATATAACTTTAAAATTACATTTACAAATATATAATTATGATAATTAATCCGCTCATATACTTCCTAATTCTATGTACAAAATAAAATTATATGATTATTATTAATTAATAAAACACTTTTATATATCAACCGGTGTATGTGTATATATAAATAAAAATAAAAAAATGGCAGGCAATCAGAGAGTTACCCAGCGGTGAAAGAATAGCGGGTATAGGTACGCCTTCGCACTGTACGAAGACGCTCAAATCTTCTTATCGGTTCTTCCATTTTCTCGTTTACGGTAACTTTATCAGTTATCACTGTCTTGGCCACCGTTTGCCACCGGAAGCCATTTTCATTGTAACAGAAGTTAATTTCCCCGATCTGATTTACATATTAAGTTTTATAGAGATTCATGAATTCTTTTTTTGGAAACAACACCGGTTTGCATGGATGAGAAGTAGAAGATCAAGCTTTTGAGTAGTCCTGTAGAAGAAATTGATAAGATCTTTCAACTATAGCGACGATCAATCGGCATTTTTATCTGCAATGGATAAGTCCAGCGCATTGGAGTACATCAATCAGATGTTCCCTACGGGTCAGTTTCTCTCTCACTCACTCGCAGCTTCTATATATGTTTACGTGATCTTGTTGCTTTTTCTTTCCTTCTTCGTTTATTATATTGTTGTTGCAGAGTTGTTTCGAGCTTGGAATGAGTTTTCCCCATTAAATTCGAAGAAATTTCTCTGTTAGACAATAGTGAAAAATTTGAGCCTTTGATGTTTGGGTTGTTGATGACATCTATTGTTATATTGTATTCTTAGTTTCAGTTTAAGATCTCAGTGGAAAAAGGGTATCAGTACCCAATTTAATCTTACTTACATTTTTTAATAATAATATTGGTAATTTGTTATTATAGTTGTCCTATGGCAATTATTAAGTGCAGATAATCTGCATTTGCTCAGATTAGGGAATAATATTTGGAACCACATAATTACATTTGATGTGATTACTTTAGTAATTTCAATAGGTGTTAATTACCATACCACTTTCTATTGAGTTGTGCTTGGAATCTTTGGGAACCAGCTCATTTTGCCTTGAGTTTCTTGGACTGCTATGGGTTGAGATTTAGTATGCTCATATTGGTTACATTTTTCTATTTTTTAGGTTTTATCTTCTGCCCTTTGACAACATTGTTATTGAACTTGTTGACAAATAAATTGGTTTGGGATTGAATTCTCTTACATGAGAGTCATTATTGGAGATGGGATAGAAAAAGGCAAAAATTGTAGAATCTAAAGGGATATGCAAAAGGAAGCATAGAATACAGTTTTGTACGATGAACATAGTTAATAATTTGGTGTAAATATCAAATGTATTCTTGAGGACAATATTTGGGATTCTCTGTGAGTTTAACTAGTTTCGTTACTATAACTAACTAATTTATTTATACATGATATCTCTTCATAGCAATTTATATGTCTGTTTTGATGCTTATGATCATATTGACACTATGAAGTATGGTTGATGTCCAGAGGCATCTTTATCTGGTGTTGAGCCTCTTATGCAAAAGATCCACAATGAGATACGCCGTGTTGATGCTGGAATACTAGCTGCTGTGCGCCAACAGGTTTTAGTCTTTGCTTTTGTTGTCTATGATATCATTGTTGTTTTACTATCATTGTACTTTTCTTCGAAAAAGGAAAATTGGAATATGTTAGAAAAATGGAGCTGTTTCTTCTTTCTGGTTATAATTTGTGCCATCTATCAAAATTATTGTCCCTTATAATGGTGTTGTTACTCTATATGGTGTTAGGAAGCTATGTAAGAGTTTTGAAAGTATGCATTGTCTTTGCATATGATACCTTATACAGATATGTGCTTTCTCTCTAAAGTTGGAATGATTTGAATTGTTCTCTCAATATGTCGATATCTACGGTTCTCTATTTGCTTGGTAGTCAATATTTTGAGTTTGACTACTATCATGTCGAGAATCCTTTGAGTTTTAAGGACTAAGTATTATCTTGTTGAGAATAGTTAGCATTGCCAACATTAATACTTAAAAGTTAAATCAATAGTCTTCTATGGAGTAATATTTGACAATGCTGGCAATGATGTCTACCTTTTCAGGCTTCTAAGTTTTCTTTCTGGCACCTCTATTTGCATGAGTTAAATGCCTGTTCTTTGTTATCACTTCTGGATGCAGCCTAGGGAAAAGAGAATCAGGAACTACTTCCATGTGATTTTTGTTCTAGACAACTTTACAATTAAAATTTTTATAATTTTAGCCCATATGATAGATTAATTTATTTATATTTTGTTCTGTCCCTTCTCTCTCTATCTATAAAAGAAAAAGAAAAAAAAGAAATAGGAGATGACAATGTTGTGTGGATAACATATCCTCATATAAAATGCAATGCATGATTGAAGGCAAAGGCAGCAAAGAAAGACTAAAAAGTAATGTTCTCTGGTCAACTTAACTTGGACCCCCTTCATAGGACCTTAGAAAATCACCTCGTCGCACAATAAATTAGTGGACAAACTCTTTTTTTTTGTAAATATGTGCACTCCTGTTAAAATATTCTTATCATAAAAAAAGCACAATTACAAAGAATTTTGGTAACGTTTTCTGCCTTCAAATTCTTTGCATTTAGAGCCATTGAAAGTCTCTAGACTTTAAGAATGCCCACATGCCCCTCAAAAGACAGTACAAAGGCTATCCTACATTGCTCGAGTTACCTTACAATGTAGAAAAGTTAGAAGACTGCACGTGCATTCTCATTGTAGCTACACTTACTTTCATTTGGAACTTTAACCATTGATCTTTCATCAAAGGGTCTCTCAAGCGTACAGGTTGAATTAGTCCAAATCCTATAAAAGCACCGACAAGTGTTTCCAATCAACTTGGAAAGCGTTTTAAATTAAGGCTGAAAAAATGTGGTTGTGTATTTTCCAATCATGATTCTTGCACGCATATGAGTATACATTCCCCCACCCCCTACTTTTTATGAGTTTTTGATGTCTCTGTGGTTGTGCTTCAGAGCAACTCTAGAACCAAGGCCAAGGAAGATCTTGCTGCTGCTACACGTGCTGTAGAGGTGAGCAAGTCAGATACAAATTCCTTTTTAATCTTAACCAAATTGGTCTCAAGGACACTGTGTATTCCTAACCTTTGATTTTTATTGGTGTGATTCTCAATGTGCGACCATACTGCTTTTGCCCAGCAAAATTTATTCTTCTACGAATTTATTTTGATTTTTTTTCTTTTGGGAAAGCAGGAACTTATGTATAAGATACGAGAGATAAAAACGAAAGCTGAGCAAAGTGAGACAATGGTTAAGGAAATATGCCGAGACATTAAGAAATTAGACTTTGCAAAGAAGCATATAACAACTACTATTACTGCTCTTCATCGTCTTACCATGTTGGGTTAGTCAGTTTTCTTCTTTTATCACTTGGTTGCATCCCCTGGTGTCTTATAATCTTGGCTAACTATCAATTTCACCTTGAACTTTTTGAGTAGTTGCAATTTTACCCTATATCGGCTTTTGTACCTTGATCACTCTAAACTTATCAACCTAGTTGCAATTATACACTAACTTGCTTTTAGGGTGCAATTGCACCCTAAAAGTGAATTAGAGCACTCTGAACTTATCACTTGTTGCAATTTCACCCTAAAAAACAAACTAAAGTTGAAATGATAATTAAAATAATATAAAAATGGACTCCATAACCAATCCAAACTTAATTAAATGCAATACATAATATTTCAATTAAAAGAAAGAATTTATCAGTTTGCGTATTTTATCCTTCAGCTTATTATCTTTCTCCCCTTGTAGGAAATTAAATAATGGCTGTAACGACAGTTACCAAGGAATCACCATGTTTGTTTTGTCATCCTAGGAAGTGTAACCTTGAATTATTATGCAACTCATTATTTTTGCATCTTCAAATTGGTTTAACTTTAAAATCAAGGACGCAATTTTGATTTATTTATTTATTTATTATATGAGTGCTCGTGTTTGATTTTATTATTTATTGTTTAAATACTGAATTATTATGCAACTCATTATTTTTGCATCTTCAAATTGGTTTAACTTTAAAATCAAGGACGCAATTTTGATTTATTTATTTATTTATTATATGAGTGCTCGTGTTTGATTTTATTATTTATTGTTTAAATACTTGGATTGGTTATGGAGTCCATTTTTTACATTGTTTTAATCAAAATTCCAGCCTTAGTTTATTTTTAGGGTGTAATTGCAACAATCGACAAGTTTAGGGTGTTGTAATTCACTTTTAGGGTGCAATTGTACCCTTAAAGCAAATTAGGGTGTAATTGCAACTAGGTTAATAAGTCAAGGTGCCTAGGATACAAAGGTCAATTTGAAGTGAAATTGCAACTGATCAAAAAATTCGGGGTGAAATTGAAGGTTAGGCCTATAATCTTCCACTCCTTTTTTTATTTTCTATTTTTATTTTCATAATAGACTTGTAAATAGATCAATAATAAAAGGTATTCTTTTTTGTATTTCACATAGCAAGATTGGAATCAATATTCTATATTGAATTAATGGAGGTATTCTTATTGGAATTCATATTGAGCGATATAATATTTGATAAAATGTAAAGGACAAATGAAAACGTCTTCTGATAAAAAGCTTCACATGAAACTGTCATTGGTTATCCACGTTAAAGAGTAAAAGACTTGTTTTTTTTTTTTTTTGGTTTTTTTTGTGCGAATTCTGTGTCAATATTTGCAAATGTGATGCTACTCTATCAAACCTTAAGTTTTTCATGTGTTTATCCAGCTTTTGCCAAACTTTTTTTTAGTATAATTGGTTCTGAATTGTGACTGACATGGTGAGTGGTTTACTTGTTAACTGACATCATATCATACTGAACCCATGATGATTTTGGGTTGGAGATCCCATTCCAAACCTTTGATTTGGATCATCCATATTCTACAGATAAATTTTGCGTTGCACCCCCAATATTGGAAGATGCAATTTTCTTTCCTCCGGAATTAGTCTAATTCCCAATATTGAAAAGCTTTGAGAAACTTGGTATATCGCCATGACAAGTGAGTAGCACTGCAGCATCTTTAGATGTGGTAATGTAGAATAAATTGGGAAGATCATACAGGAATATGGAACTGCAGCTAATGTCTTACCAAAACTTCAACCATCTCCTATTTCCCACTTTCCACTGGGGAAATAATTTGTTGCATAATCCTTTCCATCCAACTTTATTGTTGCCTTATGCTATAGACCCAATCCATGCAGCCTATTTGATCTTGCTGAATAATCATCATCTTGCATCGAATTGGCTTTCTGTTACACATCTCCACTAATCTCTCATCTCATTGGCAAATCCCCATGAGTATTTCTATAAAAGAGCCTGGCTAGAAATGTTCTCTCTGTGAAGATGACCTGATATTGAATTTCTGTCCGAGAAGTTTTGCCATGAATAGGAAACATAGAGAAAGTCTAATCTGCATCTAATAAAAGTCAATTTCCTGTGTTTTCAGAAAAATATTATTTCTTCCCTACCATAGTCGTGAAAAGTGTGCCTATGCTTGCCTGACTCAAGGCGCAGGTCCTGGAGCCTCAAGAGCAGAAAGGCGGGCAACCTCACTGAGGTGTGCGCCTTGGGAAAAAAGCCCTTGCCTAGGCGCAAGTGCAAGGCACAAAAAAGCGCGCCTTTTTTTTATGCTGAGCAACAGTTTTTAGGGTTTTTCTTTTTAATATATGCAATATGATTGTGTTTATATAGACTTCTATTAAATAAAAAAAAAAAAAACTGAAAGAAATAGAAGATATTGGTAGATTTGCAGAAGGAAAAATGTAGAGAAGTCTTCTCCAATTCAGCAATTGATTAGCATAAAAGAAAGATGTCTCTCAACTATTCTTTTAATTTTTTTCTCAATTTTCCACTCTCTCTCAATTTGATTCAACAATCAGCTTCTACTCCCTTCTCTTTCAAGTCCAATAGCTTCAAGTATGAGCTGTTATGCTGCTGAATCTTTTGCTGATTTGTATTGCTGAAATTTAGGCTAATGGTTATTACTTTTAGTTGCTAATGGTTATTACTTTTAGTTTAGGGCTTCTGAAATTATTATTTATTCAAATCTATGGTTATAATTCTTAACATCTTATTATCCATTACTTTCAATTATATTTAGATATTCCAAGTATTAAATAGTGTGATTTAAGATTTTATATGTTTTATATTATTAATATGAATTTTTTGTTCAATTTTCAGAACTATTTACATTTTTCCAACTTTTTTTTTTTTTATTGTTGCACCTCACCTCGCTCAGGCGCGTGCCTTCGCCTTGAGCATTACGCCTAGGCTCCAAGACCCCTCTGCGCCTTGGTGTGCTTTGTGCCTTTAACAACTATGTTCCCTCCTAGGCATTTTTTCACATACTGAAAACAATGGGAGTCGAAACAACAATGGTGTTGAACGGTGAATCTGATAAAGTTCACTGTAAGTAACAGATATGCAAAGAACCCTCCTTACACCCTAATATAACTGCAAGGCTATCTGTTTTCTCACTTTCATATTCACTCACTGGAATGGTCTTTTATTTATGTTTGAAAACCTGAGACAGCCTCAGAATGAAGATGATTCACCTTTGAAATTGTAGCTGATTACCATATTCAATGTTTGAATTCCTCTAGCTGGGTTTCTTAAAATAGTTTTAACTTTTTGAGGTACCCGTCATTGATCTATTTTCCATATCATTCGGGTTAGCTGTTTTTCTTTATTCTTTGTGATTCTAGTGTGTTAGTGCTTCTACTGTGCTTATTTTGGCATTTAAACATTCTTCCTGTGATTTATTCATGAAATCATTATTGCATATTTTTTTTTTGAATTACATCCTTTTCCACTCTTTCTTTAGTTGCTATAACAATAGTATAGACTCAGAATTTGAAACGCCTGAATTTTTCCTTTTGGATTTGATATTCTTTTATATGTAAATTTCTAACACGTCTTTCTGTGGTGGCAGTGTCGGCTGTTGAACAGCTTCAGTTAATGGCTTCTAAACGGCAATATAAGGAGGCAGCTGCTCAGTTAGAGGTGAATTATTCATTATTGCATCATTAATTTTTTGATAATTAAGTGATGAATTACATTTACGGCCTTTTTAATGTTAATTTTGAGATTTGTGGCCTTGTATGCCTTGCTTTTGTAGCGCTACAATGTGATTGGTTTGTCCCATCTATTTTATATTTTTTTGTTGGCTATGAATGCAAGACTATATTGGGGCTTTTTGAACAATAAATTGCCTTTGTTGATATTTTACTAGTGTTAGGACCCGCGCGATGCGCGGAGCAATATTAAAAGGTAAAATAATCTTTTATAACATCATTTAAAAATAATAAAATGATCGTGAAATGCATTATAAATACCCGAACCTGTTTAAATACCGGATTAGAAATTAGGTACCAGAACCTGTTTAGAAATTCACCTTTAATAACTGAACCTGTCCCTAACAGATTATAATTACCTGTTTAAATACCGTTTACATTAAAAATATATATATATATTTTTATTTTTTAGAAATAAAAAATAAGTAAAAATTATAAAATTATTATTTCGATTTAATAAAAAAATATAATATAAATATTGAATATAATTACAGCATTAATTATAATTAAAAAGGTGTGTGTGTGTGTGTGTGTGTATAATTTGCTTTAGAAAAATAATTAGTTTAAATATTTTTGGAATATTAATGAAACGGGTAACGGGTAGCAGGTACCTGAGTTCTTGAATCCGACCCGAACCCAATACGGGTAGTAAAAATACTATCTGAACCCGTCCCAAACCTGTTTATTCCCTACCGAAATCTGCCAAAATCAGATTGGATCTGATCGGATACCCGTCGAGTCGGATAAAATTGTGATCCCTAATTAAGATATGCTTTCTTAAATATCCTGCGAAGTCTTTCATTAATAATAGCAAAAGTCATATGTGTGATGACCTATATCAAAAAATTCACACATACTATTAATGTATTTTTCAATAGTGATAATAATTTTGAAATTTAACTAATTATATTGAAATAAGAAATTAAGTATTTTTTATTTTTATGTTTATGATTTAAATAATCAGCAAAGACAGTCAATAATCGCATAGTCAGTTATGACCACTACTATCAACAAAATCTCACTAAGCCAGACTTAACATACTTAATGCTATTCTTCAAGTAGATTCGATCAAAAATTTTGAAATTTACACTAATCTATATTGAAATAAGAAAATTAAGTCATTTTTTTCATTTCATGTTTAATGACTTTATAGATCTCATAATAAACTTCAATTTGTTTCTTTATATTTTTCAATAGTGATAATAATTTTGAAATTTAACTAATTATATTGAAATAAGAAATTAAGTATTTTTTATTTTTATGTTTATGATTTATTATAAATAATTTTTTTTTATTTGAAATATTAATGTTTTACTTATTTAGTATAGTGTGTTCTAAGCATGTGGATGTTCTACTTGTTTAAAAATTATCGTATCATTTACATTCCCGTATTTCATGTCCTGTGTCATGCAACCTAGCTTCTGGTATATGAGACTACTCCATACATCAAGCTAATCAACCAAAATTTTTTTTTTTAATTACCAATAAAAAATGAGTGTTTTTTTTTTTTTTATAATTTATTTTTTTATGTCATTGAAATAAGAATAATTTTTATTTTATGTATTATAATTTTATTACAAAGGTAATTGCTATTTATTTGAAAATTAATGTAATTTTATATTACTTATTAGAGTGGTAAATGTGTTTCTAAGGTCGTGAATTATCCACTTTTTTAAAAAATTATGTTCTAATTTATGATTTTTTAACATTATTTATATATTGTATTTATATTTTTTAAATTATTTATATATTGTTTATTTAATGGTAATATATTATTTATTCACACTTTTTAAGTGTGTAGATTACTTATTAATTGTTTCGTAATAAAAAATAAATTTATATTAATATGTTAATGTTAGAGATAATCTTTTTTATATATATTATTTTGATAAACACATTATCTAAAAACATAGAATAACTTATCTTCTTACAATTGTGTCTTATCTTCTTACAATTGTGCTAACTCTCATTACACGTGGCAATTTCAGATACTTACACTTGACTGTCTTCTAGGTAGACTTTTCTGCTTTTATATATTATATAGATTATGCTTACTGAGAGTATAACATTAGAAAGAAGAGTTTATGTTCTCTAAACTAAAGTATTATTGGATTTAGATTTGTGAATAACAATAGAGAGCCATATGTGTAACATAAAGGTGCTATTGAAGAAGGTATATGCAAAAAAAAAAAAAAAAAAAAAAAAAAAAAAAAAAAAAAAGGCGAAAAAGTATTAGCGAGTATTGATTTATCTCTAGATATGTTGCCCTAGAAACATGTTCTCAACTAACGAATCTCGTTTTTCTGCATCTGAATCTTTATGGAGACGTAAAAGGTTTGATTGCCTCATTATGTAGTTTTGTACATTGATAGTGTTAG
This sequence comes from Jatropha curcas, assembly GCF_014843425.1. The sequence continues at coordinate 35,221 of NW_023591173.1, read as the reverse complement.
GGCGGAAAAAAAAAAAAAAAAAAAAAAAAAAAAAAAGGGAAAAGGTATTAGAGTATTGTTTATTCTCTAGATATGTTGCTAAACATGTTCTCAACTACGAATCTCGTTTTTGCATCTGATTTTATGGAGAGTAAAGGTTTGATTGCCTCATTATGTAGTTTTGTAATTGATAGTGTTAGGGCGGATTGCTTTTTATGGACTAGGGTTTCCTTAAATCATACTATAGGACTACCTATTGAAGAATTGCATGTTCTAGTTATTTGATCAGTGTATTTATCTATTTTTCATTTTCTACTTCCTTCTGAATACCTTCTTTTGCAATGATATGAAATCCTTGTTCCTATTTGGTATAACAAAGACACAAGTCTTTAATTCCTTCCTACAATAATGGTTCTTACTTATTGGATTCCACTTTATCTTTGTTTCCCCAGTACATTATTTTTGACTTGTTTGGAGAACTACTTATTGATTATGCTTGTCATCGTGTTTAATATTATCGTTTCATGCTATGTTCCAGGCAGTAAACCAATTATGTAGTCATTTTGAAGCCTACAGGGATATACCAAAGATTACAGAGCTCAGAGAGAAGTTTAAAAATATCAAACAAATACTCAAGTCTCATGTGTTTTCGGATTTTGCAAGGTATGTAGTCATGTTTGGGAAATTAAAAATTAGATGTAAAAGGTGAGGGAAGAGAAATATTTTTATTTTGTTTGGATAGATGGCAGGGGAAGGAATTTAATATTGAAAGGACAAATATATCCATATCTTTTAATTTAGATTTAAATTGTCTATTGATTTTAAGGATAAAATAGAAAATTTGAAAAGAGCCAGTTTCCCTTCATTAAATTGAAACCGTGTACAGCTTGAATTGTGTAAAAGCAGTTCCAACTCCTAACAAGGGAGTTGAGAGGAATTATTAACCTTCTTTTCCCCCACTTAAAAAGGTGAAATCCCAAACAAGATAAGAGGATGATTTCCCTTGATTACCTTTCCTTCCCTCTCAATTCACTACAACCTATGCATAGTCTTAGTGTTTATTCTCACATAAGACTATTTTATTTCTTATGATTATGACACACGTTCTTATGAGTATGACACATGTCCGCTCCATTCTCTCAATTTCATTCTGGTAGAATATGTGTATATGCAGGACTTCTTGAGAGTCTATCATTTGTGATGAAATAGCATTTTGTTTGGCCAGAGTAAGAAATTATTTGTTTGTCAAATGTAACTATTGCCCTTTATTTGGTAGTTTAGAGAATTCTCCTTGACTTTGACACGCTGATGGGATGATTGGCATCTAGAATGTAATTGCTTTTGTCTTCCTAGTTGTTTAAATTGTATGAATTGTTGGGTTTTCTGACAAATTGATTGATTGGGTGATTGAGATTTGAATTTTAGAGTGCTTTTCTCCTAATCCAAGAGATGGCAAATCATGTAGTTTTTGGACCTTTCTGCATTGCCATAGGTAAGATTGGCTTTCGAATTTCTTAAAGATGATAGATAAACTAATTGCTGACAAATTCATTGTTGGAAACTGAATGAAGATGTTTTTTGTGAAAACCTTTTCTCCACCATTTGTCCATTGAGTAAAATTTAGTTAGTGCAATCAAAATGTTGAACAATGTCTCATTTATTGGGCAGACAACTTGTATAAGCATTTGAGTTATCAGAGTTTAAGTGTCATCACTGGAATGGAGAAGTAATGACTTATTAGATATTTAATTAGTTGAAGCTACTGACTTTCTTGGAAGTTCCAGTTTAAAGAAAATGATATGGCTAAGCTCTTCTTTTTTAATTTTTTTTTTCTTTGCAATTTTGATCTCAGCTTAGGTACTGGGAAAGAAACGGAAGAAACTAACTTACTGCAGCACTTATCTGATGCATGCTTGGTTGTTGATGCTTTGGAGCCATCTGTGAGGGAAGAGTTGGTAAATAATTTTTGCAGCAGGGAGCTTACTTCATATGAACAAATCTTCGAAGGAGCCGGTTTGTTAATTTGCTTATTCTTAATCCCTTTTGTCCTGTATTGTTTATGTGCATATGCTTTATTTTGTAATTCTGTTTTCTAAATATAATAGAGCTAGCTAAGCTGGACAAAACTGAACGGAGATATGCATGGATCAAGCGTCGAATAAGAACAAATGAGGAGATATGGAAGATCTTTCCTCCTTCATGGCATGTTCCTTATCGGCTTTGTATCCAGTTCTGTAAGAAGACAAGGTTGGTCGTATATTTCTTTTGGTATACAATCTTAAACAGCTGTCGATTGAATATATGAAAACTTGGATGATTGAATAATTTGATGAGGTTCATTGTTGAGATCAAGTATACCATCTGATGTATATGCAATGTTTTTGCATTATCCTGGCTTTTAAGTTTTTAAGGGATTCTTGAGTTCATGCCACCGTGTCTTCAACCCCCTAGTATGCTTAGGGAAGTTAATCAAATTCAATTCAGTCTCTATGATGCTACAAAATGTTTTTGGCATATGCTTCCTAAATAAACTTAACTGATGCATCAGCATACAGTTTGAGACGCTTGGATTTGTTCTGCATGTTCATCATATCCAGGTTGTAAACCAACTTAAACAGATCCAATAAAATATAATTTTGTACTATAATATTAATTTCAATGTATTCATACCTATTCTTTATTGGAAAAATTTGAAAAGAAAATAGAGAGTAAAATATACGGCATCTGGTTAGCATTTAAGACAATAAATTTTGAAGGACCATGAACAACCTAACATTGTGGTACATAGTACACTGTAAATTTTTCACATGGTTTGTGTTTTCAGGAAACAATTAGAGGGAATACTTGATAATATCAAAGAGAAGCCAGATGTTGGAACACTCTTGTTGGTAAAAACTTTGATTTTTACATGTCATTTAATTATTCAGTTATTTCTCTAAAGCTAGTGAAGCTTGGTATGCAATTGTAAACCTTGAATTTGTTTAAACCTATTTTGCATGTCTAACTTGGGGCTGGGAGCATCTGTTTGACCATTTTGCTGATCTTGGAATTTTAGGTCAAGTTGACTGAATCATATTGTTGAACTGCCTTAACATTATGCCCTTTTGGTTTCGCCTGTAATTTGTTTTTAATTGCTACCTAAATTATTGGATCTATTGGTCGAACCATCAATTAGGTACTTTCATGTCTTGAATTGATATCATATATATTAGTATGTTTTTGTTCAGTCTGAAAGATGGAGAGATTGCATGCTAATCAAGGGAGCAAGGAATCCTTTATAAAATGTATGCTGTAGGTGAGTAGATGCACACATATACATATTGCAAGAAGTGATGGTGAGATGGTGGAGAATCTTACTAATTGCTAAGTTTTGAACAATTTTGTCTTGACTTTCTTATCGTCATGAATTTCTATGGTTGTTGGTACACTATCAGACATAAGATTGTTGGTATGACCTTGGGTGAATCATACCTGAAAAACCAGTTGTTGAAATTGGGGACTCAAAATTCATATAAACCTCATTTTGAAATCCCATACGTAATTTGGGATCCAAGTTCGTTACCTTGCAACTAGAATCTAGATATCCCACCTTACTGAACAGTCTTGGCACCTATGATGGGTTGTTTTTGTGTAGGTTTTTCTCTAGGGCTGGACAAACATAGCAATGCCAGTGTCACCACCCACTTTCATCAATTGCAACTTAGAGGGCCGGTGTTTGGCTCTGATACCAATTGTTATGACCTTAAGAGGAGAATAATATGTTAAAAGCTAGCCATTGAGGTTGGAGAGTCCAAGTTCATATAAACCCCATATTGAAATCTAGGGGGGAGCTTTTGGTCACCAACGCAAATTGAACCAACTGAAAGTTTTTTTAAACGTAAACCAAACCAAAATGGAATAGTGTATAAAATCAAACTGAACCAGTTCGATTGTAATTATTTTTGTTTGATTTGGGCTTTTACTTATGTTTAATGAAAACTCAATTGAACTGGAAAATTTTCTCTGTTAAAATTTGTAATTTTAATGTGGAAAAAATATTCTCATATAATGTTCATCAATAGGGATATATATAAAAAAGCCTAGCCATTGAGAGGTTGGAGAGTCCGAAGTTATCTATTAAACACGATCCCCATATTGAAAATCTAGGGGGGGAGCCCTTTTTGGATCACCAACGCAAATGAACCAACTGAAATTTTTTTTCAAACGTTAAAACCAAAACCAAAATGTGAATCAGTGTATAAAATCAAACTGAAACCAGTTCGATTGGTTAATTGATATTTTTGTTTGATTGGGCTTTTACTATTGTTTAATGAAAAACCTCAATTGAACTGAAATTTTTCTCTGTTAAATTGTGCGTTAAAGTTTTAATGTGTGGAAAAAATATATTCTCATATAATGTCTCATCAAATACGGATAGGTATAATAACATATTTATCATTCATCGTAATATATAATTATAATATATACTACATCATAGCCATACAATACAGAGATACTTATAGAACTTATTAGAGTCTATACTTCCTAAGCAAAAAAACTCTATTTACATATTAGTCCCTTTAACACTCCCCTCTCAGTTTGGATGCGATAGATGTTAATCATGCTACCAACTTGTTACAAAGATAGTTAAATTCGTCGAGGCTCCAATTTAGTAGGCTCTCTTGTAAGAGATTATCTCCCAAACGTGTTTCACTTGTCTTCTAACCGTTTACCCTGTAGAGATAAATTACTTTCTTGTGTATCTTGTTCTACGAATGACAATTGACCAATCTAAGTTCCATCGATTATGTTTTGTGTTCATACACTTTGTTTCAGGAACTAGACGAATGAAATGACAATCAATCTCGATATGTTTTGTTTGTTCATGGAATACTGGATTTGATGCAATGTGAAGAGCAACTTGATTATCACACCATAACTTGCAAGCAAGGACGACTTGAAGCCAATTTCTTCTAACAACTTCTGAATCCAAATTAATTCACGAGCAGATTGTGCCAAGCTCGATATTCTGATTTAGCACTCGATTGTGAGGCTACATTTTGTTTCCTGCTCCTCCATGATATCAAGTTTCCACCCACAAAGACATAATATCCTGAAGTTGATCTTCTATCAACCTTTGAACTTGCCCAATCTGCATATGAAAACCTCAATATCCAAATGCCCATGATTAATGTAAAGGAGGCCACAGCCTGGATTACCTTTCAAGTAGCACAAAATCTGTCCTAAAGCTTCCCAATGGATAACAGTAGGAGAAGACATAAACTGGCTTAAGACGCTCACAGAGTGAGCAAATATCTGGACGTGTTACCGTAAGATAATTCAGTTTGCCCACCAATCTTCTATACATCTCAGGATCATCAAATAGCTCACCACCAATTGAATCATCAAATAGCTCACCACCAATTGATGAAAGTTGCAAATCAGGAGTCATTGGAGCACTGCATGGCTTGGCACCCAACTTTTCATTTTCCTTCAGTGATACCCGCTGAATCACTCCCTGTAATAACAGTGTCTTCAACATAAATCACAAGTAGAATCAAACCAGTCTTAGTACTTCTGAAAAATACAGAATGATTAAAAGTACTCTTCTGCATGCTAAATTGGTATACCACATTGCAAAATCTACCAAACCAAGCTTGAGAACTCTATTTAAGGCCATAAAGAGATTTTCGAAGTTTACACACTTTACCTGACTCCCCATGAGCAACAAAGCCTAGTGGTTGCCCCATGTAAACTTCTTCTTGAAGATCTCCATGAAGAAAGGCATTCTTAACATCCAGCTGATGCAAAAGGCCAGTGAAAAGTAGCTGCTAAAGAAATAAACAAACGAACAGAAGACAATTGGCTACAGGAGAAAAAGTATTAGAGTAATCAAGGCCATAAATCTGAGAATAGCCCTTAGCAACTAATCGAGCCTTGAGACGAGCAATAGATCCATCAAGATTCATTTTAACGTTGAAAACCCACTTACAACCAATAGCTTTTTTACCTGCTGGGAGAGGCTCAAGATCTCAAGTACCATTAGTATCTAAGGTAGCCATCTCCTCTTTCATTGCTGCACACTAACCAGGATGGGACAAAGCTTGGACAACAGTTTTAGGGATGGGACAAAAGCTTGGACAACAGTTTTAGGGGTAAGGGAGACAGAGTCTGGTGGTGGTAGAGACAGAGTCTAGGTTACTTACAAAACAACAAGATGAAGAAGAAAGATGATCATAACTTACAAAAGAAGAAATAGGATAGGTACACTTGCATCTACCTTTTCGAAGAGCAATGGGAAGGTCAAGGTCTGACTGAGGAGTGGATGGCATAGGCTCAGGTTGAGTGGAGGGAACCGGATCTTCTGTTTGAGCGGCAGGTGGGGGAAGTGAGTCAAGAGTTCCTGGTCTCCTGGAATAAACCTGTTCAAAACGAAGGAGGGCAGATGCTGGTGCAGGAGGGGGAATAGGAGCAGGAGCAGTTGTAGCGCAGGTGCAAGTTCAGGAATAGGAGCAGGAGAGTTAGGAAATTGTTGGATTGCGTAGATTAAAAGCTTATCATCCTCCTCCTCACTCTTATATATAGAAGAAGGAAAAAGAAATTGTTGGATTGCGTAGATTAAAAGCTTATCATCCTCCTCCTCACTCTTATATATAGAAGAAGGAAAAAGTGGAGTATTCTCAAAAAATGTGACATCTACAGAAACAAGATAACAGTCAAGATCAGGAGAGAAACAACGATTCCTGTTTTGATGGCGAGAATACCCAAGCAAAACACAATGAAGGGACTTTGGATTTAATTTGGAAACCTGTGGACGAACATCCCGAATAAAACAAGTACAACTAAAAATATGAGGTTCAATGGGGAATAGAAGCTTGGAAGGAAACAAGACACTATAAAGAATTGCACCATTAAGCACAGAAGAAGGCATGCGATTAATAGACACTATAAAGAATTGCACCATTAAGCACAGAAGAAGGCATGCGATTAATCAGAAAACATGCAGTAGAGACAGCATCCGCCCAAAATTTAGAGACCTTCATTTGGAATAGAAGTGCCCTAGCAACTTCAAGAAGATGTCGATTTTTCTTTTTGCAACCCCATTTTGAGGAGTATCAACATAAGATGTTTGATGAAGAATACCATTCTGTGACATATAAAATTGGAAGGAACTAGATAGATATTCTTTGGCATTATCACTTTGCAATATGTGACAGAGGTATTAAATTGAGTTTTAATCTTAGCACAAAAGGAACAGAAAATAGAGAATATCTCAAAACGAGTTTTCATTAAAAATAATCAAATAACACGAGAATAATCATTTACAAAGGTTACAAAATACCAAAAGCCAATTTTAGAAATAACAGGACATGGACCGTAAACATCAGAATGAACTAACTCAAAAAGGGATGAAACACGTTTTATTGATTCGAGGAACTAAAGGTAAACAATGATGTTTCGCAAATTTACAAGATTCACATTCTAAAATTGATAAAGATTGAAACTGCGGACACAACTTTAAAGTAGACAATGGAGGATGACCCAAACGACAATGAATCTCTAGGGGAGATAGAGCACCAGCACAAGCTAGAGATAACAAAACTTGTTCATCCAGAAGATAAAGGCCACTAGACTCACGTCCTCTACCAATATTCCGCTTCGTCAAAAGATCCTGAAACACACAATAGGTAGGATAAAATTTAATACAACAATTCAGTAGACGAGTAATTTTGCTAACAGACAATAGATTGAATGAAAAACGAGGCAAACAAAAAACAGAAGACAACGGAAGAGATGGGATGGGACAAAACGAGGCTAAACAAAAATAACAGAAGTACAATCGGAAGAGATGTTTGGTATTGAGGATTGGGCCGGTGCCAATACAATTGACAAAAGAGTAACAAGAGATGGGATGGGATTGGCGGTGCCAATACACTTGACAAAAGATGTAGACCCATCAGCTAAAGTGACATGACGATTAAATTGTTCAGGTTCTTTTAATGAGGATAAGCGACTAGGGTTACCTGTCATGTGATCTGTGCAACCAGAATCAATGACCTACTCTGATGAGGTAGACATAAGACATGTAGTAGGAGTACCTAAATTGGCAGCAGCAGCAATTGAGGAATCAATAGACTTAGAAGAACGGTATCTAGAGAGCTCAATGTACTCCGCAGCAGAAATTGTTGCAGTGTTGTCAGTAGAAGTAACTACAGAATCTTGAGTGGCCATATTTGTCCTTGACGGCTTATTTATCAGTTTCTTGCAATACCGTATAGTGTGACTAGGTTCATAGCAATAATGGTAGATAAGAATGCTCGCCTCCCAATTAATTGCTCCAATACTACGGTTATTTCCTCCTCTTCCTCTGTTTCCTGGTTGCCTAACTATCTGATTACGATCATAAGGGCACTATTATCATAAGGGGAAGGGGTATGAGAACCTTCAGTATATAGTAATCTAGTGAAAGTCTCCTGAAGAGAGGTAACGTCAGTGCCTGAAAGAACCTGTGATTTGACAATTTCAAAAACCGGAGCAAGACCTGCAAGAAAACTCATTACAGCCATTTGTTCTCGCTGAGTCTGTTGAACCTTAACATCGGGGCTAAAAGGCAATTGTTGAACCTTAACATCGGGGCTAAAAGGCAATAAAACATTAAGTTCCTCGTAAATCTTCTTAAATTTCATGAAATAAACTGTGAGGGGCTTATCTTGCTGGTCAGCCTGATAAAATCCTTTGCAGACCTCATACATACGAGACAGATTATCTTTTCCTGAATACAAGAATTTTAGATATTCCAGTAATTTTTTAGCAAACTCACAATGATTAATTAATCCAACCACTTCACTCTCAATAAAATTTCGAATCAGTATAAATAATTTAGCATTTTCCCTTAGCCAACTTTGTCTAGTGTCACCAGTTGGTAGATCATCAATTAGATGATCATCTTTTTCAACACTCCTCAAATAAATTCTAATTTTCTTACTACAATCTAAATAATTAGTTTCTTTCAATTTATGTTCTGTGATTTTATTTGTTGCTGGCATCAATTCGGTAATAGTAGCTTTAGAATATGTAGATTCTATACCCATTAATTAAAACTAAACACCTCAACAGCAACTAAGAAACAGAGGCACCAAATAATAGCACGAACCCAACAGAACAGTAGCAACACCAAAAGGAACCGAAAGCCGCAAACAGCAGTAGCAAAAAACAAAGAAAGCGCCTATTAGATGTTGCTGGAGCAGAAAACTACCCACTGGAAAAGACTCTTGACGCTGAGTCGATCCTTTGACGCTGAGTCGATCCGTAGGATGAAACCAATAGTCGGAAACTGATGGAACGCGCCTCCACTCGCCGGCGCAAACAGCAGTAGCAAAAAACAAAGAAAGCGCCTATTAGATGTTGCTGGAGCAGAAAACTACCCACTGGAAAAGACTCTTGACGCTGAGTCGATCCTGTAGGATGAAACCCAATAGTCGGAAACTGCTGGACGCGCCTCCACTCGCCGGCGTGTGAGACGTCAGATTATTCTGACGGCGCGTGAGGCCCATTGGCCGGTCTTCAAGCCACCGGATTTGGTGGAGAGGCTGATCGGAGGTCACTCTCCCTCCCTTGGGTGGCGGTGAGACAAATGCACAAGCCTAGGTGGGAGACCTAGACTGACAGTCACGAAACATTGAGCTTCTTGCCGGAAGCGTCAACGCAAAAAAAAAAAAAAAACCACTAACGAGCCAAAGGCTCTGATACTATGCAATTTTAATGTGGAAAAAATATTCTCATATAATTTTCATCAATAGGGACACATATATATACATATACAGGATACCATAAATCTATTAGGAATCTAACTCCTAACTGAACTTTATTTACAACCAGTCCTTAACAAAACCAAAATAGAACCAAATTTGTAAAATTCCTAACCTCACTGAACACTGTGAATAGAACTGGGTTAGAAGTTCGGTATTTGGTTTTTTTTGAACCTGCTCTGCATTGAAATCCCATATTGTTCTGTTTTTTGAAATTCCAATCTAGCAAACATTGCCTGTTCTAGAAAGCAGAATGAGCTACGTGGTGTATGATGCCAATCTTTTCCTAATGTATGACATGTGAAACTGTCTTGTAAAATTTCCATATTCACATGTTCGAAAACATTGTCATGAAGAATTGCGAATCACATTGTCTAGGACTGTTTTTGCTTGCTAGTATTTCTTTTTTCTCCTTCTGGTTTTGGTCAAATAAAGGGAGGCTTTGCAGATCTACTCTGCTAAAGCCTGCAAGGCTGAAAGTTTGGCACATTTGTACAACCTTTTTGGTCATGCACAATGCACAAGGAGTTGCAAATGCTACATCATTGATCCTTAATAAGAATTACATTGTAGTGTAGTGTGTAAGCCCCCTGAAACTTTGTATCTCAGTTGTCAATGGCACTAAATCTCCTGCCACAGATCACTTTGTTCTGCATATTTCTACTTTCGGATATTTGTTCAAAGTTGCTTGCCCAGTGCATCTTTTGTGTTTTTGGATTTGTTTTGAGTAACTGCTATCTATTATATGAAAGTTAATTATATCAATTGTGCCTTTAACCCAGTATAATTGTGTTGGCCAAATGAGAAATTTTGGTTTATAATGTTCTCTATTATGTCTCTGGCGATATTGATTATATCTGATTGTTCATTATGATTAGTGTTCCCCCTCTCAAGATTTCTGGGTGTCATTTTTATTTCTACTGATGCTTATGTTGTGACAATTCTGTGCAGGCACTACAACGAACTTTAGAATTTGAGGATGAATTGGCAGAAAAATTTGGAGGCGGCGCTAGCAGTCGAGAGATTGGAAATGAGATTGAAGAAATTGGTAGGGACAGCAATAGTCAAAGTGTGTCTGATATTAGAAAGAAGTATGAAAGAAAGCTTGTTGCTAATCAAAGAAGTGAGGCTGAAGTATGTATTGTGCTCCTCCTCTTAGAATCGTCTCAAATTCTTAGTTGCTATATGATTTAGTCAACATTTTCACTTTTGGTTTTGTGTGTACAGGAGAAGGATGGAAGTAAAGATTTATCAGTTCCAGGAGCTGGGGTAGATGTTTCCTATTTCTATAGTCTTATCACATATCGTTTACTTACAGCACTTAATAGATCACATAGTTGCTTAGATGTCTCATGTCTAAAGATGAGTGCTACCTTGTGCTTGCTTTTGGGCATTAATTGATTTGATAGTCTTTCATTTGCATAAACTGAAAATTGGAGCTGATTAACAATTTCCAAGTCCTTGTTGCATAGCTTAAAGACTTGGTAGATGGACTTTTATTCGACTCCAAATGAATGACAATGATTCATTATGCATGGATAGACTACGTTGTGTATATATATATATTGTTTTTGGTGTTGGGTGGGGGAGGGCATTAGAATATAGTTTGTCTTCATTTTGATATTCGTTTATTTTGTTTCCGATTCGTTCATAGACTAACATTGATTAATAACTATTTGAGCTAAATGATATTGCAGTTCAACTTCCGTGGAATTATTTCATCTTGCTTTGAGCCACATTTGACAATTTATGTAGAACTAGAACAGAAGACTCTGATGGAGAATCTGGAAAAACTTGTTCAGGTAGTATGTGTCTATAAATCCTTAACATGTGCCTTTATGTTGTGCTACTTGTTCAGTAAATTGCAATTTCTGTTTTAGGAGGAAACATGGGATATAGAGGAGGGCAGTCAGAATAATGTTCTATCCAGTAGCATGCAGGTAAGAAATGAATGTGCATCTTCTTCTGCATCATCTCCATTATACTTTTTAGGTTTGTTGAGGAAGGGTCTCCATGTTCCCCTCCCGGAATTGCCTGCAAGTGTGCCAATCAAGCAAACCCCAATTGGCTGCTCTGCAGCATTGCTGCAAATGTGGAATGTGCTGGGCATTCTTTATGTACTTATAGATAATTTTTGTTCATGAAGGACCTGAACTTACATTTTTCTGCTTTTTGTGTAGAAATAGTAATTATTTTATTTATGGGATCTGCTCATTTATTAATAATATTATAATCTGAAACTAACTGAATTATTTTGAGATGCTCCCTGTACATCTCTTCTCCATTATTTAGTTATAATGGTGTTGGTAATATGCACAACTGTTGAGGAAAGATATTGGGCCAAGTAATATGCTGCTCTTTGTAGTTGTTCTCCTTTTCATCTTTTGGATGTCATTTTACTGATGTAAAATCTCATTTCTTTGTAGTATATGGTTTCAAAATTTCTGTGCTACTAATATCCTCATATTCTCTAAATGGAGTTTTCAAATTGCAGATGCAATATTTAGTTAACTTGGGTAGTGAAATTGTTAGTTTTTATGGTAATAAATAGTTTTAGAGATAAAAAATAAGTTATAGGAATGTCATTGAACATCAAAGTGATGCATATAATTTTTTTTGTTTGTTTCTATTCATTGCATTCAATATCTATCTATCTATCTATCTATCTATCTATCTATCTATCTATCTATATATATATATAAACTGTCCACACTTGAGGATAGCTTTGGTGTAACAATTAAGTGACTCCACTTGAGATCTGAAGGTCATGGACAGCTTCTTTGCAAAAGCAGGGGGAAGGCTACGTATGTCAATCCTTCCCAAAGCCCAGAGCCCACGAAAGTGGGATGCTCAGTGCATTGGGTCTCCTTTTTTGTATAAACTGTCAACATTCCTGTCTTTCCTTTTGTGGTAGACGATCCATGTGTTGTGCTCCCTCAATCTGACAAAGGTTATCACCTTTTTTTTTTTTTTTTTTTTTACGAATCCATGTGTTGTGCTCCCTCAATCTGACAAAGGTTATACCTTTTTTTTTTTTTTTGTTATCACCTTTTTTTTTTTTTTTTTTTTCAGGAAATTTAAAATACTGTACATGCTATGCAGTGTCATATTCTATAAAATATTTATCCCTATATACGCCTTATGTATTCTTTATGTCATATTGAAGAATTAATGAGGGATAAAATGGGAAAGTTAATTCTAAAAATCTTTTCACTTTGTGGAAATGGGCATGTATTTTGGGACTGCCAAAAAAGAATAGTAAACAACCTTTTTGGGACAGAGGGAGTGTTCAGTAATTTTCCTCCTTAGGTCGTGGCTAAGAAGGGATCACAGTCTTGAAAGGGTATTCTGGATTACCTTCCTACCCTTTTGTGTATCTGTTTATTTTATTGTATTGTGTTTTTCCCTTTTTTGGTGTTGGGCAGTGATCTCAACACCAAAACTTGCTCTCTTCCATATGTTTGCTTGAGAATTATGCAATTGAAACAAACCTTCATCCTTTTTTATATCACATTTGGAAAATCAGGATTGTTGTAATATGTCCACTGAAATGAAAATGTCCTTTTCTTTTTCCGGTTTCAGTTGTTTCTTATAATCAAGAGGAGCTTAAAGCGGTGCAGTGCTCTGACAAAGAACCAGACACTGTTTAATTTGTTTAAGGTACCATTTCAAAGAATATACTTAAATATTTGTTTTTGTTTGGATTTCCTTACTGTAACGTTCTTTAATTACCTTGATACTGTACCAAACTTACCCTGAAATCCTGAATGCCTTTTCAATATAATGCTTACTAGTGCACTGCTATAGTGATTATCATGTTTCTAGGGATTGAAACACCAGGTATATAAGTTAATGATAGTTCAGTTTTAATTTTTAGACTCTGGATGCTTAGAAGTAGCTTTTATAACTAAATAGAAAAAGGAAATTATCTGGCAATTGGCTTCGCAGAGCGCACATAATATTACTGGCTGTGACAGCAGTAGTAAGAAGAGAAGCAGCAGCAGCAGCAGTAGTAAAATTGCTATTATTTATTTTGGATTTAGGTGATATGGAGAGGTTGATTTCACATAAATGACAATCTAGGTTGTGCGGACACCTTAAAAGGTCTAGCGTACCGGTGTTATACCCGTGTCGAAGACTCTTGGACACGTGTCAGACACTTTAAAAAATGCGTCCAATTAATATTTTTAATTTTAATAATTTTGTACACTTCAAGGATACTTCTTGGACACTTTAGGACAAATTTATCCTGGAAGCAAAGTGTTGGTGGGCAATTCATGGTGTAAGTGCGCCTCTATTCCAAAAAATAGCCTTCAAATTGCTTGGTCAACCATCTTTTTCATCATTCTGTAAAAGGAATTGGAGTGCATATTCATTTATCAATTTTGTGAAAAGGAATAAATTAACTCCAAACATGCTGAAGATTTGGTTTTTATTCATAGTTCTTCGACTTTTATTAAGAAGAAGCCCACAATATTATATTGAACAAACAAAAAAATGTGGAATGTTGCAAGGGATTGACTTGATTCTTTTGAACATGTTGGAATTCTTGAAATTGTCACTTTATCTAAGATAAGCCAGAGATGGAGGTGATGATCTTTGATGATGTTGTTATTATTGAGGATTTAACTAATGATGTTGAAGTAGAAAACTACGTATTTTTTATTTTTTGTTTATGATATATTATGGATTGTTATTTACATATTTTAATTTCTTAATAAATTATATTTTTTAGTGTAACGTGTCCTAAGCGTGTTGTGTCCTATTTTTTTTTTTTTTTGAAAATTGTCGAGTCCTGTGTCCCGTGTACGAGTCCGTGCAACCTAGATGACAATATAATGTGATAGGATTATTTGACCTTGAAGCTGATTAGCTTACCTCAGTGCTACAAGTGTATAAACTGTATTCAGATTCTTACTCTGACATTTTGTTATTAGGTATTTGAAAGAATTCTCAAAGCATATGTTGCCAAGCTTAAGGCAAGACTACCAAAAGGTGGTGTGGGTATTGTTGCAGCTGCCACTGGCATGGATGGACAAATAAAGGTATTAGATATTTGTCATATATGGATGGAACACAATAAAGGTATAGATATTTGTCATATATCATATATATATATATAAATATATATATTATATAATAATATTGACTTCAAAAATTGAAAACTACGTATATATATTGACTTCAAAAATGAACTACGCTTTATTCTGATGACTAATTTAATCACGTGGCAATTTGATCAGATGTCCGATAGAGATGAGAGGGTGATTTGCTATATTGTCAATTCAGCTGAATATTGTAGGAAAACGGTCAGTATTTATTTTTTTATGACATTTTCTCTAGGCTTAAGTAATTCTTGCTTATATCTTTATATATTAGGCAATAGCCTTTTTTAAGTTGCTTGCAGTAATTTTAAAGATATTAGATTTCTAGTCTTGATAATTTTCCTTGTCTAAGGTGTTTATGCCCTTATTCTCAGGAATTTGAGGAAAGGCTTAGTAATGAAGAATTTCAACACTTTTTGCATATTTTCACATCTCAATTGATCACCATTCTTAAGTAAAATGACCAGAAAGATGGATAACTCTGAAATATTCTGTTTGTTGCATTTATTTTAATATCTAAATAACAGGGCATTATCAACAAATCAGTCATGCACTTTTGGACAAACATCCTTGCAAATGTTAATGCACTTGCTTGAATGAAATATTTGTAAACTCGGTTCAATTTTTTGACAGTCAGTTAGTCCTGTAATCTTCAGCTAACTTCCTTGCAAATATTAAATCACTTGCATGAATGAAATGTTTATAAAATTGGTTCAATTTTTGACAGTCAGGTGAACTTGCTGAAAGTGTATCCAAAATAATTGATCCTCAATTAGCAGCAGGGGTGGATATGTCAGCAGTTGAGGTACTACATTTTATCATAGATTAATGCCACAGCAAACTTATGTTTATAACTTCAGGAGTCATGTAAATTGTGCAGGAGGAGTTTTCAGGGCTTATTACTGAAGCATTAATGACTCTAGTGCATGGCCTCGAAACTAAATTTGATTCAGAAATGGCTGCAATGACACGTGTTCCATGGGGTACACTTGAAAGTGTTGGTGACCAATCAGAGTGAGATGCATGCTCTTTGAATTCATAGTCATGTATGCTAGGGCCTGATGCTAATTGCATAATGTAACTATAACTACCTTCCCACAGGTATGTCAATGGCATAAATATGATCCTTACAAGTAGCATTCCTGTACTTGGAAGCCTTCTATCTCCAATTCACTTCCAATACTTTTTGGACAAGGTAATTACAAAGACAATCTTAGCCTATGGTGGGGGGAAAACAGGTTGTCTAACTTGTTATTTATTTCCTTTCTTTCTCTGTTTTTTTACATCTATTTTTTCTATAGTATACATAAATATGTAATCAATCATCATTTATTTGAAGATCAGCATCCTTTGTATATTTTATTTGCTTGCATTTACCAATCTGGATTTTCAGCCAAACTGGCTTTTATGCTTAAATAGCATATACCTTATTGTGCTTGTTTCTTACCTTGTGCAGCTGGCATCATCTCTTGGTCCACGGTTTTATGCCAACATTTTCAAATGCAAACAGATATCAGAAACTGGAGCCCAACAAGTAGGGACATTTCCAATTTTTATTTTTGTTCTTTCCTGAATAATTGTTAGCTTAAATTAAGATTGACTGGTCAATAAAATAAATGGCGGCTGAGTTTGGTTTGGATAACACTTACTAAGAAATAAAGCCATACAGTAATCCATTAAATCTTACATCCTAGGTCATGCATCAAGTTGTTTTTGCACCTGAATTTGGAATCAATTTTAACCATCTAACTCATGGAAAATTTCATGCTATTTATTATTTCAAAGCTGCTAGCCTGTAATTTGTTTGTTTGGCTACATATTTTCCCTTCCTATCTTGGATTAAAAATGTTGAAGCATTTAACTGTTTAAGTTTAACAACTCTTTCATTTCATGAGATGGTGATGCCTACATATATTATAATTTCATTAGATGGTTGCATCTTTGTTGATGTATCCCAAGTATCAAAACTGCAATCTTTACATGTAGATTGCGAACTCTTTCATGGTGTAGAAAATTTCTTTGTTAAATTTGAAAAGAACACAACTATTCGTTTTGATGAAACCAAGCCAATAATCAATATACATTGAAAAATACCAGCTCTGTTTATATGTTCCTTGGGAACCATTGTTTGTGATTGTTTCATGTAACCCGGCAGTAACAAATGGTATGACACTTTTGCAGATGCTTTTAGATACTCAAGCTGTAAAGACTATTCTTCTGGAGATTCCTTCTCTTGGTCGACAGGTGAGTTAATGCTTACAAATACAAATAAATATAAGTATGATCAAATGCTATGGAATGGAATTTACTAATTTCATTTGTTAATCAACAATTGACTTATTGTTAATTGCATATGGTTCATTACAAAGCTGATTTTTTTTTTTTTAAACGTGTTGCCTGGTTGGGCAACACATTTATTTTGGTGTCACACCTGGGTTTTTTAAGTACCTGCAAAGGCTGGACTGCAGATGCAGTTATTCTTTTATGTGGTGGGCCTATAATTCATGTGTGACATATTTTTAGATAGCTGCTAAGCCAAATGGGTGCAATTAAGAGATTTTATATTTTCTATAGGGTTAAAAGTAATGAAAATTCCCTAACACATGTGCATACATGCATACACCACTCAATTTTAGAGCTTTATAAGGATGTTATATGAGAGTGAATGTTGCGATGCTAAACCCTAAACCCTAAACCCAAAAAATACTAATCGTCTTAAAAGAATTTGATTTTGGATTTATATTGCTTCGTTATAGATTAGTATTTTTTGGAGAGGCAAGGAAAGCCAAGCCAAGCCTATACTGAAGCAAAAGTTTCGAGAACAAGTTTCAGTTAATCTGATTATTATTTCTGTACTTAATGGAATGTGATGTCTTTTTGATTTCTTGTCACTTCCTGAAAGAGTTATCTTAACCAGTTAACTGTCTTTTGCTGAGGCAGACATCAACTGCTGCTAGCTATTCAAAGTTTGTGAGCCGTGAAATGAGTAAAGCAGAAGCACTTCTGAAGGTTTTGATCACGTTATATTTTTAGGCATTATATTGTCTTTCCTTATTTACAGAGGTTTTTTATTCTGAGGTAAAGTAATTTTCTTTGTATAGGTTATACTCTCCCCAGTTGACTCTGTGGCAGATACTTATAGAGCATTGCTACCTGAGGGAACACCAATGGAGTTTCAGCGCATTCTGGAGCTTAAGGTTTTGCTTCTTCTCTTTTTCTTTCTCTGTTATCTAGAGACTTTTCCTAACAAGTCATTTTCTGTTAGTTAAGCATTTAGAATTAGCAAATGACCAAAAAAAAAAAAAAAAAAAAAAAAACTAGAAGACGTTTTCCTAAACAAGCTCATTGTTAGTTTAGCATTAAGAATTAGCAAATGAACCAAAAAAAAAAAAAAAAAAAAAAAAGAAAACTCTGGATGCCTGTTAATTGCTTTGTTTCTAACTATATTGGCAAACAAACGTAAGAAGGGTAATACTAAACTACTGTCTTGGGCTATTCCCCAATCTAAGAATAGATAAACTAGAGTCTTAAATAAATGTTAATACATCACAGGTCCCCATTCAAGAAAAGCTTTAATTGCCAAAACTATCTAAATCATAAAGTTGATTGAAAGTATGATCAGCACAATTGATTTTGTTGAATTGGGGGGGACATATATATAAGCTTATAAAAAAACCATAGGGTGCTCTATAATGGCTATTAATAAGTAATTTCTTGCATTTGGATCTAGGTGATATTCTAGACCTTGAGCACATTTGAACTTTGCGCCCTTTTCTAGGGCTGGTATTGGGCTGCATGGCTTTCTACTATAGCATATTTTCAAGCATCAATTCTATCTCAAAAAAAGAAATCCTTTTTGGAAATTCGGCTCCATTGTTTTTAAGAGCAATCGAATTATCACAGTATTTTGAAGCCTGCCTGACTGCGACAGTCAGACCAGTGAACTGGTGACCAAGAACAGAGGTACTAGGGTCTGTTCTTTTATTTAACCTGACAGGTCAATCTGACCACTAAACTCAGTTGAACTGACCGATTATTTCTTAACCCATCGTGGACCAGTGGAACCTTATCAAATAATTATAAAACTGAAAACTTTTGAAAAAATCCTGTGTGGGCATATACTAATTTTTAATGAAAATGGCCATTTCATTAGATTGATGCAAAGAAAAAAACGATTTTATTATGTTTTATCTGTTCAAATTTCTATATTAAAATGGTTCAGCGTTGGTTCTAAAATTTTTATTTCCAAGGTTGACCCAAAAAATAATCAAACAGGTTTAAACTCCATGTTTATGAATATTCAACTTTGAAGTGTATATAGGCCGCGCACACTATTGTTCTGAAATTTTCTCACAATTGTCGAGCGCGTTATGTTCAGGGTCTTTAAAAACGGAAGAGATCAAGCAGAAAAGTCAATATTGGACCGACCTTCAACAAACATGTGGCCAGCAATTACACAACCCG
This sequence comes from Jatropha curcas, assembly GCF_014843425.1. Next base: position 15,885 of record NW_023591173.1, on the reverse strand, counting down.
TTCTATTGCACCATCACTGTACCTGCTGCCCCCTGACCTGCTCGCAACTCCTGCAGTTACAAATTCATACAGCTGGGTTTATTGCTTCTCGCGGAAAGACGTGCTTACTACGCAGCTGCGCACGTGTGACGAGGAGCGAGCAAACGACAAGTTTAAGAGGTTCCTTCGCTCTAACAAGAAGCCTGCAAAGGACCGAAAAGGATGGCCTTTTCGGAAAACCTCTTCATGCCTTGAGATCACGCCATGTCGATGTTATATGCCATAGTTTTTGGCATATATTGGCAGCAAATAATTTTCGTATTATGCTTTTCAATATTAAAATTGAATTGTAAAAAATCGTCAATACCAGGGAAAAAAATTTTGTATATGAAATTGAGAATATTGTAAAATAATTTCATGGTTGAGGTAAATTTCTTTGGGCAACAGTCCTAGAGAATGCTTGGCACTTTTATGGGTGGGTTTAGGGTATAGGAGAAGATAGGACCTAATGGGCAGTGTCTTGTCAAATGGAATGGGACGTCGAATTGGATTTTGACTAGATTGAATTGGTTTGTTTTATTTTTTTTTTTATTAGCGTGGAAAAAGATGTTATTGAAAAGAAAATTGTATGATTATTGAAAAAAATGTCCAATTTTTTTATTTTTTTTTTAAAGAGAAAGTACCTTGTGCCATTATTAAATCAGCAAGCAAAACATCAGTAAAGGAAATCAGGAGGGACAAGAACTTTAATTAAAGAAATAAAAAAACTTTCTTTTCAAAAAAAAAAATTAAAGAAATAAAACTTGATCGAGTTCTTGAAAAACGAGTTGACAATTCACTAACAATAGAACTATAAATAAGAGCTATCTAGACTAGAGTTGACCCATAAATTGGGGCAAGAACCTAGAAAATCTACCTCTCAAAGAGTACCTTGCTCAATCTGCCTTTCCCTTAACCCAAGGGCCTCGCTCCAAGATGATAGAGCCTCTGTCCTCTAAGAGGGGGAGTTTGCACCAAGGCAAAACAGCCTGACATCCAATTTTAGCCACCTTCATTACTCATATTGTGGGTTGCATAAACCAACCGCTACACCACCTTAAAGAAGGGTAGGTCAGACTGATGCTACTTTCCTATGCATCTAAACCAAGTTACTGAGAATGGACTTGGTGAGCAGGCAGAGGAATCGAGAACCTCCAAAGTATACGGGTTCTGCGCAGAGTACCAAATGATATACCATGGCAAAACAAACTCAAGTCTGCCAAGTCAGTGGCCTTGAAAACACATTGACCGAGCCAATTCATTCATGGTGTCAAAGGAATGTCACTGTCATAAATTCCCACGCACACACTCTGCCAGTGCAGCCTGGACGCAACATTCCGGCCGCAAAAGTCGGCAGTTTTATAAACACGTGTTGCAGTGTCATTCCTACAGGTCTGTCACTCGAACACAGACATCGTTCACGAACTCTATATCCGACTCGCCTCGCACATCGAGAGCAACAAGAACACTGTTAGTAGTCGCTAATTAGCCAAATTACCAGTTCTAACGTTTGGTGGCAGCCTGTTTAACCTTTCCATAAGACTAGCCTAAAAAATGGTTTATATTATCGGGTGTATGGGGGCAAGCAGACCAAGAGAAGATGTGAGCATCTTGATATCCACTTCTAACAGAATAAGAACACCACTTCCTTTCGCCTTTCCAAATCGAATCATCCTCCTGCCGATTTCAGCTCAAGGGATGCGATAAAATGCACTGTAATGTCCCCATGGTAAGAATACATTCATATCAGGATCTCCATACGCCAAAAAGAGCCAAATTCTGAGATAAGAGAAGATTTACATAGTGAAAAGACAGTTTCAAGGCGGCATAGGAGAATTAATATGGGGTTCTCAGCATTAAGCAGCAAATGCGTCGTTCCAGATCGATATGGGAAATCTCCCTTCCCTACCTACTTCACAGACCGCAGACTTTTTTTTTTTTTCGATTAAATGTACAAAAATATATTAGAACCCAAAGTAAGATAAATGTACAATACAGAGTGAGGAGGGGGCATTCCCCATCAAAATAAACACGCACAAGAACAAGAAACTCAGCGGTACAAAAGAGAAGACCAATAGGGTAGGCCTCAAAACCTCGATAGCAATTGCTTGGGAAAATTTATAATAAAATCCGGATAACCACAAATCTGGATCTAACAAAAAATGGTCTCTCATGGAGAAAATTTTTTTACCTTCAAAGGTACATTCATTCCGACCACTTCCAAAGCATGTATAACTTGTGGTGACAAAAGCAAAGTTTTGAAGGCAGTTGCCTTCAACCTAGTCCCCCCTGCTTCATGGTGCAGAAATCCTCGCTGAATGTGGCAGGAGTAACTCATTCTCTCGTAATGGCCAGCCACTGACCATCACTCTCATCCAGACCCCTGTAGATAGCGCTGGTGCCATGAGAAAAAGAGGTGATTAACAATTTCCGTGGGTACCATGGCAATAGTCTGCAGCGATCGATCAATCTCCAGGATAAATCAAGTCTTGTCCATGGTTGGTAGTCCCATTATGAAAAGGCCAAGCCGCAATGCGATGAAAGTAAAACTTCGGGGGGATGTAATACTTTCTCAAAATCAGCTGATCCATGGGAGCTTCCCCCCCTTGACTCGGAGTAGATCGTATGACTCCCAGAGCAAGCTTTCCATTCACCACAGAACGCCTTGGATATGACTTCATACACACGACCCACACTTCCCAACACTTGGTCAAGTCAAACTGTCACGAATTGGGCAGGCTTCTTCAAGATAGTTGAGATCCTCTTTGTGACGGCTATAGTGTCCCCGGAAATACCTCTCCCATCAAAGGTAAACACCATGAAACTCCATTTTTAACCCATAAAGTCTCCTTCTGCATATGCACATGTCCAGAGGACCTTTGCAAGTAAGTGCCTTATTCACACAACGACAGTCTCTCACCGCCAAAGTCCCTCCCCTCATCCTTTGGGAAAGGCATAAAGTCATCCCATGCAATCTTTTCAGAAAACTTACCTCCCAAAGCGAAAACTCGGCACAATAGAGGTTATCCGGGCAAGAAGCGTGGTAATGAACTGGGAACACCTGTAGTCAAAAAAGACTGAACCCCTTGAATGACCGCCTTAACCAACTCCAGCCGACCCTGCATGAAAGTGGATTTGGGCAATTCCAAGCCGTAATAAGTCCTCAATGTAAACGAACGAGGGGGTCAAATTCCATTACCTTCACTGTCCTGAGGGGAAAAGAGGAACCCCCAGATAGCGAACCCGGGGAAAGTCCTCCGGAATCAAGAAAACAAATGTGGGAGAATCAAATCCTCATCAGCTCCAAACCAGCCCTCCAAAAAGATGTTAGACTTCGTTGGATCTCAACACAAGTCCCCAGAGGCCTTCTCGAATGTCCCTTAGAGTCTGCGCAAGAGTACTTACCAAAACCACTGATCAACCTCTAGAGAAAAGCATCGGATTCATTGCAGAAATGGCGAAAAATGAGAAAATGCAAAGCTTTGCACACTTCGGATGGAACAGTTGAAAGCTTCATTCCTTGTATCTAAGCTAAGCATGCCGTGAATTAAATACTCCATACAAATAATGAAAAGAGAAGGGGACATAGGAATCACCCTGACGAAGGCCCTTGCACCTTAAAGTGCCAATGTAAAGGAACCATTTCCATCACTGAGAATGATTGAACGTGGGTGACACACTCCCATGATCCAAGCACAAAGGGTCCGGTGAAACCAAATATACCCAGTAAAGCCGCATTAAGAAAGGACCAGGACACTGTGTCAATATGCCTTGGAGATATCCAACTTGATCATACACCGGGAGAAATACGCTTCCTAGCATATCCACGGGCCAACTCCTGCGCCAAGAAAATATCTTCTCCACCATACCCCCTGCAGGGATGAAAGCCACCTGTGCTTGATCGTTTATATCCCATCCAGGAGGGGCAACATCCTATCATTCGGATTTTGGTAAATAATCTTATATAGGACATTGGTACATGACGATGGGTTTGAAGTCCGAAACCCTGGTTATTGGGCTTCTTTGGGATAAGAGAAATACTTGTATGGTTTATCTGTTTTTAGGAGTGAACCAGAGATGAAGAATTCCTGAATAAGCTGCCACAATGTCGCCGGACCCCAATCAAGACCAACTGAACTCTTAAAAGAATCCCGAGGAAATAAGTCATTCGGTCCCGGGTGCTTTAATCACTCCCCAATTATTAAAAAGTGCTTGCCGAATCTCATAAACTGTACCGGCCTACACGAGGTATGAAGGTGTTTCCTCGCTAGTGACAACAATGCCCAGATGTTACCAGACTTTGGAGTCAGACCGGGTTTAACAGAAGGTATTAGTGCCCCTAGAAGCCCCTTATACGTAATCCATAGAAGTTGCGCCATCGCATCGTCGCAACGAAGTAGTAGGAGACCCCATCTGCTCTCATAAGATTTGCAATAAAATTCTTAAGCACCGCCTCTTCTTAAATGGAATGAAAAATACTGGTGGATTTGTCTGCCTTCATAATATGGTCACACTTAGCTTTCCTGCTTATAAAATAGGCACTCTGCATTTTCAAGAAAGCTTCGCTTCCTTCTCTTCTCTTTCACCAACTCCAACAGAGCAACCATTCGTGGGAATCCAGCTGAAGAGAACTCATACGTACTTTTGAAAATCATCCACGCATTCGCCTTGTTCTTTCGGGAAATATTTCCAAACTCAATTTTTATTAAAGCCTTTTTGAAAGGGGAACTTGAAGAATTTTGAGTTTGAGCAAAAATGATGTACTGTGGCGTGCCATGACATGTTTGACTCCAACATCTGCAACAAATGTTACGAAAATCCGTGGTGCTTATTTCCCAATATTGAAAAACCTAAATGTTTATACCCTTGTACCAACATGTCGAAACCAGAGAGGTGATAATCGGGTGTGGTCCTGATCCCGACGCTCCCCATCAAAAACTTAGACAAATAAGGGTAGTGCCATATGATCCTCCAATGCTGCATTTACCATGACCCTATGCAAGTTTCGCCCACATTTGTGCCTTGTTTGGCCAATGTAAGAACAGTCCCGTGAAAGCAACATCCTCCAGCCCAAAGTTCCCACCCTGAATTAACAAATCATTAAGAGCATATGGTGTGGGGTTTGTTGGTCCCATTCTTTTCATCTACAGCGCAACACAATTGAAAGTCCCCCTAAACGACAATCCACGGAGATTCAGACCCAATGCCTGCAGGCAATAAGTGGATCCCACAGCTCACGCTTCTTTCAACCACACTATACAATGCATACACCGACAATAACCTGGAAAGGAGGAATAATTAGTAACACAACAAGTCACCCAACACTGGATATATTGTCCTCATGAACACCACCTGACAGGTAACAGCACCCGGTGTCCCAAGGCAAAAACAATACGACCGCCCCGATGGACATCAAGTTAATGTGTATGATTCCACCAGGGGAGTTTATTAGCTAAGAATATCAGAAGATTTTCATGATTTACTCTGGTTTCAAGTAAAGCACAAAAAAGAAATTCCCATGAACTTCGAAGTGAAGGCCGCTGAAGCACACTCTTTGTCTAGGGAGGAGTTTCAGCCCCCGGAGCATTCCAACTAAGCATTCTTCATTTAGAAACGTGAGGCCTTGGTTGCTCCATCTCCGTTATTTTTCGCTCCTTACTGCATTACTCTAAGAAGGAAAAAGTAATATTCTTGCAATATTGTATAACATCAATCATTAGTAACTACAAAACTTTCCTCCCCATTTACCTTTGGTAACGCCAAGGGTAATGGGAAAATTTTCATTGGCGTGGGACTGCGATGCCGCCTAAAACTGCTTGTGGCTGTTTGCTTGCGGTTAGGCCTGCCAGAACCAACCAAAGGCCTGCTTCAAAACCTCCAACTGCTAGCTGTTGCTGTCTAGGGGCTGTTTTCTTGCAAGGATCCTGGGGGGGCGCTGGCTTGTTGAGTACGGTATCAGGGATTGGCCGAGAAGGGGTTGTACACTGTTGGGAACTGGTCCATTAAAGTGCTATGGTATCCAGTCCTTCAATAACAGCAACACCCATAGGTTGCAGATTCCAGCCATCATGGCAGGAACCATAGGGGGGTTCAATTGTCCCGCCGTATTCTTTGGGTTTTGGCACAACTAGGTCTTTGCCTTTCTTTCCTTCTACAATGGTTCTCCAAGCTTCTTCAGGTTAGAAACAATGAGTGGCCATAATTTCTTACAAAACCAAAGTAATGTAGGATAGTCTCAAAGTGCACTTCTTGGACATAGTTGAGCTTCCCTGGTCAATACGAATTCGATTAAATGAATAAGTAGTCGGTGGTTGGGAGCATCACATTCATAAGGACGCTTGCAAATGCTATTTTTTGTTCAGCGACTTCCGTTATTTTATCCGTAACACAAGGCAACACCAATAACGAGACCGCAATTTTGCTTATGCCTCCGTGTCCCCAATAATTTATAGCAAGTTAAGAATGTACGCCAAATTGGAAACATCATAAATTCATCAATGGTTTGAAAAGGTGAAAGCCATATGGTAGCGTCACAAAGAGAAGAGGGATTTTCGCATACAAAGTAGTAAGGTCTCGAATCAAAAACCAATGTAGGCGCTCGTTCTTAGCAGTTTCGAAGCAAAACACAATCGCAACCCGCCGGTGTGGGGTAAAGATCTTAACAACGGAAAACAACCCCAAGTTATGAAATCCACACAGACTTTTTGGACAGCCACATGCCCTGGGAACCTCCCGCTGAAGCCCTACGCATCAGCACAGGCAAATCCATGTGTTCTTCAACATTCACCAAGTCCCCTTCATCAAGAACCAACCTCATCGCCCCACAATCAACCATTTCTGTAAATTTGAAACGCCTTGGTTAAGGTCGCGATTGTCCTTGAACAGTTCGAGCAACAACGGTTGTCCATTGGAAGCCTTTTCTGTGTCACCGTTCTCTCACAGGCATTTTAGCGAGCACCTGGTGGTCTGAATGAGCCTCCTCTTCATCTCTGAGTTTCCGATTTTGGTTTATTGATCCTCGCGGGTTTTCTTGCGTATCCCTAATCACCAAAAGCATACAGACTTACCGCACAGAAGAACTCTACATCCTGAGAGCCACTGTTTTCAACTTCGTTATCTCCTTACTTCAATTAGCGTTTTGCATTTTTGACCTGCACCTAACATCCTACGTACGATGCTCTCGATTGTCTTCTTTTTTTTTTTCTGTAGGTGGGGAAGAATTAGACCTTACCTTTTCCTTCGTCACATGTCAGTAAAGCTAAACACCCCGGGTTAACATTTCCAAGATCGAAAACCCAAGTCACCAAAAAGTGGATGAAAATCGAAGGGGTGGCCCTGCTATTCGCACAATGAACAGTAAAATCTTCAACAAAAATTTCAAAAATTCCTTCCAAACGAACACAAATAGAATGATATCCAATCAATGGATACAAAGAAGGTAAACTCAAGTCGCACAACCAAGACACACACCAAACTCAATCACCAGTAACTCAAATCAAGAAAAGATTGGAGATGGGAAATTTCGGATTAGAACATGAATGAACAGTGTTCTAAAATCCTAGAGAGAGACACTTCCGTTCCATCCATGAGCATCTCATTATTCTTGAAAATTCAATCAGACCCAGAACTTGGCAAGGGGGAGAGCGACAAATGCTACTCCCATACCTGAAACGTGTATTCTTTTTATGTAAAACGGTGCCGTGCATTTTATCAAAAGCATCACCATGTTCATAAATAGTGATCAAATTGTACAAGCTTAAATTTTTGTTTCCTAAAAAAGTTCGGTGATGAATATACTGGTTTTTTCGCATTAAAATTAAATTCGGATTCTTAGATCGCCTTGGTTTTCAAGACTAATGGGTCGTGGCTGAGATTATCTACGTGTTTACGCATTTTTTACTTTTTTGATTTATCGGATATTTTGCAACAAACTGGGCCCGAGAAGCATATTGGATCCACTTTTGCGCACTTTCCGTGCTCTGCCTCATTTTACGTGCCAACCCCGATCTGTTTTTTGTAAAAGTTGGCTTTGGTCTGTTGCGGGACTCGACATTGGCATTTTTTGCCACATCAGCCCTAAATGGGGCCACCCACACTTCATTTGCCTATAAATGAGGCATTGGGGGTGTGCTAAAGACGAAGAAATTTTTTTAGATTAGAGGGAGAAACTGTTGCGTTTTTCAAACTCAATAAGCAAAAAGATTCAAGGCTAACAAGTGTTACCCTGGGGATCTTAAGTTGAGATTTTTGTTTTATTTAATCACAAACACTCCCCAAAATCAATCAAAGAAATCTTAAAAAAATACATTTTTAATCTTCGGATCTCGGATTATTGAATCAGGAACCTAGACGATGGGTTTCGTTCAGTCCATGTTTCATCTAATGGTTCAAAAGATTAGTTTCTGAGAACCTTAAACTTTTGTTTTCGTCTTTTTTCTTTTCTTTTTCGGTGTGTTAAACACCTGTTTTGGTCTGGTTATGAGGGAAAGCTAGGATCGACCTTAAGGATGTTTCTGTGCCAATTGTGGCACACAACCAAAGAACTAGTGGCATATGCCACTACGTGTGGCGTGCTGGTGAGTCCTGTTGGCTCTGCCAAACAAATGTCTAGATTCCTCTATTTTGCTCTGTTATTAAACCCAGAAGCCTCCTTGACTCTGGAAAGGCCTGCGCCACTTACGTGTGGCGTGTGCTATAAAGCATTAAGGCACACGCCGATAGTTTCTTTGTGGCGTAAGGTCCCTTCAAATTGGATGCTCTGATTTGCATAATAAAACCTGACTAAAATGTCCCCGATTCGGAGAATCCCTGCTGGCCAAGACTCTGACCTAAATTGGTTCATAATGTGTATTACAGTCACATATATGATTGAATAAACATAAAAGTGAGAATTGAGAGCAATAATTGTTTGCATTTGTTTGGATCAATTTACAATGAAGCATCAATAGCCTATGAGATTAAGATCTTTCCTAACCTTATTTCCGCGAGTTTTAGATTATTGTTCTATAGATTTATTAAGTGCTTTATTATTCTGCCCTTCTTAAAATTTATGCTTTTTAATTTATATGCCTAATGTTTATTATTGTGCTAACTCTTTTATTCATTGAAAAATCTTGTATTAAGAACTATGCATCATATTTCATTTTGGGAATGAATTTAATGATGGTTTGTTGGCGAAATGTATGTTTTTATTATTCTGTGAATAAATTTTTGCTTTGTGTTTCTATGATTTATCTTCCATATAGTGCTTTAGTGCTTTTTAATCATTGCAAAGTGTAAAAGAGATCTTAATGGGATTCAATTAAGTGCTTTAAAATGTAATAATTAATTTGGATTTGGAAAATTATGGAGGGATGAGGGTATTGTAATTTTAATGAGATGGGTTAATAATTCTTTCTCCTCTCCCCATTCTGTTGGATGATTTACCTTTATGTTTCTATATGTAATATTATTTGCTTGAATGACAATGTTTTTTAAAGATTGCATTAGAAACCTCCGTTTTTAATCATGTCATTAACGGAGTTTAAATCTTATTATTAATCATATGTGAATTTGATAGACAATGGAGTCAGGCCGATTTAAAACCAGGCGAAAATGGGTTCTAAATAGCCTCCCATTTTGTACCCAACTCTGGAACCCTATCTCTAGTTTAAAATCGGGATTACTCGTTCTAAAGAATCGACTAATTCGAAATTTTCTTTCTCTATAAGGGTGGCGACTCCAAAAAATAAAATGAAAATCAAGCCTGTTCATTTTCGGTTCTCTTTCTAAGCTTTTGGGAAACGCACACATCCTCAGCCTGGCGACTACCGCTTAAGGATTGATCCAGAATCCTAGTTTTTCAGTTTTGGGTTTTTGACATAGCGAGTTTAACTCTGAAAGTTGTCCAAAAGTATTCACATCTTGATAATGCTTATTTAATTTTAATAATTTGAAGTTTTACTTTTTGTACTTATAAATGTCATTAACATGCATTTATCTCTTCTTTATCTCCTTTCTATCCTAACCTAAAGGGGTGATATTTGGGGATTTTTTTTTTATTTGTTTGGTCTTTCACTGCTACTCGACTGTTTTAGGACCTGTCACGTAAAATTAGCACCACCCATAAGTCACACCGCTTTGGTATGATCAAAAGGATTGGCGACAATCCATGTTCACATTTGTTTATGACAAAAGCAAAAGGGAGGAAACATACCAATTTCGCTTATGGAACCCCAAGAACTTAATAAGCCTGACCTAAGCTGATGTAGTCCGAAACCTAGTTTCCTTCCTCTAGGTCAACCTAATATATTTGATTTTAGCGTTCAATGCAATAAATCCGAGGATGACTCGATGCCAAAACCGTCCATGATGGTTTTATGGGCCCAACCTAAAATGTTTAAAAGACCTTGCATTGGAATCATGTGTGGGAGGTATAACAGAGGTGAGATCATGGCACTTTCAAACTCTTCATCCCCTTTGTTTGTATATAATATGCTATGGTTAGGTTTTGCTTCATTCATGCATCATTAACATCGTTTATGGTATCCATATAGGGTATATTCTATCAATGGGCTCGATTCGAGGATCAAAATGTCAAAGGGCGATATATGACTTAATAGAGATTTGGGAAAGCAAATGACGAGTAAAAGAGCTCTTTCCCATGGTGACCTACAAGGCCGACAGCCCAAGTGCCAAAAAGAGGGAAGCTCCTCCGATCTCGACTGCAGACAAAAGAAAGCCAATTAGAAAAGGCTCAATCACTCTTGCCTTGAAAATAAAGCAGCATACTTGAAGCTATGACCTCTTCCAAGGTGTGGATTGCACGATTCACTCTTTACGTGCAATTCGCACCGTCTGTGAAATTGGCCACTTCACTTTAGAGGGATGCAAAGCCATAAATAAACCATCTTAGGCTTGTGCAATACTCAAAATTTTTGTGAAGGCTCAAAAGGCCAGTTTTCCGGACTGCAAACAGTCCGGTTGGAGAAGCCTCCGGAACACGAGAAAAACTAAAAGTCTGTCGCGTGGCGGTGGCGAAACGAGCCGCCGGCGAGCAGCGGCTGCGGTCGAACTGTGAAATACTCAAATTTTTAGGCTCGAAAGCTATTTCCCCGGGACTGGCGAAACAGCCCGGCCGGACCAAAAGGCCAGTTTTGGAAGTTCCCTAAAGTATGCCAATATGGTACTTTGAAATGGTCCGGAAAATTATGAGGATAGGAAATGGTTCCCGGAATATTTTTTGGAGGACCGGAACTCCCGAAAAAAGCCTCTGGAGTGAAGAAAAAAGCACACGGGCACACCCGCTCGAGGGGCGGGCCTGACCGCCCAGCCGGGGCAGCGCCCCGCCCCAGCCAGGCGGGCACGCCCGCCCAAGCCGGCGAGCATGCCGCCCAGTGAGGCGGGCACGCCGCCTTCCAAGGCGGGCAGGACGCCCCAGGCTGGGCGGGCACGCCCGCCCCAATCGCCAGGCGAGCATGCCCGCCAGCTGAGGCGGGCACGCCCAGCCCTTGGGTCTCCGTTTCCTATAAATTTTGGGGCCTCGGCCTCCGTTTTGAACTCACTTAAGTCTGTGTTTGACGGACGCTCCTTCTCCCTACGCTCCTTTGGATTCTTTACTGCTTTTCTGCATTTTTAATTTTTAGATTTTATCCGGCTTTCTTGCTTGTTAATTGGTCACTAAAATTAATTGTAATTAATATCCCTTAGACGAGGAGCTTAAACCTGGAGTTAAAGAAGTGGCCGCGTCGATTAAATCAGGGTATGGTAAGAAGTCGAAAACTCTGCCGTATTTAATTTGTAGCAACTTCAATGCATCGCTTCTTCTTCTACTCCTAATAATTCTATAAAACTGGCATAATGCATTCCTTCATCATTAGGCAAATAAACTGCCTCAATTATATTTGCTTGTCCCGGTTTGTATAGTGGGTTTAAGGCCTAGATCCGGTAATATTGGCTTAAAATACCTAGTTATTAATTAGATGGTAAATCGCCTTTATTTCGAACAGTTGTTGTTTAATTTAATTGTGTGTTATTAAACACGTTCTTAAGCAACAATTGCTCACACGGTTCAATTCAATTTTTGGCAAACAAATTGGCCTATAAATTAGATTAACCATTTTTAGCGACAATCCGCTTAGATCACAAGTTTGGGCTAAAAAGCCTTCAAACAATTGCTTTTGGCAATAAATTGCCTTAAGTCAATCAATTTTGGCGACAAACGCCCAATCATCAATTTTCAGGCAATAAATTGCCTAAACTCAATCTCTTTTTGTTTGGCTAAAAAGCCTTAAAAATCATTCAATTTTGGTGCGATAATCGCTCTAAATCACATCAATTTTTGGCAAACAATGCCTATTAATCAATCCTTTTTGGGCTAAAAGCCCATTAAAGATCAAAACACTTATTGCATCAAATGCCTAAAAATCAACTCTTTGGCAAAATTGCCTAAACAAAATGCACAAAGCAATACACACACTCATGCAATAAAGCATCCCCATTCAAAGCCCTTCAAAGAAAGGCCTATCGAACTAAAGTTGACTTTGATCTTCTTCCATTCAAAACGGAAGTACGTAGGCACTTCGGGATTAACCCCGGGTGGCAAGTCAAAATCTTACTTAAGGACATTTCATTGGTCCAATTACATTAATCACTCTGCAAGCATATCATTTTGGTTAGTTCATACAGCAATGACATAGTCTCGGGATCACACCTCGGGTTCGAAGACCAGTGAGCTTAAACATTGGATAATTAATCTATGTATTAGGGTAAGTTGAAAATTGGAGTCAACTTAGGGTTTTTTTCTAGTTTAAGCACACTAAAATAATTAAACAAGGTGGCGACTTACACATCACGTGCATTTCTTCCTGCTCACATGGCATTGTATGCTTCTGATATCTGGAGGGAAGGGTTCACAGCTTTGAGGTTCAAATATTGTAAATATTTAGTCCAGGAGCCATCAAAAGGAATAAAGAACGTAAAAAGTTTCGAGCTGTTTTGGAAGTAGATGAAATGAAAAAGAGTATTTAAGCCAGAATCTGTATTATGCCAAAGAAGAAAAAGAGAATCTAATTGTAATAGTAAAGAGGACCCTGCTTAAGGTATTGCCGGATGCTTAAGGTAAGAAGAAAGGGATACATAATAAAAGTCATTTATAAGTATTTGGCTACAATAGGGCACGTTTATGCTCCTAACAATTCTCAAGGACCTTTTCTTCTAACTTTGGATTTGAGGGCCGTTGTAATAAAGCCATCGATGGAAATACTAACATTAGTTGCACATCATGATGTTTGTGATTGTATGGTCGCATTGTTGTATGTCATTTTCATTTTTCAAGCATCCATGCATACATGCTCATATTGTGTTTCTAACATTCATGTTTCCTGTAGTCAAGAATAGCACCGCATAGAGAAAAAGCACGCCAAAGCAGTCAGTTGGTTAAGAGCAGACACCGGTTGTATTAGAATTGAAAAAACCTTAAACCCCTCTAATTTGGCCTAATTTTCACAATTGGATTAGTTCTTCGGGCCTCTTGCTTGAAGTTTGGGTTATCTCAGTTCAAATAATTTGTCAATTCTAGCCTCTTACTTTTGCCGGATAAGAAATGACTGAGCAAGCATTCCGTTTCTGAATTGAAAGATGATTGAGAAAATGTGGCATTAGCTTCAAGAAGCTCTTACCGGATTATAAGGGCAAAGAGCAAGGTGGTGATTGAAGACCGATGAAGCCAAGGGCGAGTCAGAAAGGAAAGGAAGCATGTAGAATGACACTTTGGCAAGACGACGAATTCTTTAAGAAAGATTTCTTCCAAGAAGGTTGAGTCTGAGCCGGTCGTTTCAGAATAAATTTAAAAAGTTAGATAAGACAAGCTTGAAAATGCTGCACGTGTTCACTGAAGTCCAAAAGGGATGGACTAAATGTCGACTTCAACAACGATGATGATGAGTTGAATCTGGAAAACAGTTATCCCTATGACCTACAAGATTGCAAAAAATGGCAAAGTATAATGGTAATGGAGTTGATCAAAGGTGCATCTCATTGCAATACAAGTCAATTTATGGAGTTGGGCAGTGTTGCCGTCCTTAGAAATCCTAAAAAAATGTTCTCGATGTCCTTACTGGGTTCTTGCTCAAAACTTGGTATTAACAATCTGAGAAAGAGGGTAAGGAGGGAATTGGAGAGGAATATGCCTAATAAATACTTCAAATGAGTTGTTAATTTTAGAGACTTGGAAGCAACTGTCGCAAAAAAAGAACGAGACATTCAACTGCTACACTGGCTTCAATGGCTAATGGACGAGCTAAGGTCAACCAAATGAGGCCGTCCGGATAACCAAGGAGCAAATGTCAAGATCTTTATAAAGGGAACTCTAGCGATTTTCTGTGAGAAGTCGTATTATATGCACCGACTAGTTTTTCTCAAGTATATGAGGTAAGGGACCACCATTGAGTGACAGATATTAGAGAGGACAAGAAAGTAATGGGAAATAGTGCCGAAAATTTTCAGCAGTTCGAAGTTCCAAGCGTCCAGTCAGTCAGCCAAGACCTCATAAAGGCAATAACAAGAACGACAAACAGCTGCCACTGCTAGATCTGAGAGTCTAATTGATTGTGCCATAAAGTATATTCTCCAACTTTGGCACTCACCCTCTCTCAGAGTGTTTGTAGAAGTAAAAAGAGCGGATCTATCAACAACCACTTTGCACGTGAGACCCTCTCCAACAATTTTTGCTAAAGAATTTGATCAGATGTGCATATTGCCACTTCCACCAAAAGCAAGGGGTCACGACTAATGACAATTGCTTTGCGATCAAGGCAATGGAGAAACCAAGACCTAAATTTACAATGGCAAAGTTTACGGAATCCCTAAAAAAATCAAGGCTGAGCATAAAGACTAAATCCCCTCTCAAGACCTCTCGAGAAGGTGTTGGCTGAATTTGAAGAAGAACAGGAAGGAAAGCGAGAGGAATTAGATGTTGTATAGAACAATATTTATGTTATCGGTGCTAAATGTTTGGGACAGTGATGGGAAATGGTCCAAGCAAAGTGAGCAAGTCTAGGTTAGAAGTGATGATGAAGGTAGTGGTAAATCCCCGTTATTCTGGACGTTTACGGAGTAGCGAGGATAAGAAGAAGCAAGAACTGTAAGCCAATATGACCTGAAGCTGGTTAAATTCTAATCAGCCAGTATATGAATCAAGCCTCGTGAGAAAAAAGAAAAGGCAAGCTCATTAGGTGTACCAAAAACTGAGATACGAAGATGAATCTCTGATTAAACAAATGAAGAGAATCGATGGCAAATGTAAGCATGTGGTACCTACTATGTAATCGTCAAAGCAACACTGAGAAGCTTTTGCTAAAAAGTAGTGGTGGAGATTCTGATTTTATATCGCATTTTATTCCCCGGATTTGATTTTAATGGGGATATCGGCAGATATGAATGCCCCTCCTGATCACTTTTTCTGATGAGTGAACTCCCTCGCTGAAGGAAGGAATCAGCACGCGGAAGGCATTGGTTCATTGAAAGGCTTAGGTAAGAGAGCAGTTACTGGAAATGTGATGTAGGAGTGTCGAGGTCTGAGATGTGTGTCCTTTGAAGGTTGACCTTTTTAAGTTCAGAGAATGGACGTGATGCTGATTTGGAGGCCGTTTTTGATGTTGTGAATTAGAGCCTACAAATGACGTCAGAAGAGACCAAGGTTGAGGGAGATTTTCAAGACTGGGTGGTCCAAGGTGGTCCGGATAGGAGAAAGGAGACGCGAGGTTCGATGTAATTGATATGTCCCCCAACAGTTTGCCCTTAACTCTTGGACGCCATGAGTTACCGATTGTGCTTGGGAGGAATGCCGATCTACACTGAGCAAACCAGATCTGAGAGGATTAACTTCCT
>NW_023591172.1:0-77137 GCF_014843425.1 Jatropha curcas | reverse complement strand
CTATATCATTAAGTTGCTTGGGTGAAATAATTCCGGAACTGGGAGAGATATTTTGGTTTTTCTTCTGTTTGGTGTTTTTTTTTTTCTGTGTCATATTTTGTTGAAGAAGGCAATGTGGGCTACTTGCCCCACTGCACTGACAAATTTACAATGTGTGAAGCCGACTTCTGTAGCTTTTATGTACAAGGACGAATCAGAACACGGGTAATGATTCTTGCGCGTCTTTCAACTTGGGCCAATTTATTGCAACTTTGGTTTGTCTTTACGAATGTCAGCTCCAAGATACTGAAATTATTGTGTACACCTTTAGCTTTTTCTGTAAAAATTTGTTCTGAGTTAGCGACTAATGCTACATCAAAAACTTGCTAGAGGTGTAGTTTGCATCTCAAACCACTTTAAACTTTTGATTTATATTATTGCTCTGATTGTGATAAAAAATTTACCTTTGCAGGTCAGAACCCTATGGACAAATCCTTTCCATTTCCTGGAATGTTTCACAAACATGTTTCCTTACATTTAGGGACTTTGGTCAGGTATGTTTCTCTAATATGCGATATATTCTTATCCGGATCCTGCTAATTTATTAATTTTATTTCATTTTTACCTGCCAGCAGGTGTGGTGCTCTCCCTTGTTATGCCAGTTAAATGCCAATGACAACAGCAGTTGGCAGGATACTGATGCATCATGTTTGCCTTTTGGGAACATCTTTCTTGTTGCCATTATCATATTTTCTTGCTGGAACCAACATATGATTTATTTGTTGTTTCAGGCGGTACTAGCATGCCCGACGGGTCTATGTTGGGGGGCTTCTCCCAACAATAGGACCCGCGGGCCCTGTACTTAATAAACATGCCTTAGTAGCCTGAAACAACAAAATAAATCATCATGATTGTTCCAAGCAAGAAAATATGATAATGCAACAAGGAAAGATGCTTCCAAAAGGCAAACATGGATGCATTCAGTAATCCATGGCCAAACCTGCTGTGTCAATGCATGAACTGCCAAACAGGAAGAGAGCACCCAAACTGCTGCAGGCTTAAAAAATGATACCAAATTAATAAATTTACCAGATCCCGGAGGATAAGAAAATATATCGGCCATATTAGGAGAAAAACATACCTGACAGTCCCTAAATGTAAAGGAAACATGTTTGGAAACATTCCAGGAATGGGAGGGGATTGTCAAGTAGGGTTTCTTGAACCTGCAAAGGAATTTTTTATCACAATTCAGAGGCATTAATATAAATCAAAAGTTTAAAGTGGTTTGAGAATGCCAAAACTAACCTGAGCAGTTTTCTGATGTAGCATAAGTCCTAACTCAGAACAAATTTTTAGCAGAAAAAGCTTAAAAAGGTGTACAACCATATTTCAGTATCTGGAGCTGACATTCGTAAGACCAACAAATTGGCAAAATTGCCAGGGTTGAAAGCGAGCAAGAATCATACCCGTGTTCTGATTCCCCTATGTACATAAAAAAGCTTACAGAAGTCGGCTCACACCCATTGTATTTGTCAGTGCAGTGGGGCAAGTATCCCAAACATTGCCTTCTTAAAACAAAATATGACACAGAAAAAAAAAAACACCAAACAGAAAGGAAAAACCAAAATATCTCTTCAGTTCCGGAAATTATTCACCAAGCAATAATGATAAGGAGTACGCCCATTTAGAGAACTCAATTTTTAAGAAGGCTATATGTAAAAATAAAAGAAAACAAAATGCTGCTTACCAAAATACATCATTGCAAATTTTGATATGAACTTTTTGCAACACTAGACCACATAAAATTAAAAAGCGCGCCAATCAAAAGTACAATGAATCTTACATATAAAAAGAGCGGTACCATTGTACCTATAGCAGCAGCAAGCTGCCGCTGCTTGCATCATCAATGCGCCAGATGGGGGAGGAAGCCAATCGAAACCGCTGAATACCTTTTCTGTAGATAGCATACGGCTTTGCAAAAAGAAAAGGTGAATGTAAGCATTTGCCTATAAACAATGAGCACATGAGTGTTGTCTCCAACATTTATAAGCCAAAACATACCTTTCTAGAACGTGAAGCAGAGAGGTATGTTGCATCTGTGCTCAGATGATAGCCTTGAAGGAAATATTGTGACCGAATAGCCTGTGCCTATCTTTCCCTGTCTCTATCATAAAATCTCTAGTGTCCTGTGGAATATCAGTAAGCAATAAAATGATGAATGCTTTGTTCAATAAAAGAAAAAAATATGAAAGATGGACCAGTATTTAAAATCATCTGAAAGCTCGATTTTATGCCTGTCTCGACTTCCGGGTAACGATCCGTGCATCATCTCTACCTCTGCCCCACACTCTCTTCTCCACTCGGATCTCTTGCGGCGATCAGCGATGTCCATGGTGAGAGTCCACTGTCCTTGTCTCGGTCTCTTTCCCTAATCCCTATCCCTGTCCACTACTTCTCCCCGTATTCATTGTCCTTCTCACCGATTCCGTACACTGTCTCTCTCACCATCTCGATACCCTCTCCTTTATCAAAAACCTTTTCTCTTTCCTTTTCCCTACTTTTGAAGACTCTCTTGTATAGTATGAGATCCCATGCTTGCATTGACAAATTTAAAGGCCCAATTCCAGAAAATAAAGTTGATGTTTAATAATAACAAAACAGAAAGATATTAGGACAACTAAGCTTTACCAGACAGAAAAATCCACATTATTATCCAAAGAATTAATATAATTAAGTGGAATAATTCATTCACTTAAAATAGCCTAAGAGGAGAACTCATTACAACAATCCACAAAATCAGGGAACCAAACCCAGTAACCCAGTACTGTCTATATTCATAAAAAATCACTCCAAAAAACTTATTTTCAATTTGATTCAACAACGACAACCACAAAAAACAAAAGGGAAAGAACGAACACTAGTAAAGCATCTATTCTCTATGGTAATTCAAAACTCCATACGTCTAATCTGAACAAAACCCTAAACCAGCCCTCAAACTTCTACTGTAAAACTAGTCGTGAAAAAAAAAAAAAAAAATCAGGAACACGCCATAGAAACAAAATTAAACCCTTGAGAATTAGAAAAATGTTTGCAATCTATCTCTCCCCGATGCCAATCAAAAACCTAAATTGAACGTCGTAGATATACCTAGATAAGCCTGTACTAATTGCACTTGTCGACATCTTACCTTTAGATTTGGAAAAACTGTGATCGTCAGCGCCGCCACGGCTAGCTGGCTGCTAGCCGAGGTTGGGGGACGAGCCACCACTACCCCGCCACTGTTGTCGACCTTCGAAATCTGCCGCCGTTGGCGTTCGTAACCGCCTCCGTCGTAGTCAGTCATCTTTGATATTTTTGTTTATTTCGTTTTAAGTATTTTGATCGATTATATTTTTGTAGAGGTTTCAAACAGTTAACACTCTCTCCCCCGCCAGGACTGCGCCGCTGTTCCGTGTTCACGCTTCAAAAAAGATCTTAGGTTAAAAAAAAATCTATTTACGTTAAAATAAAAAAGTTAATTAAGATGGAGAAAATATATACATGCACGAATCGAACCAACCTAAATGATTTTTCAGTTTGATATTAGAAAACAATCTGTTTGAGTCGGTTCAATTCTGTAATCACAATCGAATTTGGTTGATTTAAAAAAAATGCATCTTGAGTTTGTTAGTTGGTAAATTTCCAGTTTAAAAACCCAAATCCAATAGATACATGCTCGTAGTTGCGCTCGTTTGGATTCAAATTAACTTATTTTCTAGAACCAATATATATGTCTAGTATACAAATTAACTTTCCCGTGAAAATAAAATTGCTTTTAAAGTTTAATAAAAAATAAAAAATATAGTATAAAAATTAAAAATATGTTTAAATTATATATAAACAGCTTAAATGCATTGCGTATGAACAGAGGAATGTACTTTTTCTATCCATCTTCCTTTTATACCGGTAAAGGGTTGAGTACAGTATTCTTTAAATTGAATTTCACTTTTCCTTGGTTCAAAGTCCTTCTGTTTTACCTTCGCTATTCATCCTGACAGACAAGCCCATTATTAATCATTCAACCTGTATCAGAAGAAAAGAAATTGAATTACAGAAAGAAGGGTGCTTCAGGAATTCCAGTCATAGTTTCAGTGGAAGGCAATTCAATGTTTTTAAATCAATACCATTATGCATCCTCCTCTCCTTCTATAATTTCATAAACAAAAGGTCACGCCCATGAATTCCAGGTCATAGTTTCAGGGCTGCAAAGCGCAATACAGTACCAAACTTCATAAACTCTTAAAAGTCAAATAGCGTACGATACAAAGCAATATCTCCATTTGCATACTATACTGCTGATGAATCCAGTTCGTGGGAGTTTAGTACATATAATACAAAAATTGGCCCTTTTATGTCTTTTTACCTACAAAAATAAAAAAATAAATGGAGGAATTGATATCAATAATACGCCAATAAATTAAGAGAAGAAATCGCTGCCGGCGATCTATCAAGCAACCTTCAAAAACCAACGAGCCTTAGGGAAGTCCGCTAACATTCGCCAAGGCCATCCTGTTAACATTGTTTGCTTTCTCGAAATGCTAATCAGTGAACCTCGCCACCAACTTAGGGTGAGCAAACTTTAGAAAAAACCGAACAACTAATCAAATTGGAATTTATTTTTTATTTTCGTTCTTTTGTTTAAGTTTTGGCTTCGACTTTTAAATTTTTTATAATTTAAATTTAATCTTTGAATTGGTTTGGTGCCAAAACATATTATTTTGAATAAAATAATATTGAATTCAATTAATTCGATTTCTGATATTCGATCTTCAAACTTATTTATTTTTTAGTGTTCGATTTGTACAATTCTGTTCAATTCAAAATTTGAAACCCGTTTGCACGTTTATCATTGTCTATCCAATAGCGAAACAACAAAATATGTCTTTAATGTCAAAATATAACTATACATGTTATTTTATAAATTTATAACTATGATATTAATCAGCGGATTCAATTATATAGTATTACATTAGGTTTATCTTTAAGAATTTTATAAATTAGGTTCATTTATATTTAATTTTTGGTTAACATGTTTGTAAATTGTTGATTTAAATGTTTTTGGAAATTTTTTTTTTACATTGTTGATTTAACATGTTTTTGAATTTTTACTGTATTATTTCTGTTAATTTGCAAGGGGCTGGTGCCTCTCCATCTCGTTTGCAAAAGATGGAATCCAACTTGCTTCTTGCGTCCCTTTTGCTGTTTTGCAGCTGGAGGGTTCAACTAATCATGCTTTGTCTTTAATGTTCAAAAAAATTCAGCTGGTTTGGAAATTCTTTCGCTACGTCTTCTTTAAAAAGCGTTAACAGCTCTTTCCCTTCGATAGGAAACTAGTCTCATGTGGCTTCTTTATGCTCCTAAACACATCAACATGTATAACTATGAGATACATTTTTCCCAAACTTTATTTTTTGTTTCTTTATATTTCTATTCTTTTTTTGTTGTAATTCCTCTACTCCATTTGGTAACCTATTGCTGTATCACCTGGGAGAAGGGAGGTTTTCATGTTCCCACTTGCTGGAACAGATTTGTACGACTGATCTACAAGTGCGGGGTTGCGTCAACTCAGAATCAAACTTTTGCAAAGTCCATTCCCTTTATTCAGGATTACCTGCTTGAAGTTCTTCGGCAAAAAGTTTAAAAATTATGCTGGTGCCTTGGGTCAAAACCACAACCGGGCTTTTACAAACTCAACTAGATGCTTCCCCACACTTCTTTCTTCCTTCTGCGGGAGTGCCATAATCAGAGAATCATTTCAGGTAGCCTCATCGCTGGGCATACTGCTTCCCAATTCATGCCAGAGACTCTGAAGATGCTGAACTTCAATCCTTATTTTTCAGTATCTGTGGAGTCAAAATTAAAACGCCTACCCCCTTATTATAGAGAGTGACTCAAATCTACCAATTGACTTCATCACCCTCCTCAGACTTCAGCCGGTAAGCCTCGATTGGGCCAAACAGATTAAAGAATCAGTCTCGGGATCCAACTGTCCTTTCTACCATGTCTATCGAAGAGGGAATATCAAGCAGCTTAATTCTTGCTCGTTTCAGTAGATTATTCTCAGTTAAATGTAATTTTTCCACTTTTGTTTCTTTGCCCCACTTATTAAAAGGCATTGTAAATTCAGATATTTTGGATTCTTCCATATATTAAGATATATAATAAATTTCCGCTAAAAAAAAACTTTATTATTTCTGTTAAATAAAATTTTCAACATTTAAAACAATTATACATTTATTGAAACAAAAATCTCTCTCTCTCACTCTTTTTTTTTTTTTTTTTTTTGATAAATAAAGCTATGGATCTCCCAATGGGGACGAGATTTTGCTTAAAGGACGAGGGCTTGAGAATCTGCTAGTCCGTCCCTGTCTCATTCTATCCCATCAATATAAATAATACGTTGTCCCCATCCCACTCCTTATCATTAGAATCTTCTTCTATTTAATTAATTTTAAATATAAAAAATTTATGAAAAATATAAAAATTTTGTTATTCAAATATGGATATAATTTTTATTTTTCTAATTTTCCATTTAAAATTAATTTTGAATTTAAATAAAAATTTAAAAAATATCCATAAATCCAATTTGAAATTTGTATCTTTCTTTAATGGTATTTAGTGTTTACTATGAAAATTGTTTGTTTAATTACTAAAAAAGTTTAACTAATTGAAGTATTGTTTTTTCGTACAAAAAATAATCCACCTTCTATTTTCAACACCAGATTTAAAAAATAAAATTTATTCATATAACTTTCTGATTATGATTATCTTGAGTAAAAAATTAAAGTGGCTTATTGAAAATGAAGATAATTTAATAAAAAGTATATAATAGATAATTAAAAATTAATTATTAATGTAAAAAAGGAAAATAAACTGTGTTTTTGGGATAAACAAAAAAGGCGAAGATAGACTTTTTTTTTTGGTACGGAGCAAATATTATTTTGTTAAAACAAAAAATGAAAAATTTTAACCGATTAAGTAAAAATAAAAAAGGATCAAACGTAATTTGCCACAGAAAACTGGACGGGAAATAAAGGCCGTGTTTCAGGAAAAGTCTTTTTCACAGAAAAGTTCGAACCTTTTTGCAACAAAAGATGAAACAGAATGGATGAAATACTTTTCCTGACGACAAACCTTCATAACACATTATCCTATGAATTAATTACGTTTTTTCGGCAAAAAAGCAGAAAAAGAACTGAAAAATCCGCATCCGGGCCCCGGGCCTCAATTGCGTCCTTTCTCTTCTCCTTTTTCACCAGTGATGCGATCATCATTCTTTGCATGGTGGAAGATTTCAGTTGCTGTGTCCATCCCTGACCCACCGGTTACCATCTCGATATTGCTTCATTATTGACCCAAACCTGTCGTTTCAAACATCTCCTTTATCAATTTTAAAAGCCACTACTCAGTTCATTTCTTAGCATCGTTCAATAAATAAGAAAAGAAATATGGTACAAATCAAAATGGGATTTGGTGTTTTTCAACTCTTCACTGCTATATTTTTGTCAATCAATCCTCTATGTGGATATACTGTTGTTGGCATCTTCTTTGACGAGCCACTTGCCCAGCAAGAACTAGACAGGGTTTGGGAATTGCCACCAGAACTTCAATGTTAGCTTTGCATCACTACTCTGGATAATGTCACTGTAATGAAGAACTGGAAGGGCTCTACTTTTACTGCGGTTCATTGAGGCTGTAGAGGACCCTGCTTCCAAGGCCCCTTGTTTTCTTGGCTTAATGGAGGTCAAACTTTTTATGTATAAAGCCTTTTTTTTTACTTCATTTTTTATCAATGATATTTTTGTATTACTTCCAATTTTTTCAACTGGCTTTTTACGGCGGTTTTTGGCTTTCGAGGGTGATTTTCTGCGTAAAGTATGTTAAATTTTCGCTGTTCAGTCGTGAACTCATGATCAACTTTTTTTTTTTTTTTTTTTGAATGCGCTATTTTTAAGTGTTCAAATGTTTGTGTGGATATTGGTCTATTTAAACTGGCCTTCGTTGAGGGTTGTTACTGCCTTACAAATCCCAGCCTCTAGTCTTTAAGCTTCAATGGAAGTCTTTCTATTGATACTACCACACACCTGTCTTTATGTGGTTTTATTCTGGTTGGTGGATGTTTGCGTTCCATAGAAAAAGCTTTAATTTTTTTTAGCTTTCTATATCCAACGACTTGGTAAACTTCTGCTTATAGACTTTTATTTAGCTGCTACGGGTACTTCATTCCACTTGTAATTTACTTGCAGCCTTTAGAAAAATATGACCTTTTTTTTTATCTTATGTTATTACGTCCAATCTTTATGTCCGGAAGTCTTTCAATGTTTATTGAAGAAATTTTTATGGGTTTTGGCGTGTTTGTTTTCTTCAGTCGGCTTGGTTATTTTATTTGTTCGTCATTTTGTGGTTCTAAGCTGTAAGCGTAATTTTAATTTAAATATAAAAGATTCCTTAACTTTCGTGTTCTTTTCGTGATCCATTGTTTTTAAGCTTTGAAAATTGAACCCAAGATTTCATTTAGGACCTGGATGTGCCTGCCATTGGTTTTTGGAAGAGGCAAAGAAATAGGGACCATTTCATATACCATGCAGATGGGAAGACACTCTATTTAATCCTTATCTTGGAAGATTCAAGGTAAAAGAAAACTTTAATAATTTCAATATTTTTATTGAGCAGATTCCAGTTGCTGCATTTTAGCCACTCAAAGTTCTGTGAGCACACTTCTTGTCTTAACCTTATGAGTAACATAAACTGGGAGTTTAGTTACATGAATTCTTTGCTATCATTTGGGTTACTTGGGGCTCACCCATAGTGCATTTGATTTCATAACGGAATAGTTATCATTCATCACTTGGTACACTTCAGCTATTGCGTCAGTAAAAGTTATTGTTTTAATTGCATAATAATAATCCTATTGAAGTTAAAAGTGCTTTAAGGTCTCCAGCTTATTCTTCCCCAGAGTCAGGGAAATGCATGCTCAGCAGTTTTGGAACATAATATGGTGGTCTCGTGTCATGTTACGTATTGTACCTGTATATCAATCCACTGGAGAAGCCAACACGATTTTTTTTGGCAAAACGTATTTATATGTGTGTGTTCCTTTCTAGAGTCTTCCTCATTTACTACTTTTTCTAATGTAATTTGCCAAGTACATATCTTGCTTTAAATAAGTGAATCTTCAAAGGAAATGGATGTTATTGTTTAGGTTGGCCATTTTATTAGTATTGAGTTGCCACAATTTAGATTTTCCAGAATCTAAAAGTGTGTCCCTATTAATTATGATTGCTATCATCTTCAAGCACCTTTTCTGTGTTGCAGTGTTGCAAACATTCTGTTATTGATTCCCCATTGGAGTTGTTTTTTCAATTTTCAAAATACTTCCTCTTGATTTGGTGAACCCAATGTGACAAGAGGACTGGTAACTAGTTCAACCATTTTGTAACTCGAATTTTGCTTTAAAGTTTTTGTCTTATTGCTAGCTTGTATGCTTAACTCCTTGGTTTCATTCTTGCAAGCTGCAGACTCACTGATATTTTTGCTTGGAAGGTTAGCGCTTCCCCCAGTACAAAGGAAGAGATTTCTATATTCACAAGGGAGAAGCTATGCTGGTAGATTGATCAGTTTCTTGTTCTTTATCCTTACTTCTGTTAAATTTATTTCAATATTCTGCAAACCACATGGGCCACCAAGTTTTCTTGTTTCTACACCAAATTAAAAATACACATAACTTTTGGTGATGTTGAACGTAATTAGTTCCTTACGTTCTATAATTCTAGGAATACAGCATGTGGGCTAAATTATTATGTAATTAAATGGTTGGCTGTTTTCTATCCTGCAAAGAATGATTAATTAAGTATTGTCATGCAGAATTTCCATGCCTGAAAATTAGCATTTCCATGCTAATGATTGCCATATTTGATGAGGCCAGAAAGGGGAAAGGGGAGAATTTTTCAACCATTATGGGAATTTACTTTGTTGAATGGAGATCAACTAGTTGACACCCATTGCTAACAGAGATCTATTATAAGTTTAGTTGGGAAAGCCAAAGCCTAGATTTCATGTTTAAAAATTGGCGAAGTCATTACTTATAGAGGAGCTGTGAAGGCTCTTTGTTCCTTCAGTTGTATCATCCCCCTTTGAAATGGCTGATGTGTGACTTGAATTTCATATTTGTATGGCCTTATATTTATTTTGATTTCGTGACTGTTGAAGATATCTGCTTAATTGTATTATCTATGTCATGATGTGTCACAAGTTGGTTTGTCTTCTGCCATGATGACGTTATATTGGTTTGACCGGACTTTGATGGATATAAAGAGGGCCCACAAGAAGAGAAATTGCTGATGGGGAAAATTATGAGAATACCTCCCTATTAGGTTGGAGGTGAGGTCCCCACGTACACTGGGAAGAATGTGCAAGTATGGTTCTGGAACCATCTGAACATATGGTTGCAGGACATTATGTTCCTCAGCTAAAGCCAAAGCCATTGTAAGTACAACCAAAGCCAACAAAGAGAAAAGCAATAATTGAGGGGTTATATGGTATGAACTATTGCGACTCCCTTCTTGAAATAGCATTGACCCTGGTGTTGTTGTATTGTTTTGACAAAAAAAAATAAAAATAAAAGCAATAAATATGTAATGCAGGTGGCGAAATGCTCTAACGTGATGACTTACCATTGATCACTTGGGGGTTTTTGGAATTTTAGTGGAGCAAGCTGGCTTTGATTTTCCGACCCAAAACTTACAAAAACTTAATTCTTCTTTGTGATTTTCAATCAATTTGTTCATTTCTTTCGGATGCATGTGCGTGCGATTCTAAGAAGTTGCCGACAAAGAACTTGGAGACATTACCACTATAGCATATTTACTCCTCCCTGCACAACCAACTCAAGTGGTTTCAAATCGATTGACCTTCCAAAAAGAGCATGTAAGTGAGTTTCTGGATTAGTGTGCGGTGTTTCCTTAATCTACCTAAAATCCATCAGTTGCAACCCAATTTTTACTGTTTCCCCCAAATTAAGAGCAAACCCCAGTCTGTTCAAAACCCTATATATTACTTAAGTTAGCATTGTTTTAAAAATTTTCATTTTATGTTAACCATTGTCTCTAGGATATTGTCGTGAAAATACTTACATTTGAATGCTGATGTCGCAGACATTAGATATTTTTAGGCTTAAATATCTACCTTATTAGCTACAGGGTTATCTTACCTTGTTTTAGCCTTTCCTTTCTGATCTAATTAAAAATTTTTTAATGGAGCCTTCTTAGCTGATTCCTCAATGTATGAAAAATTGATATGTTAATTATATGGTCTTCATTCTCACATGTCTTCCATTTCAAATTTAACCAAATGTCTAAACAGACAGTCCACCTGGTGAGAATGGACCCCACAACCTGTTAATGTATTTCTCCAAAAATTTATTTATTCCAGGAGTTTCTTTTTTCTTTTTGTTTTTGTTGTTTGTACTCTTTGTTCTTTCTCATTGAATTCACCATGTATATATAATAGAATTCCTTCTGAAAGAATTGTGTTTGTTATAATTACCAATGATGAAATTGTAATGGCATAATTGCAGAGGCGTTGGGACATGTCAGCAAGAAGTATGATCCTTGTACCGAGGCCCACTCAAACCTGTGTACTTCAATCTTCCTGAGGTTCAGAAAGGCACTCATGTTCACCAGAATTCTTACCCGTCCAAATGGGAAAAACCTGCAGGTATATCTGTTCAAAAAAATACAAAAAAAAAAAAACTTATAAGGTTGTCTTGTTTCTTTTGTCTACTTAAAACTGGCCTTAAGGAAACATCAGCCAGCGCTTCATGTGTTCTCCAAATGGGTGATTGGAGATATTCAAAGCCCCAATCCTGGCCAAGGACTAGAAATCCTGCCACGATTGCATGGATTCATTTGCATATGCTAAGAGCTGTATGCATAGAAATTTATTTAGCCACAGTCTGATTTCCAAAGGTCTGATTGGCATTGGACTATATTTTTTCTGTGTAATAATCACTGACCGAAAATTTCAATTTGTTTCCTGTTAAGGCTTACTCCAGAAAAAAGTGTAAGGTCACATGGAGGCCCAAAACTGAAGTGTTATAACAGTATGATGACATATTGATATTAATATATCCTAATATATGTTAGCATCATATCAATCATTATATTAACTTAGAGTTAAGGTGTTGTATACTTGATTATGATTGATTTACAGAAGTAGAAAATTGGCAAGTGGGAAAATGAATAAAGAACTTTAATTCAAAGTTATCTGTTAAATGGCCCATCTTGTTTATTTTTTTTTCTAGCTTAGGGATTACCTTGTCTGAAGCACCGCCAAATAACATATCGTTACTATAATGTCTCTTCTTTGCTTCCTGTTTTGCAAGTTGACCTTGAAATGAGAAACTGCGGAAAGATTCTCCTAGACAGTGTTGAACAATCATAGACTCAACATTCAGGACTTCGCTATATGGATGTTCAAGGTATCTTTAGGGAATACATTTTTTATTTCACAGAGACCGTTGCTTTTCATTTATTAAAGATGATCAGAACTATCATTTTGCACCTTGCCTCGTGGTTTTAGGGTTATGTGGTAAGAATTATTGCATATCATATTTAGGACATTTTACCTTACCAATACTTAAGGGTTTGAATTTTCAAGCCTTCATACTCTAGGAACGAAACTCTAGAAATTCGGTTAAAAACAACCTTTGCAATTTTTTTTTTTTATTAATTGACTTCAGCAGGAATAAGTGAAACATATCATAACAATATGGAATTGGCAATCCTCCAAATGAATGAGGCATCAAGTAAAAGGCGCTGTGGGAATGTAATTTGGTATAACAAAAGATGCAAGCAACTGTAATGTGTGGTATCACCAAACACTAGAAATCAAATATAAAGCATTGTGTGATACCAAATTTTTCAGGATTTGAAGAAGATATCTGCTTACATGTTACCTATAGGTTCCCAAATGCTTCTTTCTGCAAATTCTGTATTCTGCCAAACCACAACATTTCTTATAACCAATTGATCACTACTTTGTTGTGATATTTTAGCTCTCATACTCATTTGATTTTCTGCTTTTCCTCTTCTCTCTCTCTCTCTCTCTCTTCCTTACCTGCTCGAAGATATTTTCTCTTGATTCTTTAATCAATTAAAGAGAAGAGCTAGGCGAATAGCAGCTGGCTATTTTAACAATTTCTGCCTCAATTAGCGTTGGGCAAAGGGATATGCTGTCCAGACAGGCCAAATTTTGCCATTCCTAGACCAAGGCTATGTTTGGAGACTGATTATACTTGTTTCTTCGTCCAACGTTTATTTAACACCTTTTTTCAAGAAAATATGGGAGTTTTTTAGTGATGTGCGTTATAATTTTTTTTATCTCTCCTTTTTTGACAGTGTGATACAGATTGCTGGTATCCCAGTAACATCCCACCCGCTATAGCATAGACTGCTCTAAGCTTCCAACCAACAAAGCCTTGGCATGCTTGGTATTGACGAATGGGACAGGTTTAGTTACTCTAGCGAAAATGCACATCACCTTCATCGTTCACGTGCAGGTTCATGTTAGATATGAACTTGCAACAAAATCAAAAAAGATACATTATGAAACTCCGGCCAAGTTTGGCTTAGTAACTTGTCGGACCTAATATGAAATGTTGTAAACAGGTGGGTGGTTGACCCAACAAAGAGTATGCAGACTAACTTGTGTCGTGAGAGGAGCCGGTCATGAAGGTTCCCTGCATAGAGCCTAAACTAGCTCTTCACTCATCAAAACTTTCTTATCAGGGAGTAATCAATGCCCAACGCATGAACTAGTCAGTGGCTTCATGATGTTTCTTGTTTCCTTCTTGATGTTCAAATTCAAGATGTGCTTGTTGGAGTGTGGGGTTTTTGCATTAATTTATGCTCTTGTAACACAACCAATCCTGCGTGGATGATTAAACATAAAATAAAAGCTAAAATAAAAATAAAAAGCTATTATTGATGGTAAACATAATCATTGCCCAAAAACGAATATATTTTGTCGCAATGGCGATCTTGTAAGTTATGACAAGTGGTAATTTTGTAATAAAACAAATTTGAAGCTAATCAAAACTCTGCCCAAGTTGGAAATACTCGAATGAGTCTACTGTTCATTAAACTAAACAAATAAATTCAAGGCTTAAATATAAAGTTAGTTAGACTTAGAATCAAATTATTGTTAGTATGAGCAAATGTGTTGATTGACCAATACCGCTTTAACATTTTTAATTGGACTCTAGGTAGGTGTTGCATATACAACTCGAATTTGAGATTCTTCCTCCCATTTATAGATAGCTAGAAAATCAACCGTGAATGTGAGAATCAACCACCTCTTATAGCTAGCTCTGGATATATCCTTATTTTCAAGTAAAGCCTTTTGAGACATTTCAATAAGCTAATTTTCGTTAATTGAAATCATCTCATTTTAGTTATTATCTTAGAGTCAATTAATTCTAATTTCCTTCCAAAGAACATGCCCATAATTTTAGTCCGCGAAGTCCACAGTCGGAAAAATAAAGAATATTAAGATAAAAAGTGCCATCACTTAATTGTGTTAACCAACCAACACTTAATCACATGCCAATTAACAATTGGGCATCTCTGTCTGTTCTCAAACAAAAAAGAATATTTTTTATTTTTTTTAATTGACAATGGCAAGCTGAGCGAGCAGCTGGCCTCATTATTGTAGTAATCCTCTTCAGCAACCAATGTTCCACTGCCACTTTCATAAATGATTGGATTGGTCAAACCCAGTGGAATTTTCTCTTCTTTCAAAGTTCATTGTCATTTGCTGTTCTTCTTAATTAATCCTTTACGTGGGTACTGGATGTTGCATTTTCTTGAGCGATCCAATTGCCAGCAAGGAATTAGACAGGTTTGAGGACTACCAGCCAGACCTTCGAGCGTAAAGCTTCGCTCACTACTCAGTGTTACGTCACTGCTCAATGAAGAATCTGGAAGGCCTTCTTCTACTGGTTATGGAGGCTGTCGAGGATCCTAGTCTAAGGCCCCTTGTTTTCTTTGCGGCTCAATGGAAAGTCGAAACTTCTGTCTTTTGAGTGTATTTTTAGTATCTCAATTTGGTATATCATTGAGCTTCTTGGTGTCTTACTTTTTTCTCTAAAGTATCATTGTTTTGGCAAAACGAAAGTTACTGACCTTCATTTATTTCAATTCATGATATTTTGCGTTTTGTTTGATTTCCAAATCTCTGGGTATCTTTTTTTTTTTTTTTTTCTTTTTATTTAAGTAGAAAGCTATAGCCAATTCATATTGTCGTTTGATTTGGATGTGTGTCGTGTGCTAAGAAGCTAAATGGGCTCATTTTGAAAATTTGCTTGTTGAAGCGGGGAAAAATAAGATTGATAGTCAAGACTACTGGTGAGTAGGCTTGTGGAAAAATGAGAAATAATCATATAGTCTGGTTCAACTTTTGTTGGAAACTTTATATGTTATTTTCCAAACTTTCATTGCGGAAAAATGTTTTATCTTCTTGTTGATATAGTTTTTCTAAAATTAACTTCAGATTCAACAAATTAGTTTTAGATTTTGCAGTGTTTATTTTGAAGTAATTTTTATGGGAATTTGAATTCACATATCCTTTAACTTGTCAAAATTGAGTTAATTTACTAAATACTAAGAAATTAACCCTTAAACTTCATATTCACTGTTGATTCCTCTGCGTTGTATGCTAACTGGAAATTGATAAGTACTGTTTGTTATACTGATAATTTTTTTCCATAAAATGATTCTCTGACCTAGATAATATTCCTTCAGGGCCTGATGTTCCTCCATTGGTTATGGAGAGGCAGAGGGAAGTGGGCTTATTCTATATCCAGGCAGATGGAAAAACCCTTTATTTAAAATCCTTTACTCTTGGAAAAATAATGCGCTAAAAAAAAAATTCTTTCTTTCTTGTTTTCTATTCAAATAAATTTTGGTTTATGATCTCGCTTTTGTGCCTTTAGGCAGCTCACATTTTCGTCCAATAAAAAAAGTTACTTGCCAATGTGTCTTTACTTGAATAACAATATCAGTTACATGGTATCCCAGAATTTCAAATACGTGATAGTGATTTCCTACAATTAAAATCAATTGAAACTGCCATGACTAAGCACAATTTACCGTTTTGCAGTTCAAAACATTTCTGTTTATTTGAGTCCCCAGTTGGAGTTGGTTTTTCATATTCAAATACTTTCCTCTGCATGTGCTGAATAATGGTGATAAAAGGGACTGGTACTATTTAACCAATCTGTATCTTTGTAATTTTTGCCATCAATGCTACCTTTCTCCACTTCACTCCCTAGCTTCCTGCCTTCAGCTGCGGAACTTGCTTGCATTTTTGCTGAAAGTGGTTTTTGAATGCCGCTTCCCAACAATCAAAAACAGAGAGGACTTCTTTAATCACGGGAGGAGAGTTATAAGCAGGTCAGTGATCATATATTTCTTTTTTTTCTTTTTAATCTCAATATTTATAAAAGAACCATTGCTAGAGTAACAAAATGTTGAGAAAGCGTATTGTAGTTGATAAGAAGGAAAAAGTCAGAATAGATTATCCATCTTCACATATGGTGCTCTGCAGCTTTTTTGTTTTTATTACATGGCTCAGCATATAGACCGGCAATGGCATGAATCAATGTATGATCTGAAGTCCTCCTAAGTTCACAGTATTATGGTAGGTAAGTGTTTTTTGGCTTCCTGGTTTTTGCATGAAGTCTTTAGCTTGCCAACTGGAAAGGATTCTCCTGTGACAGTGTTGACAAATGGTATAAACGTTAGTCGGTTTTATTCAAAGAGCTCAACATAATCAGACTTCGTATATGGTAATGTGACGGTACCTTGGTATAACGTTAAAACTGCTTGCTGTAGATTCATTCGAGCATACCAAATTTAAACTATCATTCTTAATGCTGTGCAACACACAACAGCCATTTTTTCGATGTTTTTAGCTTTACATTAATAATTAATGTGCGAAAAGACCATGTCACGCTTTATTTCTTATCCTTTTTCCGAAACACCTATTCATAACCAAATATACTGATTTTTTTTTCCCTTTCATGCAGTGTTGATACAGATGCTGTTATCCCCGTACATCCACCCAGCGTTCACATAAATGCTTCTTAAACCCGACCAAACCAAATAAAGCCCTTGGCATGCTTGGATATTGATGATGGTACAAGTGTCAAGTTGCCTTGGACGTTTAAATGCATATCATTATTAAGTATAGCGCTCAATTCTTTTGATATGTCTGGTCCAATATAATGAAGTTCCAGTATGTAATTTGCACATTTGAACAGCATTACTTAAACAAGCAATAAAAATGTGCATGTATGACAACAGGTGGCGCGAGGAATGGATCAAGAGTACGCTCGGCCATTACATTCTCCTTCGCGAGTTAGGGAGCCAGGCCATAAAGTTCCTCGTCCATTAGACCTAAAACTAGCCCTAACCACTCCTCAAAGCCTTTCTTATCAGGAAACATCCAATGCCAACCCTTGAAACAAGCCAGTGCCTCATGATGTTTCTTCTTTTCTTTTTATTAGGCTTATTTTCTTGAGATTTGAAGGGAAGAAGGTATTGTATGTGAATTGGTGACATTCTTATATTGCTTCCTCACTGTAAAACCAGCATTATTTTACTTCTGAAGGTGTGTAAAGTAAGTGCTTGTGTGTGTCGCTTTTTTTTTTTTTTTTTTTTTAAATTCATCTGGAATTAGTCTCTTATTGTGAATTATTTATCAATTATTCAAATTTTAATGGTTTGGTGACAATCTTAAGAACATAATTCATTATGAGTTATTTGTTGATTTTTTTTCCTCTTAGATACACGGGAGGAAACTATAGAGATAGGTATCGAACCCGTTAAATTCAGTAAAATGCATTTAAAAATAACATTTTTAGTAATTTTTTAATTTTCGGAAAGATTTTTTCTTTAAAAATGAATGTAAGAACACTTTTTTTTTTTTTTTTTTTTTAAATTCATCTGGAATTAGTCTTATTGTGAATTATTATCAATTATCAAATTTTAAGTGTTTGTGACAATCTTAAGAACATAATCATTATATTATTTGTTATTTTTTCCTCTTAGATACACGGGAGGAAATATAGAGATGGTATCGAACCCGTAAATTCATGTAAATGCATAAAAATACTATTTTATTAATTTTTTATTTTCGGAAAATTTTTTTCTTAAAATGAATGTAAGAACACATTTATATACTTAATTTGTTTATTCCTAGTAATTCCAAAAGTTAAACTTCTAGCTAACAAAAGTAACAATTAGAATTTTGCCCATTTTCACCTTGTTCACAATCATGCCTTAAGAAATAACGTGGAGATTAATTGCAATGAGACTTAAATTAGACTTAGGGTTGAATATAAAGCAAATAAAAAAATAAAAAATGAAAATAATATTACATGGTTAATGTGTGTACAAAGATTATGTATAATAGATCTAAGTATTAAATTAAATAATTAATTATAATATTTTTTGGAATTTTAATTATTAATTAATTACTAATAAAAAGTTGTGCACTCCCTGCACTGTAGTCCAGTTCAAGAAAACACATAGGACTTGTTTAGAAATTGAAAACAGAGAAGATTTGTTCCCCTGTTCTTCCATTTTCATTTCTCTCTTATATACAGAATTTCTTCCTCACACAGAGACAACCGGGGGTTCCATCGTCAGTAACTTCTTCGGCTCAGCGTCGACGTCGTTGCTGGGCCACCGGCTTGTGGCGTTCATAAGTTTAAGATAGGAAGGGCGAAGGTGAATTATACCATTTTATCTTTTTCTTATTAATATTTTTTCCCCTTCTTTGATTTCAACAAAATTGGACAAAAAGCTAACAATGTTTTAGTGTAGATTGTATCCTTTTGGCAGTAGTCGCGACCAGCACAAAAAATTTGGGATTTTTGTGGTTCTAATCCTTTTATAATTACAAAAATCAGACTGGATTGAAGAGGTTTGTCTAAGGAATCTGCACTTTTATGTCAAATCCATTTTTTGCAATTTTATGCCTTATAAGACCAACCCGCTTGACCTGATTGAGCTGTAGAGAGACGGACGGAAAGAAGAAGAAAGCTGAAGTAGCAACAAAAATGGTGGTCTCCAGTAGTAATTCCAACAAGGAGATAAGTGTCAGGAGAAGGATTGCCAGCATGTAAATTTTCTCCTTGGTTATTTTATTCAAATTAAATATAGTTTGAGTGTGCATATCAAATTTGATGATTAAGCTATTATTTTACTTAATTGATGAGGAATTCATGATATTTTGAGGCATTGGTTTGGTTCCTATTCTGCGCATATGTTTGTTCAGTTTAATAAAAACCAGTAAGGTTCTGCATTGGAAATGTTTGGTTACATTTTGGTAGGAAGGAAATGTAATAGTTCAACTCTCAAAACTTCCAGCATTTGTTGACATAGAAATTTTCTCTATTAGCTTATTTTCAATGTCGAATGATCAATGAATTTTGATAAAATTTAGAATGTATTCTGACTGTTCGAGGCATGCTTGTGCTCTCCATCAGTCTTGTAATATTGATCATATATTTTGTAGTCATTATCTACATGGCAGTATTAGTTAAAACTTCTATTGCTGATAATTCACTTTCCTTCTATTTTTATAGATACAATAAACGACAGGAAGATTTTCCATCTTTGAAGGAATACAATGATTACTTGGAGGACGTTGAGGACATGAGTACGTTTTTCTAATAACTTTTAAGTGACATTTTGATTGAACCTTTATTCTTGACATAAGAAATTTTCTGATACAGTTTTTGACTTGGTTGCTGGAGTGGATGTCCCTGCTATTGAAGAAAAAATTGCGAAGTACCAGAAAGAAAATGCTGAACAAATAATGCTTAATCAAGCAATTAAGGTACTTGTGGAGTTACCTGCTACTCAGACATTATTATTCTTCTAGCCTTCAGCTTCAGACCAATTAAAGGGGCAGTGGATTGCTGGGTCTTAGGTTGAGATCTTAGCATACTGAGAAGGGAACACAGGAAATTTGTTTTTTACAATTCCTTGCATCTTTATCATATAATTAAAAAGAAAATACGTGAATTAATTTCCCGGATTTTTGAACAATTTTTTGGTATATTTACTGAAGTTGTTCTGTGGTGATATTTATTCAACAGGCTGAAGAATTAGCTGCAGCTTTGGCAGCTAGCAAGGCATATCCTGGACAGGCTGATGCTGATGGGGTGAGAATGAAATATTTTGATTCTTTTCTTTCCTTCTTTTAATAAATTCGTTGTTCAATTTTTTCTTCACACTCTCTTAGCCTTGTTGTTTATTAAACCTTTTTGAACCATTAGACATTCATCAACTTTTCCTAGGAGTTGGTTTGTTCTTTCCACATTATTGAATTTTGGAGTATAATTCTTTTTTTTTTCCCCTTGTTGTTAATGTTAGGTTTTATTTCTGATCTATAAAAATTTGGGCTGCAGCCAACAAATAACATTGGAAATTAATGATGTACTTGGTCTTGATTTCTTTTCATGCTTTATTTTATTTAATCGCTGAACTGGCCTAGCATTAAGTTAGTCTTTTAATTTGCTCGCCAAATTGGCTAGGAAAAGTGCTTTTGGTTATCCACTCAGTAGGACAATTCAATATAAGGTCTCTGATTTCATAATAGGGCCCTTCAGAATGGAGGATATAGAACCTGTTTCATCTTTGACTGTTAGAATCTTTAAAGTACTATAGCAGATAAGTGATTCTTTGAGTTCTTCCCATTATCTTTGATAGCTTGCAATTGTCTTTG
Organism: Jatropha curcas; assembly: GCF_014843425.1. The sequence continues at coordinate 56,323 of NW_023591172.1, read as the reverse complement.
ACAGACAAATTTTCAAGTAAATTGATATCTCATATTGTGCTTTGTCATGTGTGGAATGGTCCACCCTCGTTCCATACATCTCTCCACCTGTATGCCTATGGAAATTTTGAAGGCAGCTGCTTCATCTTTCCCTTTGAATTCGTCTACTCTCATTAAACGCATCTTAATCAATATCATTGTTTCTTCTTCCTATGAATTGATAAAAATTTATTCGTTTCACCAGAGCTCTCAAGGAGGATTCAGCATTGAAACAATGCAATATGCACCGTCAGTTCCCGGAGGACAGCCAAGACCAACAGGCATGGCTCCACAACCTCTGCCACTTGGTGGAACAGACATGCTTGACGACGAGGAAATGATGAGACTCCGAGCAGAGAGAGGGGGCAGGGCCGGTGGTTGGAGTATGGAGCTTAGCAAGAAGAGGGCACTTGAGGAAGCTTTCTCAAGCATTTGGATTTAGGCTCTTCCTAAATGAACACCAGTTTTGTCTATATGTTGGTTGGCTCCCATGCCATACAGTAAAGGGGCTGTTTTTGTTAGAGCTTTCATGTGATGTGCCTAATGGGATTTTGAGATGAATGTGAAAATTGAAAACACATCTAACACGTTATGGACTATTCGTCTTTTTTTTTGAGGTGTTAAGATTTTGCATTATTAATGACGTTGAAGTATTTTATGGACCATACCTCTCTCTATGTTATCAATACATTTGAGACATAGTTAAGAAAATTTTTTTAAAAATATTATGATTTTTGAAAATTTAAAATTTATAATGTGTAAAATATATAAAAAAAAAAGTTAAATTCCAATCTTTAAACATATAATATTATAAAATGTATTAAAAAACGTATTGAATTCCAATTTTTATATTATAATTTAAATTGAAATAGTTACATGCTCTTAAATGAAATATAATAAATATTTTTTTTATCATATTTTCCTCGTATTTTACTTTTGATCTTTTTTTTAAAAAAAAAATATCTATGTATATACTGAGACGGGAGAGCATAACTATTAACAACTAGGCAAGTACTGTCAAAGGTCTGGCCACGGCCATGGGTTGGTTCGGTTCAAGGTAATAGTACTTTTGGATTAAGTTTTGATTTTAGTTTTGGTTCGATTCCAAGATCTTATTCAAAATTCTAATCAAGAATTTTTTTTTTTTTTTTGAGAAGAAACAAGAATTTTTTTAAAACGTGGGAAAAATCATAAATTATCAGTATAAATTTTAGAAAAAATAATTATATAACAAATAACAGGTCGGATTTAATTTGGATCCGGTCCGGTTCAGGCTTTGTCCAGCCTAGTTCAAGTTACTACTGTCTTCCCCGTTCAAGAGCAGCCAAAAATTGTCAAATCCAAAAGAAAAGGTCAGTTATTTTCCTCCACTGACTCAACGTCCATTATCAGATTGTCTCTGCCAATAACCTAGCAAAAGGTACGGCAAACCTGACACCCTAATTTCTCTTGCTCTCTCTCCCTCTGGAATATACTTTCTGTATCTCTCTTACTCTTTATAAATGCAAGAAACTTGATTAGAGGCCACAGTAACTATGGCATCCCTGAGATTACCCATTTCTTTGGACAAATTCGATTCGAAGAAATCAAATTTCTCTAGAAACCCACATCAATTTTCCACTTATACCTCAACATTTTCCATTTCTAGTTGTATTCTTTCAACTAGAGCTTGCATAATTGCCACTGTGAGTAGATTCAGTCCAATTAATGTATCTAGACTTGAAACCGAATTGTCTGAAAAAGTTTTATCCACAACTAGCGATTTGGTTCATGAAACTATAAATGAGGATTTAGTTGAACAAAATCAGGATTTGAAGCGTGAAATCAAGAAGAAGTATAAGGGTGGAAAGAGAGGGATGAAAAGACAAGAGGGTTTGAAGTTTCGTTACAAAAGAAATGGAAGTGAACCAAACATAGAGGATTTTTTTGTGCATGATAGTGAATTTGATGTTAATTACTCTGTTATTAAGTCCAACTTGAGCTTAGAACAATGTAATTATATTTTGAAAAGGCTTGAGGGGTGTAGTAGTGATAGTGAAAGCAAGACATTGAGGTTTTTTGAGTGGATGAGGAGTAATCGGAAGCTAGAAAAGAATGTGAGTGCTTATAACACGATTCTTCGAGTATTGGGTAGGATGGAAGATTGGGATTCTGCAGAGAGGATGATTAGGGAAGTGGGCGATAGGTTTTCTGATGAACTAGATTTTCGAATTTTTAACAGTCTCATCTATGTTTGTACTAAGCGGGGGCATATGAAATTTGGTGGGAAATGGTTTCGGATGATGTTGGAACTTGGTGTTCAACCTAACATTGCCACCTTTGGCATGCTCATGGGGCTTTACCAAAAGGGTTGGAATGTTGAGGAGGCAGAGTTTGTTTTTGCCAAGATGAGGAGTTTTGGAATTGTATGTCAATCTGCATACTCTGCGATGATTACCATTTACACCCGTCTAAGTTTATATGACAAAGCAGAACAGGTTATTGGCTTAATGAGAGAAGATAAAGTGGTGCTGAACTTGGAGAATTGGTTGGTGTTGCTTAATGCTTATAGCCAGCAAGGCCGGTTAGAAGAGGCTGAGCAGGTTTTCGTTGCAATGCAAGAAGCCAATCTTTCTCCCAATATTGTTGCATACAATACACTTATAACTGGGTATGGAAAGTCATCAAATATGGCTGCTGCTCAACGTGTGTTTGTAGACATCCAGAATGTTGGATTGGAGCCTGATGAAACTACTTACCGTTCCATGATCGAGGGTTGGGGTCGAATTGGCAGTTATAAGGAGGCAGAATTGTATTTTAAGGAACTTAAGAGGTTGGGATTCAAACCTAACTCATCTAATTTGTATACACTAATAAACTTACAAGCAAAACACGGTGATGAAGAGGGTGCTATTAGAACTCTTGAGGATATGCTGAAGATAGGATGTCAGTACCCTTCAATACTTGGCACTCTACTGAAAGCATATGAGAAGGCTGGAAGGATTAATAAAGTCCCTCTCCTTTTGAAAGGTTCTTTCTATCACCATGTTCTCGTAAACCAGACTTCTTGTTCCACTCTGGTCATGGCTTATGTGAAGCACTGCTTGGTTGATGATGCATTAAAAGTTTTGGGAGACAAACAGTGGAATGATCCTGTTTTTGAGGATAACTTGTATCATTTGTTAATTTGTTCGTGCAAGGAGTTGGGTTATCTTGAGAATGCTGTCAAGATATACACTCAAATGCCCAAATCTGATGATAAGTTAAATCTGCACATCAGTTGTACCATGATTGACATTTATGGTGCACTTGGTTTATTTTTTGAAGGAGATAAACTCTATTTGAAAATAAAATCTTCTGGAATTTCTTTAGACATGATTGCCTATAGCATTGTTGTAAGAATGTATGTGAAAGCTGGATCCCTGAAAGCTGCTTGCTCTGTTCTGGAAACTATGGAGAAGCAAAAGGACATAATTCCAGACATTTACCTCTTTCGTGACATGCTTCGTATTTATCAACAATGTGGAATGATGAGCAAGTTAAAAGATCTCTATTACAAAATCTTGAGAAGTGAAGTTGTTTGGGATCAAGAATTATACAATTGTGTCATAAACTGTTGTGCTCGTGCTGTACCGATCGATGATCTTTCTGAACTTTTCAATGAGATGCTTCATCGAGGCTTTTCTCCTAATACTATTACCTTCAATGTCATGCTTGATGCTTATGGAAAAGCTAAGCTCTTCAATAAGGCTAGAGAATTGTTCATGATGGCAAGAAAGCAAGGCATGATTGATGTAATCTCTTACAATACTATGATAGCTGCTTATGGACATGATAGAGACTTCAAGAATATGGCTTCAACTATACAGAATATGCAATTTGACGGGTTTTCAGTTTCTCTTGAAGCCTATAATTGCATGTTGGATGCTTATGGTAAAAGAGGTCAAATGGAAAGTTTTAAAAATGTCTTGCAACGAATGAAGCAATCGAGTTGCACTTCTGACCATTATACATACAATATTATGATCAATGTTTATGGAGAGCAAGGATGGATTGATGAAGTAGCAGAAGTGCTGGCAGAACTGAAAGAAAGCGGACTGGGACCTAATTTGTGCAGCTATAACACATTGATAAAGGCATACGGAATTGCTGGGATGATTGAAGAAGCCATCGATTTGGTCAAGGAAATGAGAAAAAGTGGAATAGAACCCAATAAGATAACTTACACCAATTTGATTACTGCCTTGCAAAAGAATGATAAATATTTGGAAGCTGTTAAATGGTCCTTGTGGATGAAGCAGCTGGGGCTATAGAGCACATTGAAGCAATGTACATATATTTCCTCCAGTTCCAGTATTTTCTTCACCAATGCCTCTCCATGCTTGGAACTGGTCGGTATGCAGAGCTAAAGAAGTCTCAACATTTTGCCGTCCTTGGTGAGATTATATTTAATTATTCATGTTGCTTCAGTTATTTGTTTTATCTCTTTTTATGGGGATTCAAAGACAAGACCGCTACTAGTAATAGCTCTTCAAAGTTCTCAACCAAACATTTTCCAAAAAAAAAATGTCAGGACACTAACTTCTAATAAGCTTACCATTCTGTTTATTGTAGAATGTTGTTCACTTAATAAAACTTTCATTCGTTTTTTTCCTTGAATTTCTTTGAGCTTGATCTTCTTAACTTGGAAAAGGTTGGCAATATGTACTTCTTGAAAAGTTCTTAGTAACTTTTTGCAGTTCTAATTCTGAAAAATACATTGTCGCCATCAGTTTTCTGGGTTTGGAACTTCTCATGTTATTATAAATATGACCTACCGTGTTTGTAGTATATCCACCTTTAAAAAACAAAAGAATGGTTGAGATTTTATTATAAAGAATTAAAATTTTAAATTCCAAGAGGTGAATGGTTACACATTGAAAACGAAACTAAACCATTGATTTTGAATAGTTGAGATTTTGCAAACATGATAGATCAATAAATATCCCAATCCGAAAGGATCTCAATCCAGTTTTCAGAATATGCTTGTGTTGGGTATCCCTGTTTTATGGACAGAAACCTCCTTTTGTATTCTGAGAAGTTGTTTTTAGACTATATATCTCTTTTGCTTTCTCCTCACTGATAATAGCAATATTTTCTGAATCAGATTCTAGACATTCTGGACGATGAAGTTATTCCTGTTATATGAAAAACTGAAAGGCATACAGAGAACAAAGAAGTGGAGAATCCTAGCCTGCATTGCTCTAAGGAGGTACAGGGAAGTGGATAGTCTTTTGATGAAGTATAATAAAATAGAAACAAGTTCAAGGTAGGACGTGATGGTTTATAGATTTCATGATTTGATGCAACTAGTGTAACTAGGTGTTTCTTTACATCAGCATTTGAAATAAGATTCAGAACATTTTAACTCTCAATTGTTTTTTCTTTATCCAGTAATAGAATCAGTATGTACAAAATTTCATTTTTGCAAATCAATGAAATCTCTTCCCTCAAAAGAGCCCAGATTGCAAATAGAAATCATCTCTGCTTTGATCCAGAACCAAAAACTAGAAGGGTTGCAATAGATACTAACTTGGCTACCGGTCTTGTTAGCCGTCAGAGTAGCTGAAGTGAATGAATTTAAGATTCAAGATAATTGCTTGGCTCTAAATGTAAATAAGTTGGAAGCATTTCAAAAACCATGACAAATATTATTACAGAGATACAACTTGAACCTAAAATACTGGTCAAAACGAAGCTTGTCCAAAAATCTTTATATTGCATTTCCTTCAGTAAACTTGTGACTGATTTTGCTATTTGCTATATAGATATTACAGTTAGCATTTCCTAGCATGTATCAACTTGTCTCATTCGTCGTGATAGAATACATTATACATGGTGACAAAAGTAACAAAGCCTAACCTGTCTATGAACTCTTCAAATGATGAGAAAAAATAAGAGAACCTGCTGCGTATATTATTGAGCGGGTTGTATACCTTGTCTGAAAAAGAATCGACTTATTTTGTATCTTTCTGCAGATTAGTTTCCAGAAAACATCTCCATGCGCTTGAAATCAATAATTGTAATCCAACTGGAGGACGAGTTTCCTTCACTATGTAGTTGTGTAGACCAGCTAAGCAGTTAATTCTCCCTGCTAGAATTTGCTGTCTCAATCCTGATTACCATGTACAGAGTCTTTGAGAAGCCCTCTCGATTGTAGGTGTACCAAAGGCAATAGGTATCTGTACAAAACCTTTCTGGATCTCCAGAGGAGAAACCTGAGGCTACTGTTTCCCACTTGAAACGTCAGCTCAACGCTGCATTCCACGGATCTCCTGGCCTTTCTTGGGCTAAAAACAGAATACTGATGCTTCTGTTTAAGGAATGGTTTGGTTACTGCTAGTTGGAGAATCAATTAAAGAAGTATGGAGATTTTAGAACTTCTTGCAAGTCAAAGTTGCCTCTTTCTGGGAGAGGTGGAAATGTCAATGCTGGATATGATGTCTGGAAGTCCTCGAGCAACTGTAGATAATTGAGGTTAATTTAAAGGTAAACAAATTGAACAACTAAAATAACATAATATTATTTTCATAGATGAGTTGCCTTGTAATTGAAGGGGGGGAAATAAGACAAAAATAAAGAAAAGAAAGAACAACCAATTTCAAGCAGATGCCTCCTGTACCAGGATTTTAAGAAATCATTTGATACATAAATGATGCCACACAAGTGAAGTTTTGGTTAGCATGTCAAAGTTCCTTCCTTCCACTTTTGCTATTTTAAAAGCAAAAGCAAGTAGTATTTAATTTAGCAAGCCAAAGGAATTTGAAAAATAAAAATGTTACGTTTTCATTATTTATTTTCTTCTTTCATTGGCCTTTTGCTTTCATGTGAACAAAATTTATAAATTCACAAATACAACTAAAAAAAACACGCTTTAGCTACCGATTTTAGTGAACGATACAAATCAATCTCTGATTTAATTTACAACCAACCACAAAGGATTAGCGACCGATAATCCGTGTTATTTTTTGTAGTGAACAGCATGCTTTCTCATTATGTCTTTTATTTTTCTAGCAAAATCAAAAGTAATCAATCACTTTCTGGTTTCAACCCCTTATTTACTTACTCATAGTAAAAGGCAAAAAAGCAGCTACAGAAATTACTAGCAAAGAAAACAGTCATTCAGTTTCTTTTGAAGACAATAACAAATGTCCTCGAATGTTCAGCCATGCTAAACAAAATTGCGAGATACTGAATCAAAACACTCACATTTTCAAGAATTGGCATGCGATAAAGCTCCACAAACTTGTCCCTGAGAATTCGATTCATCAAATCCACATCACATGCATGTGTCCAGAAGGAGTCATGCACACCTGCAGAATTGATTCACTTGTTAAAGAATCAGAATTAGAGAGGTAAAAAATAATAGTCAGACTGTCCTGCTCTCAAATCATATCACAACAGAGCCCCAAAGCAGAACTTAAGTACGACATATATTATGAAAAAGTTATTGCATCATACGTATATAGTATCAAACGCTGGAAACAGACTTCTTTTCTTGAGAACCTCATATAGCATTTATCTTGCATATTAAACTTAACCTAAAACATCACATTTTGATTAAGTTTATCATAGGCATCACTATGAGACAGACAAGAACTGACTGACACTAACAGCAGCATTCACCAAGTTCAAGGAAATCAAAGCATCTGCATGAGAACTGAAGTTAATGTGCCATATCATTCTCACCAAATTACAATAAAGTTACCACTTATTAGAATCAAGGTTTCATCTTTTACATAATAGTACCAGTTGCAGTCGCATTGACACAGAATTGGACTGTATGCCTGGTGAATGTTTCAAAAGAAAAAATCTAAAAATTAGGGCACTAACGATGGGATTTTTACAACTTTATAACTTCCACGTGGACTTATGTCAGCCATGAAAATATAATGCTTCAAATTCCTTGTTTAGGTCAAGCAAGTAATATGTTGGGGTTGAATTGAATCTAAACAACTTTGATAACTTCAAAAGAAGAAAATAATTACTCTTCTTTTTCATTTGCAAATGACAAAACAATACAAAGCACAAACAGAAAGAAACAAAACAAAGTAAATGCTTGAGGAAGGAAATTTCCTCCTCTTATTTCCAAAACTATGTCCACATAACTATTTTAGTGTCTCATAAGCCAAACCTGCAAACCGCAAATCAGCATCTCTGCATGCCACTGCTGTCATCATCATGTGAGAACCATCAAGCGAGTGCACAAAATTAGGAGGGAATGCAGTTCTCTGTTTTCTAACCTCTACCTGGTATTCACATTATAATTTACTTCATAAGTTTTTGTGATAAAAGAAAGGAAAGAGAGGCTGAAAGCTAAACAACAGAGCAACCTTACCGAGCTACCCTCCCGCTGCAGGGCCAAAACCTGAAGTGAAGTTCGTATCTGCAAAACTGAGTTTAATTATTACTTTTTCACAAGACATAAAGGGGAAGACTGGGACCCAGAGAGTGTAACTTCATATCCAATGTCATTTTGATACCATTTCTCATCTGGAAATGTAATAATAGCATGTGTCTCTTAAAAATTAAGCAGACACACACACACACACTCTCATTCATGAGGTAATAATGATTACACAAATCTATCATGCTCAAACAGAAGCAATAGATAGGGAAAAAAGTGATAGGGAGCTTCACTAATCAGGTCATTTCATGTGCAAGAGAAAAAACTAACAGTCATGCCATTTAGCAACTGAGATAAACATGGAAGCTGACTATTTAGCCAGATGGCATGACTTTAAAGGCAGCTAAAATTCACTTGTTTTATCACAAATAATTTTTCCCTGGTGCATTGAGGTAAGATCCTTCCATAGATTTCTTTTTCAACATTTTTCATTATGACCTAAAATATGATCCGGATCTTCTCATTAACTCCTGTATTCCCTTTACCACAGTATCACTGTCAACTGCGCAACAAAATGCACCATCTCATGTGTGGATTTCTTAATAAAAAAAAAGGACTATATCTGCACCAATGTTAAGAACAAGATGAACTTCTTTTTCTTTTTTTTTTTTTTTTTTTTCCCCCCCCCCCCTTAACAAAGAATGAACTTCTTTTTCTTTTTTTTTTTTTTTTTTCAAACTTTTTTTTTTTTTTTTTTTTTTTTCACCGCCCCCCCAGGGGGGGGTGGCAGCGGCATCTGGCAAGATAGCAAGCTGCACCATATGCAAATCAGAGACAAAGGGTGTAATACTCACAAGATGTCGTTTACTCTTAAAATATGGTTGCACAACAGGAAGACCTAGAGGAGTTGTCCACCGCACAGGTTGATCTTCTGAAGCAATAACCTAAAACAGATCATAGTCAAAAAATACACATATCTCAATCAAATGTTCCATAATTCCCAGCAGATTCATTTGATTTGATTCCCAGAAATAACAGGAAGGTATACCTTTGCACAATCACCAAGCCAAGACATTATATCACGTGCAGCTTGGAATAATTCTCCTAGGGCCTTCATCGTCACCTATTAAAGAGTTGATGCATACTTGAGAATGGTTCAACCAACAGAATAATTATAAATTTACATTTCTAGATGGATACCAGTATCATTTGGTTAATTCAAATTATGCATGGTACATACACTCTGCTGATAGATTAGATCTAAACTGTGCTGCTCCAGCATTGAGATACATTACCAAAACAAACTGAATTGCATGATCAACCTTTTAATGAACTTATCTAACAATCAAGTCAAATTAATTTCTTACTTAATTCTCAATCCTATACTCTAAGATAGCAACTACATTCTCAAGTACCAAAAACCTAAACAACCTTGTTAGGTGTATGGTTGCTTACTTTAGCAGTATAGCAAGCTGCACTGAATAGCAGTCTATCATCTGTAATATGACCCTTCTCCTCTAATCGTCTTTTTATTTGCTCACGTGCCCCAACATAAGTTACACCATATACTGAAGTCATCACTGTTTGTTTAACCAATTTTCGATCCACCTGAAAGTTCCCAAATATTAGATCTAGAAAAAAAAAATCATCGTTATTAGGATATCATAATCTATAACTTGACCGTAACAGAAATAAGACCTGATCAATTAAGAGCTTGGCTAACAAGGCGTTTGGATTTGTAGCCGGGTCCTTACTGCTATCCTTTAGTATTATTTCATGGACCCTGCCAGTGAAAATTCCTTTAGTGTCATTCCATGCATACATAAAATACTAAACACATATGCTAACGTGTATGTGCAAAATGTATGCATGAATATATATGAATATGTGTGTTTATATGAATATGTGTGTTTATATAAATATATATATATATATATTTATATATAGAGAGAGAGAGAGAGAGAGAGAGACGATGCAACACCAAACTTGATAAATATATAGACGTAAATAGAGAGAGAGAGAGAGAGAGAGAGAGATGCACACCAAACTTGATAAAATATAGACGTAACTTTCACATTCATAGTATTTTATATTACCTCACAGCAATTTCTGTATAAACATCAGCAGGTTTTTCTCCAGCAACTAAGTTAACTGCTGCTGCTTCCAGCTGAAAGAAAAAAAAAAAAAATCACCATGAGAATATATTAAAATATTGCTCAAATCAACCAGTAAAGAAAATAGCACAAAAAATAACAGTCTGGGAGTAAATTGAACAGTTTTAAGTATTCAGTTTCATCACTGAATCATAAACTTTCCTTAGGTGAACCCAGGATAAGAAAGATTTCAGGGATTGGTTAATACCGGATTCCCAATCATACCTCAGAGAGCAGGCCAGCTAGAATTCAAGAGTCTGGCCAAGCACTTGGCTAGAAATGTGAGGTTCCATTTTACATTTAAATTATGCTCAAGGACTGCAAGTATAATAACTTCCAGTAATTTTGTGAAAGTTTAAACTAAAATAGCCAATGTGAGTAGTTCAAGGTTTCTTCAAATATACATTCTGATTATTTTGGGAGCTCCATCTTTTCAAAGACAAACCACTTCCTTTTCTTTTCTTATGCAGCACAAAAGCACACTGCCATGATGGATAGATGTTTTAAACAGCTGCTCCAAATAGAGTATAAGCAAGGGGAAACATTTTGTTATGCAAAAAGGGATTCCCTGAAAACAATTCAGGCATTTAACAGCATGTTCAATCAGTGCCTAAATTAGATCGATAAACTCTGTATCATGCAAGACTGCAAGAAAAACTGTTAGAATGATTCATGTACTATGTCCAAGTCAAAGGACAAACAACATTCCAAGGAGTTGATAAGAGCTTCCACTGAAATTAAGAGGATTTTTTAATATCCAAATAGTCAACGATGACAACAAAAACATATAAAAGAAAAGAAAAAAAAGAGAATCAGGGAATGACTGTCTGATTTTAGAAAGTTCAGCAAAAAGAAATAATATAAATTTGGAAGAGAAGACATACACTGTTTCTTCCCAAGGCTGCATAATGCTGTAAGCCATTGCAAGATCCGTCCTATTTAAAAAGAAAAAAAGAAAATGGAGCGCTAGAGAATTAACTCCACAGTAGTATGATTACAATATTTATTGTAGTTAAACTGCTTTAAAGATGAACAAAAATATAGAAGTTACAAGATTCAGATATATGAGAGCAATATCACACTATAAACCCTCCCCCAATGACATGGAAAAGTACTTGAATATACTAGTGTATAATGAGCACATGTTCCATTAGAAACAACAACGTGAGCTTCCCACATGCCAGAACCTAAAAGAAGAAAATTACAACCAAGGTGCCAATATTGATCCCAGAAACACACATGGAACGATACTATTATGCCTATCTACAAAGTAAAGATTCAATTCAAATGGATGTGTAAATCTACATGCAGAGATATCTTAATTTTCTTGCAGATAACAAGGTGAAGCAGTTAATTCTTATTAAGCATCTTACACTAATAAGTGAAATGATATTCACGCATGCAGATGCCACTTTTGGTGTTTGTTAGAGTCACTGCCCTTATTTGATGGGAATTAGAGCAAATCTTTTCTCAAGGAGTAATGCAGTTTAGAATAATATTAAGAGAAATTATCTTAAATTGCCATATATAAAACTGGCACCAGAAACCTCTATTCTTCTTCCTTTAAAAGTTGATTGAATTACATTGTTTGGAAATCTACACAGGTTGTCTCAAATGAACTCCCTTCACTCAGCAAAGATAATTCATGGATGTATTAGAGGAGTTGCCTTGCTAGTTCAAATCTAAAATTCCTTATTCCCTGTGAAAGCATATTTGAGAAAGTTCTTTAAAAATAATCTTTGACGAGCATGCCAATCATCTATTTTTATGTACTCAAGGAGCTGGACCAACTTATTCAAGCACAGGTGTATTACAATGACCTTCAATCAAGTAAGGAATTTACTTGAGCAGAAAACCTGACTTAAAAGTAGGCCATGGTTAAACTTTCCTTCAAGTTCTTACAATTTCAAGATCACTATGATAGGGGCTATTTGGATAAAAATTTAAAGAAATGATGGTGTCTGTCACACAAAGGGAAGAAGGAAACAAGAAATGTTTGACTGCATATTGCCATTCAGAAAAATACAAATGGATATATTAGAAAATATGTTTCTCACACATTTAAGTAAATAAAGAATATCAACAAGTCCAGACGATATTTATTTATTTATTTATCCCATTTTGTAACGATCACCTTGTTAGGAAAAGGATCTATATGGTTATTTGAGTTTGAGACTGATTTCAATTAAGATGAGTTTGACTGAAAGAAGATTTCTTTATAGTCTCTGTATGCAAATACACATTTAATTTATCTGTATAATGCTTGTAATGAAGTGTTTACCTGATGGATTGGCAGGTGAGAAATGACATTATATGGTGATGAGCTCTTTAAGGCTTCTGATAGATTAATACAAGCAGCTAAGCACTGGAAAGGATCTTCTGCCATTAACCACCAGCGTTTTCCATGGACAGGATTTGCTGCTGAATCAAATATTTCATCCAAATGATTCTCCACAAATGCCAGGCGTCCTTCATGCGATAGTTTTTTCACACCTCCTGAATAAAGGTTTGCCAAATGTATCTTCAGCCAATGTAACCCAGACTTCCCTAGGGGTCGTCCTTCCGCAAATTCCAGAATTCCTCGAGAAAGGTCAGAACTTAAATGACTCAAATGAGGATGCATTGGGTATGCACGTCCCCGAAAATCAAGATTGTGAGGATAATAAAAGCCATCTTCATCTTTCAGTTTCCTAGCCACCTGTATGAAAATGAGTTTCTTTAGAATCCAAGGCCACAAGAATATAAGCATATGCATTTGGCAAGCCATAATGAGAAATTGCTGTATGGCAAATTGCTTTTAGTTGTTAAGTGAATCAAGTTACAATTGATCTATAGCAATAGACCTACAGATATTTCTTGCTATGATGACATATACTAGCATATAGACTCACCATCCCATCAAGTCAACCAACTAATCAATGTTGCACCTATATTAAGAAGAAAGACTTACAGAAAGCTTAAGTTCAGTGTCACATCGTTGAGAATGCATCTCTCGGTTTATCTTCTTCGCCTTCCTCATACTCCACCGCCACTTTTGAATCTCTGTTAGATCCTCAGATATTGGTTTCTCTGGTATTGGAATCTGAAACCAATGGAAAAAATGACCCGGAAATATGCATCGTAATGGATGAAACTTATGTTGTCTAGACATATAATTAAAATGTTGAAAAATAACAACATAAAAAATTCCATCAGTATTTCAAATTGTTAAAAAATGGTGAACCAAAAATTCAAACTGATAGGGCAGATCAATTTTGTCCATGGGAATTGAATGCGTGACACTTTCTTGCACCATTATCTCAACTTGTCAAGTCTTGACACACAACAGACTTTCAAAAGAAAATCTACGTAAGGTTGGAAGGATTATCAAACTAAATAAATTGATAAAGAATGTAGGAGTTGTTAAAAAAGCAGGCTGCTGATTGCTGAGAGCTGGCAGCCTGCATATTCAAACATCCAAGTACCATGACTTGCTGGTTGCATAAAGACGCAATTCTTTCACATGAAATTACTTTTAAAGATATGATAGTTCAAGCAATGCTCACATCTGCTCGATCAACCAAGCCTGCAATATTGCCGCCCCCTGCCCATATGCTTTCCACCACATCAAGAACTCTTCTGTTCACTCTCCATTTGGTATTTCCAAGTGTATCCAGTGCCTGTTCACATGCATTTCAGAACCATATAAAGTCAGACTTCAAAGCCATCATGCAACAGCAAATCTGTTAGGATGACTAAGCGCAATAACAAATTGAAGTATTTAGCAACAAGAGTGTTTTCTGTGGATTTAGCCCTAAATTCAGTTAAATGGAGGAGAATAATAAATAGAACTGAACTTCCAGTCAAATTCAGTTAATGCTGGGATGCACTTAATTCATTCAGTAGTCATGAGATAATCTATCAATTATTTGAGGGCCTACCTTGATATCCCTGTTTTAATTTTTCAATCATCAGCAAGTAGAAGAAAGTGTTCCAATATGCCGCATGATGATTTAGCCAGCAATTTTTGATGGCCATTACCAATAACCCCGAAGGGAAAAACAGAAAGGCAGAAACAAGCAAAGAAGTAAACTAATATTTTTACCTCAAATACTTTCTGCATATTTTTCCCAGGAACATGTTTAAGTGCATCTTGTTGCTTCCTAGATCCATGAGTACGCATGAGAAATGAAGGCAAAAAAAAGTGCCCACCTTTGTCATACCTGCAAATATTTCAAAGCACATAATGAAAGTTCCAAATAACTTTAAAACAGTGGAAAATATCCTACATTGACAAATAGAGTCTAAATCTACCCTTCACTTGTAAAGAAAAACAATCTAAAAGCTAAGGAGAAACAGAGGGCAAGCTCATGCAAGTAGAGAAACAGTCATGTTATTGCTTCCATAGATCTTTAATAAAACAGAAAAATGACTTTTATTCATAGTTTAACAAGAATTTAACTGAAAATACAACATATTATATTATCACTTCGAATACCTATATAAGAATTTATTGAAAATTTGAAAATCAGCATGCTAATTAGTTAGACACGTAACTCAAGAAATACTAATGTCCGAACTTGACTACTATCTTCTATTGAAAATTGAGAATCAAAATATCTGAAAATAAAAATTTTTCCACAACTTTTTCCTACTCGTGTTTTCTTTAAAGCGTCTCACAACCTATGTTTACAAATAATTCATAGAAAAGGGAAAAAAGGTGACTCTCAACCTTGTTTATCTGCCAATGGTATGACTACTGAAAATAAAAGGCTTGAAGCAATTTTTAATGTTTCAAAACATAGAAAAAGAGGAGGAGGAGGAGGGGGGGGGGGGGAGCAATTTTTAATGTTTCAAAACATAGAATAAACGAGGAGGGGGGGGGGGGGGGGGGTGTGGTATGAAAGATAAGGATTTCATTTCTGCCTCTGCCTCCCTCAGACAACGAAGTATGCTTCCTCTCTGTCACTCTAATTATGAGCTTGTTCAACACAGAGGTTGAAACTGATTTTCTGAAGACACACCATTGTAGATAATGGGAAAAGCATTATGGGAGTGTTATTTAGCTATTCTAAAGCTTTTATGAGAAATTTTCACCTTCAAAATAAACTTTAATTACCTCTAATCAATGTTCTGAACATAGTACTTCTCTCAATAGGAGCGAAAACAACAACAAAATAGAACCTTATTGCTAGCCTTGGTTCCATACAACCATATTTTATTCCAACGCGTCAAGAATTGACCTGTACTGAAATAGCGGGTCTATTTTCCAGCATATATGAGCACATATCAAAAACTATGCAATTAGGTATGGCCTAACATCTGATATATGGCCTATTTGTTTCTCACATTGCTCTGACGCTTTGCTTTTTCCCCCTATCCTAATGCATCTGTGTCAAAGCAACAAAGAACCCTTCATATGTAGGTGGATACTTGGATAAGATCATTCAAATGTAAAGAAGACTTATTACAAAAAGTAAAATATGCATGCTGGGTGTGGTTCACATGAATTATGTCCCCAATGCTTGAACCAAAAGAATAGATTATCTAGTAACATCCACCCTCCCAAACATGACATGATATGATTCTCAAAAATACTATGCTTTAATTACATGTGGAAGCATTTATTGAGAAAACACATGATATCTACATCACCCATCCTCTTACATACCCTTTCCATTTCTTGGGAGGTACTAGCATTGGAAAATAAGGAATCATCATATGTTTAGCCTGCATCAGGGAGAAAAAGATTATAGATTACTTAAGTTTGAGAAATAAAATAAGTACCACTATCAAATATTTGTGCTGCAGTAATCAAATCCATACACGTTAAAAATGCAAAATGATTTAACAGTAGGAAACATAGATTTGAGAACCATTAATCACTAATATGCACTAATTGAAAGAAAAACATTATGCCAATAGAAATCATTTTTCTTTCTTCCAGTAAGACCATTAAATATTTCATATATATCCTATTTGTCTATCTTCTCGCTTAGAAAAATTCTTTTGGGTGTATTTCAGTCATGTATGCTAAGGACAAAAAAGAAAAACTGGTAGAATGCAATAACATATAAGTTTGGAGCTTTTCAGGCAAATTATACAAGCAGGTTCAGAAATAAAATCAATTTTAAATAGACCAAATCAGCAAGTACAAAACAAAAGAGACATCTTGACTCACAGATCCATCAAGTCCAGCAAGGACAAGGGGGTCACATTCTATAACCCCATACCTCTTCATAATTTTCCGCCTACAGGGAGCACAAAATAAAAAATTCATCAACACAGTTCCACAAATGAGGATAAGAATATCAATTCAAGTAAGAGAAAATATACTGCAATATGTGTCACTGGAGATCCCAAATAAACATATCACAATAGCTACAAAGTTTAGATCTAAACATCAGCCATCTCTCAAATGAGGCCATAGCCGAATAGAAATCAGTTGGAGTCACCTAAGAATCAGATATTCCCAAGGTTTATTTACCCAGGTAGTTCCCTACTGCAAAAAGGGCCTAAAACTCACACTGTCTGCAGATGGTTTGTTGGCATCCAGAGCACTTTGACAAAAATAACTTCGTGAAGGAGATAAGGTAAAAATAACTCACCCTGGATTATTTGCAGTTCTAAATCTGTGCCTAAATGCAGGTCGCACGTCAGGTAGAGTATCTGGTGACTGGTTAACTGGAGGTTGAACAAAAGCTGATTCAATTAATAGTTCTACCAGGCGACTTCCCAACTGCACAATTTCATTTTGCATCAAAAGGGGCAAAGAAAGAAAGGAAGGGGTAAAAAAAGAGAAAAAATTTCACAATTTCGAATATAATAAAAAAAAAAAAAAAAAACAGAAAAAAAGTATAATAAAAAAAAAAAAAAAAAAAAAAAAAAAAAAAAAACAGAAAAAAAGGATCAATTATCCATCCAAAAAGAACAACTATGAAGGTCACAAACCTTAGCCTGTGTATCTCGACCCCAAGGTTTTGTTTCTTCATTTCTCACCAGCTTTTGCACCTGAATAAGCCTTTTTCTTCTAATCAAATTGTTAATGCGTTTTCTGAGTACTTCCTTCTCTTTGCTAAGACTCTCTTGAGCATCACCTACCGCGTTCTTCCTCTGGAAACTCTTAGTTTTTTCCAAGAAATTGTGAATTCTAACCTGGATTGAACAAAATGATGTAGCTTAATTACAATGATTAAACTTAATAAATGGAACATCAGATTAATTTTTATCTTAAATAGTAGTTTTAAGCTTAGTTGTTGTTTTTGTTGTCATCATCGTAATATAGTAGTTTTAAGTTATGCTTATGGGTTAAATAGTCTTACTAAAATATTATGATTAGTTATAAGGTACATCTCTAATCCCCTCAACTTTTCAAGAGAAAAAGAAAGTGAGGCTAAATGGGACAAATAATCTCTCATCATCCTTTCTTATTTAAGCGCATTAAACTCCTAAACATGGATGAAATTTATCCTGCCTCTTTTCCTTTCGTTACTTTTCCTATTCCATCTCCAAAACTAGTAAGTCTTAGAATTAGTTAGGAAATACCTTTTTTGAATCACTAATTCAAATAGGATAGGAATAACATCAACTACTAATACTTTAAGAATTTTCATGATGGAATTATAAGCATTGGTTTTGAGGCACACTCACCTCCTATAACTCCCCCTCTCTCTCAGGCACATACCTACATCCTTACTGGCACTCTTTTCCTTTCCTCTACTGCTTCTGTTTTCAACTGTCACTCTCTGCCCCTGCTTCCCATCTCTTCACTTCTTCCTCCCTTCTCTTACTGCTAGAAACATTCCTATTGCCCCTTCTTTTGCAACCTGATATCACCACTACATCAATTAACTAGGCTATTCTTAATAAGCAATTAGTTCAAGTATGCTGTATTCGACACAGATATACCAGCATAAGTAAGATGACCTGGACGAGTTAATAATCAGCAAAATTTATCCATCACAGCTAAAGAGGAGTCCGTGTCAACTGGATTCTAATTGGGTTACTTGCAGTAAGACCAATACAAAACTCAACTTAATTCTAGACAAAACGTGTCTTTTGACCTGAACCATTCAAGCAGAACGTAGCATTTGCTAATGTGGAAACCCGATAAGTGAATAACCATGAAGATTAAATTAAATATCAGACAACCATTGACGCAGCCTATTTGAAATGAGTCGTTTGACTCATTTCTATTATAGGAACCAGTGTTTCAGGTAAAGGTTGCTCAAGGAAATATTTTAAGTTATTAAATTAGCATGTTGCTTGAGAGGCAACGGTAACCCCAGAACCAAGGACTAAAATAAATCAGGTTAGTTTTCAAAATTGAACAGGAACCAATGCACATCAATGTAACGTGTAAACCAATAGAGCTTCTATATTACATAGTTCATCTTTCACAAAGTACCTAATTTGATCTCATAATGTGCTCATCTGCTATGAAAACTCCATATCATGCATGGTTCAACTTAAAGTTATTAGAGGATCAAAGTAATTAGATTAGCGATCCCCTTTAAGCTTAGCAATGCTCTTTCTGTAAGTGCCTTTTCAGTTTAACACTGAAATTACATACTGAAAATTGGAAATAAATTGCAACTGCAGTTAGAACAAATTCGGAGTTAAACTAAGGGAACTTGATCATCCAAGACTTTGATAAAGGGGACAAAAATTGGCTACTAATGTTTATGTTCCTTTTAACTCGGGCTATAACTTTCATGCTCATAAATAAGTAAACGTCAGATAACCAGCATTGTATAAGTGATGAAATTCTTCACCATTAACAAGGAGGATTCTATGTCTACAACGATCAATTGTAAGGAGACAATCTCAAAAGTTAAGAAGAATACGACAGCTATTGTAATCATGGGATACACATATCGAAAGTTTGAAGTAAAAATTAGACATGGGTATGCCAACTAGCCCTAGAAACAATTATCCTCCCAAACATAAACACAAAAAGCTATACAGAAAAAATAGGTAGTTTCCAATTAACCTCCAGCCGACAAAATTAGAACAGAAAAACCAGCAACTTTAAATACTTACCTCCTGCTCTACAGCCATGCCAATTTGCACTGCAGCCTGGACAACAGGCACACACCCATCTTCATGGCCAACCATCATAAGCCCCATCATCTTATGCATCACAATCAGAGCCATCTTATCAGCTGGCAACAACTCAATATGGGGAGCAAAAGCTGACTTCTGCTTCTTCGATCTCTGCAATTTTTGTTCAGCCTCAATTGCCTCTTTCAAAGGCTCAAACCACCCCAAAAACAATCCTTTCACATATGGTAAATTTGGTGCCAATTTCTTATCACACATTTCCCTAACCATACCCTTGTATTCGTCAGCCATTCTTTCCCACGCTTCAGTCTCTTCTCTAATTTGTCTCCTCCTTAACAAATTATATTTCCTCTTCTCAATATCTTTAAACTCTACCTTAAATTTTCGATTGGCCACCTTATAAAGACCCTTTAAAAAAAGAGCTGAAATCCATGGTGGATCTTGGATAAAAACTCTTTTGGGCGATTCTTGACCTAAAATTTGATGATTTTGGCTACTGCAGCTGGGTAAGTCAAATTTAATCAAATTTTCAAAATTTTGGAGATTTGGCATTGAATTATCCATGTCTTCAAGTAGGTGCTCTTCAGTAGCATCATGTAATGGGTGAGAAGGAAGGAGCTTACGCGGGAATTTAGGGTTTAAAGGGAAAGAAGAGGAAGATAGAGAAGTGTTAGACAGAGAATGAGAAATGGGAACAGATAGGAAAAGAAGATTTTTGTGGGGTTTATAAATTTTGTTGAACTTAGGAGGTTTTATTGACCAATTTGGGTACTGAATTTGAGCTCTTTGGGTTAAAGTGGCTGTGGAAGCCATTTTTGTTATGAGATAAGGTCTCCAAGAGTGAAGAGGAAATTTTAGAGCCAACCAGACGAAATGAAACCTCTCTTAAACCCCATAGCGGCGATTTTTGAACTTAGCTTCTCTTTCTCGTCGCTTTGTAAGATGAGATATTTTTCTCAGTAGTAAAGAGAGAATTGAGAATAACTATTTTAGTAATTTTCAAATAATGGAAAAAAAAAAATAGTCGGTCCCATTTTATTTTCTCCAACACACCTATTATTATTAAGAATTTAGTTAATAAGAATAATTTAGTTAATAAAAATTATTTTTTCTTTTTTACTCTTAATTTATTAAAATATTAATAAAAATACTTCATTTAATAAACAATCACAAAGATTATATAAATTTAGAAACCTTACAAATATTTTGAGATATCCAGAAATGAATAACAACCAAATGGAGAGAGTATTTATTATTAAGTTTATGATTTTTTTATCCTTTCTACAATTTAAGAAACTTTTATTATTAATTTATGAATTCATTAATTAAACAATTTTTATAAATATCTCTTCCATCCCAATCAAATAGATTTATCCCCTTCTTAACGTAGATAAATAAATAATATGATTTATCATATGTGTAAAAGTTAATTTTAAAAGCGAACTAAACACATTGAAACAATAAAAAAAATATTTATATCAAATAAATTTTAAAAATAAATATTTTAAAGAATTAAATAAAATTTTAACTAATTAATGCTGACACACTAAGGTATAGCTTATTAGTAAATGCATATACAGTATGATAATAAAAAATAACTTATTTTTTCAAAATAAATAATTTATTACCTTGTTGCAAATTATAATATTGAAAATTAATTAAAAAGTATTAAAATTTTAATTATAAAAATAATATATATTTCATTTTTCATTTTTAATTATAAGAAAAATATGTAAAAATGATAAACTTTAGTTTTTTCTCTAATCATAAAAATAATGAAAATATATTTGTGATAAGTAGCCTTATTGTTAGATCTCCATTATGTTTTGCCAAAGTTAAAATATATTTGTGAAAAACGATTTTTCCTTTGCCTCATAAAGATACATTATTTTTTAAAATGTAAGAGGTCAAATAAATTGGAATATTAATGTGCATTACACATTAGGGAAAATTAACTAGACTGCACGTAGTTGGCATATACCTATAATTGTTATTTCCGTCTAATAATTTGCTTTGAATAAGAAGTGAGGAAACTAATAAAAAAAAAAAAAAAAGAACAATTTGCTTTTCTTATAATTTCTAATAGGGAGTTTGAAGATTATTTGAAGATTCCACATAAAAATCCGATAAAAAAAAAAAAAGTGAGGAAAAATAATAATTATTACTATTTGTAAAATGAAATTTGTAGAAGTTCCCTTATTCCAACTTATGTCTAATGCCAAAATCCTTATAGAATGGTTTGAAATCTTGAATCCAAACATTTGTCAAAGCTCAAAATAATTCAAATTGAGTTCAAATAATTAACTTGTTTTGCTGTATTTTGCAGTAATATTATAGGAATTTTCTATTGAGTATGTGTATATAACCGAAAGGAATTCCAAGAACATCCCACATTGAAAGTAAACATCTTTTCTCTATACTCTATATTGCTTGTTCAAACATTTGCACAGCGTCGGGCTTGGTAACGTGAGCCTGTGACCCAAGTGGGGACACCAAAGACATGGAACGTTGTATCTGCCCAACTGGCCGAACTCCATGTGGCAAACTCTTGGCTCGCCCATTTCAAGCTGAGAGTAGAGCCATGTGATTTAGGCTAAAGCTTGGGTCACTTGGCGCCTAAAGTGGAGGGCAACGCGTTAGGCTGGCTTCACAGAGCAGCGACTACCTCCCGCTCCTGGCAGTGGAAGGATAACGGGTCGGTGCCCCTGGAGGTCAAATGGCTTTGATGGGCTGTGCATACTGGACCATGTCCTTTTTATTTTATTTTTTATCCATTAAAACCAATCTCCTTAAATTTGTGTACCAAAAATTTTCTTTTTTATTTTGTCTTCAAAACCCAGTTAATAATTATAATGCAATTAAAAATTATATTAATATGATTTTGTGAGATAATTAGCAATATCTGATAGGTAATGAATGTTGATTATTATATAGTAAAATTTTAGTAATGGTTGGTAGTAATTTTGATGGATCACGGGCTGAATGATAATAAAAATTTTAAGAAAAATAATAATTTGTTAAATGAAAACATAAAAGTTATTTTTGTCCAACTAGGTCTAATGGCAAAATCCAGATACATTGGTTTGAATCCATTTATTCGAGTACAACAGAAAGAAAACATCTGTGATTATGTAACTATAGAACATGGCTAGAGCCCAGATGGTTGGGCTTTAGGTGGCTAACTTCTGGCTCGGAACCATGTGACCCGAGCAAAAGCTTGGATTACTTGGCTGGTTGCACTGGCTTAACTATAAAATAAAGTTATTTAATTCAAATAAAATTAGGCTTGCAAATTCATAAAATTAGCTTATTGATTTAGCTCAGACAATTCAGTTATCGGCTTATTCTAAGT
The DNA here is from genome assembly GCF_014843425.1 of Jatropha curcas. The sequence goes on along the minus strand of NW_023591172.1, from coordinate 33,393 downwards.
CTCTTAATCCCAATTTTTTCATGATATTATTTTGTAAATTTACACATATAACCATAAATTAAGTTCTTAGAATTTACATTAAAACCCTACAGAAATTTATAATTTAAAATTAATAATAATACAAAAAAAAAACCTCGTGAATCACATAAAGTAATTAACCAAATCCTACTCTATAAACCTGACTGGTCACTTCTGGCTTTTATGGTGTAATTTATTTGCAACTTGGTAAATGAAAAAATAAGTAATGATGATAAATAATTAAAATATAAAGCTTGATTAATTAATATAAAAAAATCATTGATCGAAACACATTCCGTGTATGTTTCTGTTCATTAGGCCTATAAGCACTGCAATTTTTTTTTTTTTTTAAATTGTAACCATTTGTTTCTAATTAATTATTTTTATTATGAAATTTCAATCCCCTTTATGATTAATGATCACATAGTTGACTTATATGGAGTTGTTTGAACAAATATAAACCGCGTTCAAATATAACGGATTATGTAATTAGTTTTTTTGTGAATGCACGGAGAAAATTGTTATTTGGGAAACCTAAAGCCCACTTTGCTGATAGATAATTTCAAGTCCTAAGCTTAATTAGTCTCTGCTATAAAAAATGTGGATTATGAAGAGGTTTGACTATTTTATTATATCACTACGATCCATTAGGTCTCCCCGATATTAAAAAAATTATATTATATCTTTTATTATTTTTTTAAAAAATACATATGTGTTTCTATACTTAAGTCCCACATTTGCGTGCAATTTTCACATACATACCATATAGTGGTGGAAAAATAATGCCATTATATATTATTATTACTCATTTAAAAGTAAGCTGATAACCCCAGCTCATTTATAAAAAATGTATATGGATTGTGATTCAGTTGGCAACGCAGACTGGACATGTGGGAAAAGCTCTCGAGTTCGATACCATTACACACACCCTTAGAGAGGGCTAGGAGCCTTAATTGTAAATAAGTCTCCAGCCGAATTAGGCGGTCCTTGGTAATAGGGTCCGGATACCGGCATTTTATAAAAAGAAAAAACCATAGTTATTTCCAAATTTTTGGGCCCATTTTCTTACAAATTAATAGTGCGCTTTTGAGTTTTATCCTTCTAAATTGCATATCTATGATTCATTAAATAAAAAAAAAAAAAACATATTCTTTTCTAAAAATTGTTATTAAAAAGAATAATGTCAAGCGGATTCCATAATTTATTTCTTCAATTTTTTATTCCTCTCATTTTTTTTTTACCAATCCAAATATTTTCTCTCTCTCTTTTAATTTTTTTTTTTTTTTACCAAAGAGGGGAAAAACTACTAGACAAGATCATAAAAAGTTGTTTTAGTATTTTCTTTAATTCCTAAATTCCTATCCTAACATATTGTACAGGTTTAGAAAAAAAAAAAAAAACATTTGAAAAATGTGATACAAAACTCTGTTCCGTTAGTTTTCATGCAACACGTAAAAACCCTCTAAAACAACCACGTAGCAACATAAATTTTCTGGGGTTAGTTAGCTACTTCCTTGCATGATGTGCTATCCTTAAACCCCCCTACCTAGTGCTCTATTACCCAATCAAGTGCATATATATACACGTCATCATTCACTTCACCACCTTTTTTTCACCATTCAGTTAGTTAATTAATTAATTAATTAATGTTTTGGGTCCACCTTCCATAGTGGACAACCCATAATCAAACCGACAAATGTACCAAAAACTTTAATATCCAATGGAGTAATTGCTAATTCACCCTCATAAGCATGCCCTATTAACCTAGATTATCTTTCCATTAACACAATTAATACGTCATCCACTAACATTATCTACCCCATTTTCAACCAAATTAATAATAATTTATCCATGAACAGGTGAAATGCTTAAGTTTAGCCAATGACTTTTGTAAAATTAAAGACTCGATCTGCAGAAAAATACTTATATAAATGAATAATCACGAGCTTTTGAACGAAATTAGTTTTATTTCTAAAAAGCAGTTTTGAATAAATTTTAGTCATTCTGTTAAATTGTTTTTTTAAAGGATCAAATATATGTATATGTATATATATGTAAGTGTTATTTATAATTTAGTCTTATTTTATAATTAAATTTTAATTAAAAAGTAATTTTTGAATATACAGGCTGATTATATAATTTTTTTAGAACATGAGGTGTAATTATTTGAATGTAGAGCGTAAAAAAATTTTGGATGTTACTTGCTATCTTAATCAACAGAAATATTCCTTTAAATTCACTGGTAGAAAAATTCTAATTTAGATAGATACATATAAATTAATTAGAAAATATTAAAAACAAAGATAAATCAGAAATAAAGAAAGAATTTAACGTGTTAGGCCTAGTGCTGACATGTACACCACCATAACCACACGGTTCTAATTGTAATAACCCTTGCTTACGTGTCATCTGCACGCGGACACATGTAAGTCAACTATTTGCCGTATTTGTCGTTAGTCAAACATCATGCGCGCCAAACGTACGTTTCACATCCTCCTTGACGGCGGTTAGGCAGACACAAACGCTAAAGAACTTGACATCTTTTTGTTTTTCTTTGAAAAGAAAGAACTTGAAATCTTTGTCTCATCAATAAGTGTATATTAATTAATTTTCTGTTTCCTTATATATATGCAATGAACATGTCAAACCTGTTCATCTTGACAAGTATGCATGCATGGTTGGTGCATTTCTTTCATTAGAAACCATTTTTCTTTAATCTTTTTCAGCTAAACAAGATCAAGAACTAAAATGGGTTCTTTTAAATTTTCCATTTTGAGTCTTCTTTTCTCGATCATTTTCTTGTTCTTGGTTTCTGTCAAAGAAAGTGTTCAAATCCCATTTGCTAAAGAAAGAGTTTCTTTACTTTCTTTCAAGTCCGGTGTCGTGTCCGATCCTCAAGGTGTTCTTGAAAGCTGGAACTCATCAAATCTTGATATATGCAAATGGTCTAGAGTCAAATGCGACAATGTGAGTAATCAAATATTTCAACTTGATCTTAGTGATCTTTCACTAAGAGGAAGAATTTCTCCATCTTTAGCTAATCTTTCTTCTTTGAAGATTCTTGATTTGTCAAAGAACTTCTTTGAGGGGAGTGTTCCGGCAGAGTTGGGGAATCTTTCTCAACTGCAACAATTAAGTTTGTCTTGGAATCTTCTTCAAGGAAAGATTCCTTACGAGTTGGGTTATCTTACCCAGTTGGTTTATCTCGATTTGGCTAGTAATAACTTTGTTGGTGAAATTCCTTCACCAATTTTCTGCAACGGGTCCTCTTCTTTAGAGTACATAGACCTTTCTAATAATTCTTTAAGTGGTGAAATACCCTTAAAGAACGGATGTGAGCTTAAGGAATTAAAATTTCTTTTACTTTGGTCAAATAAATTAGTGGGTCATGTTCCTTTAGCTCTTTCCAACTCTTCAAAGCTTAAGTGGATTGATTTGGAATCTAATATGTTAAGTGGGGAATTACCATCACAAATTGTTCAAAAAATGCCTCAATTACAATTCCTTTACTTGTCCTACAATAGTTTTGTCAGTCATAATAATAACACCAATCTTGAACCTTTTTTAACTTCTTTGGTTAATTCCTCTAATTTAACAGAACTTGAATTAGCAGGAAATAATCTTGGTGGAAGGATACCTCCTATTATTGGTAATCTTTCTGCTCTTGTACAAATTCATTTAGATGAAAACCTTCTTTTTGGTGCTATACCTCCTCAAATTTCAAATCTTGTCAACCTCACCCTTTTAAATTTGTCTAGTAACCTTTTGAATGGTACTATTCCTAGAGAAATATGTCGTTTAGGTAAGCTAGAAAGAGTTTATTTATCAAATAATTCACTTTTTGGTGAAATTCCTTCAGCTCTTGGTAACATTTCCCACTTAGGTCTTCTTGATTTATCCAAAAACGAACTTTCAGGATCAATTCCAGATAGTTTTGCTAATCTTTCACAATTGCGACGTCTTTTTCTCTACGAGAATCACCTTTCTGGAACTCTACCTCCAAGTTTAGGCAAATGTATAAATTTAGAGATTTTGGACCTTTCTCATAATCAAATTTCTGGTTCAATTCCTAATGAAGTTGCAGCCCTCCGGAGTTTGAAATTGTACTTGAATTTGTCTAGCAACCATTTACAAGGTCCATTACCGTTAGAATTAAGTAAAATGGATATGGTCCTTGCAATTGATCTTTCTTCAAATAATTTTTCAAGTACTATCCCTCCACAACTTGGAAGTTGCATTGCATTAGAGTACCTTAACCTTTCAAGCAATACGTTAGAAGGTACTCTACCTTCTTCAATAGGGCGATTGCCCTATCTTAAGCAATTAGATGTTTCTTTAAACCAATTAGGTGGAGAAATACCAGAGTCTTTACAATCATCACCAACCCTCAAGTATCTCAACTTCTCATTCAACAAGTTCGTTGGCAATGTATCTAAAAATGGGGCATTTTCTTCATTGACGATGGACTCCTTTCTTGGAAACAAAGGCATCTGTGGAACAATAAAAGGAATGAAAAAATGTCGAAAAAAATATTCTTTTCATTCCTTTATTTTGCCTGTCCTTCTTTCTTTATTTGCTACTCCTTTTTTGTGTTTGTTTTTAGTATTTAGATCAAAATTCAAAAGGAAATTAGCAATATTCAATCAAGGCAACTTAGACGATGAAGAGAAAGAATCAAAAGAGCTTAAATATCGGCGAATCTCTTATCAACAACTCATTGAAGCTACCGGAGGTTTCAGTGCTTCAGCCCTAGTAGGTTCAGGCCGGTTCGGTAATGTCTACAAGGGAGTTCTTGAGGACAATACAAGAATAGCTGTTAAAGTATTGGATTCAAAAACAGCTAAGGAAATCTCAGGAAGCTTTAAAAGAGAATGTCAAGTACTAAAAAGGGCAAGACACAGAAATTTGATAAGGATTATTACAATATGCAGCAAACCAGACTTTAAGGCACTCGTTCTTCCCTTAATGTCAAATGGGAGTCTAGAAAGGTATCTATATCCAAGCCATGGATTGAGCGCTAAGTTGAATTTGATCCAATTGGTAAGCATTTGTAGCGATGTAGCTGAAGGTATTGCCTATTTGCACCATTACTCTCCTGTTAGAGTAGTGCATTGCGACCTCAAGCCGAGCAATATTCTTCTCGATGATGACATGACAGCTCTAGTAACAGATTTCGGAATTGCAAGATTGCTTAAAGGCATTGATGAGAATAACGCAACGTCTAATGCGAATGATTCAGTGTCCTTCAGCTCTACTGATGGCTTGCTGTGCGGATCAGTTGGCTATATTGCTCCTGGTAATTTATAATTGATACATTTTTTTAAAAAATTATATATGTTTTCAATAATATTACATTTCAAAGTCTAGCTCCGCTCCTGCTAACGAATATTATACTTGTGTTGATTGCAGAATATGGAATTGGGAGGCGAGTTTCGACACAAGGAGATGTATATAGTTATGGAATTCTTTTGCTAGAAATTATAGTCGGAAAGCGTCCAACAGATGTTCTTTTCCAGGAAGGTTCTAGCTTACATGAATGGGTAAAGAGTCATTACCCTCGAAAGCTGGAGCCGATTGTGGAAGAAGCAATGGTTAGGTTTGCTCCATTAGCCATTTCTGGTTATTGTAACAAAATATGGAGTGAAGTGATTGTGGAGTTGATTGAGCTTGGTCTTATGTGTACACAATATAATCCTTCAACTAGACCAACTATGTTAGATGTTGCCAATGAAATGGGTAGGCTAAAGCAGTTTCTTTCTAACCCTCCATCTTTGCTCATTCAAGAAGCATCTCCTAATAAATTTGGTGCTTCATGACATTTTGTTAACATCTTTATCATTTTATTCATTTGTTTCATTGATTTTGATCATAGTAAAGTTAATTTCAATTTAATAAAACATTTATTTCGACAATATTTCCATCTTTAAATTACAATTTTGTCCCTATATCTCAAAAAAAAAAAAAAAAAAAAAATTCGGTTTTAAACAATCTTTAATCATTTTATTCAATTTGATTTTCATATTGATTTTTGATTCATAGTAAGTTAATTTCAATTTAATAAAACATTTTATTTTCGACATATTTTCCATCCTTTAAAATTAACAATTTTGTCCCTTATATCTCAAAAAAAAAAAAAAAAAAAAAAAAAGCAAAGAAAAATCTTGAGACACCGAAATATATAATTAAAATACATTCATTTTAGCCACAGAAGAAAAAAAAAAAAAAAAAAAAAAAGCAAAGAAAATCTTGAGACACGAAATAATAATTAAATACATTATTTTAGCCACAGAAGCATTCAAATATTTTATTGTTAATTAAATTTTTTAATCTCAACCGACCAAATCCAGCCCTCACAGTTTGTTAATATTTTAATAGATTTGTGCAAGATTGTGAACAATGAATCATAATTCAACTATGAACATACATTGATCCTTCAGCCTATATTTGTACTCAATTAGTCTATTTTTATCTTAAAATATCAGCATTTAATTATTTTGTGGTATAAAAAAAAAAAAGGAAAAGTCCCTTTTAGCCTACCTTTCTGATAGGGAATAGCTTAAAGAAAACTGGTAAGTGGTAGGTGATAATCACCCAATTTTCATTTCATCAATTGATGATACATAGCACTTGAATCAATATCCCTTTAAGCACTTTGTATTATAATATAATTAATTAAGGAGAAATTAGTCCAATGTTTAATTGCTGCAGTAGGTCAAATTGTCCCTGGAAAAAAAATTCAAGCATGTCTTATAATTAATTAATAAATTAATTCAGTGTTTGACATTTTGAGTCAACTCAAGAGAGACACGCCAAAGCATAGTTTAATAATAAATACATATATCTCGGCAATAAATTCAAGTTGGAATCTCATTTTCCAATATTAAAAAAAAAAAAGTCAAACTTTCTTTACAGCAGGACCTAAGTGAACAGATGATTCTTCTTCCTCCGTAAATGCTACCAACATACCAATTACAGCTACCTGTAACTCAAACCAATAGATATATTATCGTTTTGATTGATGGAAATTTTTAATTTAAGTAGCTCTAACATGCTTAATTTTAAAATTAAAAATAGTTTTTAATTGTTAATAATAAAATTTTTTTGTTTCCCTAATTGTTAATTGTAAAATATGTTATGTATATAAAAATATAATAATTCTTGTGTATATATATGATTATATGCATGAAGTTTCAATATAATATCAAGGAAGAATTGGGATGAAGAGACTTAGGATAAAATTCTATAAACTTTTCAATTATATGATAAAATTCCATCCATTGCCAGGAGAGAAAAAAAAAATCATTCATTGAGTTTTGAAGACATAATTTAAAATAAAAACACAAAGATTAAGGAGATTGATTTTTATAGGGAAAAACAATTAATAAAAAAAGGCATGGTCCAGTTAGCGCAGCCCATCAAGCCATTTGAACTCTACAGGCACCGACCCGTTATCCTTCCACTGCCAGGAGAGGGAGGTGATCGCTGCTCTGTGAAGCCAGCCTAACGCGGTACCCTCCACTTTAGGAGTCAAGCGAACCAAGCCTTCGCCCGGGTCAATTGACTCTACTCTCGGCTTGGAACGGGCGAGCCAGGAAATAGCCAAGTGGAGATCGACGAGATGGGCAGAAGCCATGTTCCATGCTTTTCGTGTCCCCACTTAGGTCACAGGCCAGCGTTACCCAGTCCGACGGTGCAACGATGTTTGCACTACGATTATAAAGTGTAAAAACACAAGACTGTTCCCGATGTGGGATATGCTAGTTTCTCGTGTTTTTGGGACTTTGGAATTCATTTCAGTTATATGCAAATATCACTACAAATTTCTTGTTATCATATGTTTAATTTATATATCATTACACGTTATATGCAAATATCTCACTAACAAATTTTCTTGATTAATCATAATGATATTAATATATATATATTATTATAATATATATACATATTATAATATAATGTTATACGTAATATATTAAATGTCGGGAATAGTGTGGGAATAATGGAATTTTCAAATAGGTTATCCGGCCTTATATATAATGTTTATACTATATATAAATGTGGGAATAGGGGGAATAATGGAATTTTCTATATCGCCTTTAATAAAATTTAGAATATCCTAAAATAACCTTAGTCGTAACCAATTCGAAAATTACATTTTATACCAACGAGTGTTTGGATGAGTGGTTAACACTTTTCTCCTTTAGGTGGGGTAGAGGGTTCGATCCTCACGAATGGAGCAAATACTTGCTGAGAGCACTTTATCTTTTCTTGGACTAACTTGGTACAAGCAGGATTTAGTTCTCTAGCCCAGTGGACTCGGTGTACTTGTGGTTAAGACAAAAAAAAAAAAAATACATTTATTATTTGATTGGATATTATTTCTAAAAATTGTTTTTTAGATAAATAAATATATATAATAAAAAAAGTATACTCTTTTTTTTTATGGTTGTAGGAAAAGTTATGAGTTTATTTGGAGAGGATATTATTTGGAGAGGATATAACATTTCTTTTATATAATCTTTTTTTTCTTACTTAATTAACTTATTTATTTATTTAAATTTGCAACTTAGAACAATAGAGAAACAAAATACTTAAATAAACTCATTCACCGATCAATATTGATTCATAGCATGATTTGCTTTGTAATTTTCGTTTATTGACTTGGCTTTTTTTTTTGTCCATCAAAATTAAATTTAATTAAATTATAACATTTTCAGGGGTTTTTTTGAAATTCAAATCGGTAATTTTTTAATATAATTTATTTCTTCTTAGCAGTTGAGTTCTTAAAAGAGTTTTTTTTTTAATAAAAATTTATTATTTTTTTATTTTTTTTTCGTTATTGAATTAATTTACAACCGCTATCACTTTAATTTAGTAAGAGATTTATATCTCATTTGCGTTAAATAGATGGACTCTTGATTAAGCATTTTTTATTTTTTTGATATTTTTTCTTTAATATCCTAAATATATTTGATTTGAAAGAAAATAATGTTTATGAAATTAAAAAAAAAATAGAACTATATATTTCTGTATTGGATATTTTTTGGATTTCAAGAGTTTGTATGTATGTTCATATATTCATTTCTCTAATGCACTGGGTAAATAATTCTATCACTATAGCTAAAATAAATACCATTATTAATTTAAATCATCTTCTCATTTCTTTTCTTTTACCTACCAGTAAAAAAAATTATTATTATTTTTCATTATAACTGTATATAGATATTGATTATTTTATCATAAAAAAAACTTGTATAATAGAATATTAGAATTTATTAAGATTAAAGGGGCCAAAAGCGTTTAGGAAATTTGAGTTTAACAATATGGATAATTTTTATTTTGAAGCACCATATCAGGATATTTAAGAATACTTTTGTTTATACAAGTTAGAGACTGAAAGAGATTTAAGTATAGAGTTGGAATTAGAAATTTATTATGCGAAACATTTCATTTAAATATATAAAAAAATAAGCAAAAATTCAAGAATATATAAAAAAACACATTCAAGTAGTTTATACTGATAAAAGTTTAATTGAAATTAACCAAATAAAAAAATAGTATTTATTTTAATTATAGAACAAAACTTATACTTTAAATATCTAGTGATAGAATAAAAAAAATTAGAAAAGATGTATAAAAATGAAAAAAATATTAAAAACGAAGCCATTGTCAATCACACCTAAAAAGTGTGCAAATGAATGTCTTGCGAAAAGGACATAGTCTCCTATATTATACTAATATATAAATGTAGGATTATAGAAGAATAATATGAGATTTTTCACTATAGACATTTTAATTGAATTTAAAAGTATTCTAAAAAAATAAATACCGATTAATGATAACACCAAAAATTAAGACAAAATTACAGTTTATATAGAAATTGATTGGGAATACTTAATTATATAAAATTATATTTCTAAACGTCACTTATGCTAACACAGAGTAGTGCTTGATATGTCTTCTCAGCCATTTAACGTAAGCTGAGTGACGAGGTCTACACGAGCTTCGAGTCCCTCTAACCACAAAGTGTATACCTATCACGAATATATTGTATAGCGCGTAAATCATTTATCTTCCGAGCCGATGAGCCTCATAAAAATAAAAAATTATTTTAAAATAATAATATAAAAAGCCTTAATAACATTTTCAACAATTAAAGTTTATCCTTTATTTAAAATTTATTTTTAAACCCACTGAAAAATATATATGATATAAGCATATTTGCTAATATTTTTCCCCTATCATTTTATATTGATTACCATCCATAATTCATCTTTAGGAAATTATCATAAAAAAAGAGACACCAATATTATATATTTTCTTAATAATGAGTTTGGTAATAGATCCATTGAATAGAATCTATATTAAAACAGATGATTTATTTTTTAATGAATATATATGATAATAAGATATTTGTAAATTTTTTATATTTTATTTATTAAATATTAATTCTTTTAGGAAATATATAAAAAAAGAAGCAAAATATATATATTTTCTTTATGTTTGTATGATATGATTAGATTTTTTTAAAAAGAAGAAAAAAAAAATATATATATATATAATATGTTATTTAGGAGAGAGATAAAAAAGAAGAAAAAAGTATATTATTTTTATGAATATTTTTGTTCTTTATATTAAGATTTGATTGGATATATTTTTTAAAAAGTAAATTTTCAAATAGAATTTACATAATTAAATCTGTGATGGTAAACAGTTGAAAATTAAAAAAAAATATATTTTATTGATATATTTATATATCTATATAATTGAAATGTTTTTTTTTATTAGGTGAGTTACTGATATGATTGTTATATAGTCTGCAGTATTATTTCAGCTTATCAAATCTCTTATTGAATAAAAAAAAATGAGTATATAACGAACATAGTCAATATGCAACGCACGTCGTACAAAATACTAGTTACTATAAAAGACAGAAAAAGATAATTATTTGAACTCAACTTGAATTATTTTGAGCTTTGACAGATGTTTGGATTCAAGATTTCAAGCCACTGTATAAGGATTATGGCATTAGATTTAGACACGTTAGAAAAAGGGAACTACTACAAATTTCTTTTCACAAATTATTATTATTATAATTTGTTTTCCTCTTTTTTTTTTTTTTTTAGAGGAGAGTTTTATGTGGAATCTTCAAATAATACATTAATTTAAACTCTACTAATTAGACATTATAAGAAAAGTCACAAAATATTGTTCTTTTTTTTTTTCTTTTTGGATTTAATTTCAATTTGAGAAGCAAATTATTTAAGAAGGAAATAACAATTTCCTCTTTTTTTTTTTTTTTTAGGATTTTTATGTGGAATCTTCAAATAATCAATTAATTTAACTCACTATTAGAAATTATAAGAAAAGAAAATTGTTCTTTTTTTTTTCTTTTTGGATTAATTTCATTTGAGAAGCAAATTATTAGAAGGAAATAACAATTATTTGATATCTTTATGAAGCAAAGGGAAAACTATATTTCACAAATATATTTTCACTTTGGCAAGAAATAATGGAAAATCTAACAATAAGGGTACTTATCACAAATTTATTTTCTTTTTTTTATTTATTAAATAAAAAACTAAAGTTTATCATTTTTCATATATTTTCTTATAATTAATACTTATAATATTTATCAGAATCATGTATAATTTTGAATAAATAGTTATATAACAAGAATTGGAGCTACTTTGGTATTAAAACATATATCATTACCACCAAATTCAGTTTTAATTTCTAACAATCCATATTTAATGAGAACTAACAGACATATATCATAAGCTCGCTGGAAAGAATACATAAAAATAAAAAATAAAAAAAATAAAAAAAAAGACTTGTTCTATGGCTAATGTACAATATGAAATTTCTATAACAAAAAATCCATTCAAATGGAAAATCAAATCTAATCCAAAAGTATTTTCCTCTCAATTTTCATACTATTCCAACCAAAAAAAGAAAAAAAAAATCAAATCCAGCTAAGTTTGTATAATAAATTACAAGAATGTTAAACAACAGTCCTCTGCAATTATATGATTTGGTTAAATCCAGAAGTACAACATGGCCTGCAAATAGAAACACAGCTCATGTTAAAATTTCAAAATTGCATTTCATAAGAATGATATTATATATTTTTGTGTCTAAAAGAGAGAGAGGGTATACCTCTTGAAGAGGATCTAAAGATGGTTCATCAGGAAAATATGATTTCGTAGCTTTCCAGCTTTTCATTTCAGAATCTATAGAGTTAAGTCTTTCGCGAAGCTCCTTCAATATACTCAACACCTCTTCTCCTCCTCCTTCTCCACTAATTTCTTGCTTCGTATTATTTCTCGCTCTCTCGAGCCTTTCTACTCTCCAATTCAGCTGCTGATATTCAATAGGAGAATTGGCTGCAGGAAGAACAGGCGAAATACAACGAGCAAGGTTTGCTGCATTTCTTGTTTTATTTAATTTCCTGTCCTGAGAAGCAGATATTAACATTGCCTTAACCTTCTCTGCTTCAATCGTACTAGGCGATTTGAGAGCATCCTCAGCAGCTAGTTCCAGCTTCCCTAACCTGACTTCGGGTTCCAAAGTCAATTTACAATGTGTCTTTTTCCAAGATTCAAAAGCGCTACGAGTCTCCTTACTTTCTGGAACTTCAAACACATCATGGACACTGGAAGAGCAAGGAGAATCAATAATGTCTTGTCTTTCTTGTAAACTTTCTGCATTTTTAACTTGATCTGATGTAGTAACATTTACTTCTGTTATGGAATCAATATAAGCATTCACTTGCGAAAATTCTGATGGAGACCAACTCCCACCTTTCAAGAGTGTAGTTGTTGTTCTGTTTCTTCCTGAGTCTTTACTGCCAGTAGTCTCTTTTACTCTCTCATCCCATTTTCTTATATGCTCCCAATATGTACTAAGGTCTAGACTCTCTTTAGCCGCGAAACTTCCCAGTCTCTTTTCTGACTCATCAACCTCTTGAATCAATATGTCATCCATAGGACTCCATAATGATTCTAATCCAGGATGCGATGCTCTTATTCTGTCAAGAACACTTTTCTTATGATTGGGATCTTTGATAAGAGCCTGAGGCAAAGAATTGAGTCTCCATGAATTGCTATTAACAGCCTTATCACCAAATAAAAACTCACTTCTTTGACCTAGTAGATTCTCCGGAAATTTATTTTCATGAATGCTTATATCATCACATCCCATGCTTATTAGTCTATACCTGTATGCTTGAACTTGATATTCAAGAGAAGCAACTTCCATTTCTCTTTGATATATTAGATCTTCGAAGATCGCTAAAGCTTCTTCTGCATGACATATTTTTTCTTCTGCCATCCTCTTATATTGACTTGCTTCCATCTTTAGCGATGCCTTTTCGCCTTGCAAACGTATAATCATGGATAAAGCTTCACTAGCTGCAGTGGCTGAAGATTCTCTTTCCTCTTCGACTTCTACATTAAGTTTTTGCAAAAGTTTCTGTTGTGCATAAAGTGCTTCTTCTAAAGCAGTAACATCAGTTTCAAGCATAACCGATGAAGCACCTTCTGCCATGGCAGAATTCGCTTAAATCTGAAGGAACCGATAAGACTTCTTTCTGTACACAGAAAAATAGCAATTCCGTATCAGTCTTGACATCCCTATTAACATTTCTTATTATTCATTTAGTTCCTACATTATGTGTTTTCAAGAAAATAATTTAAAAATGCACAAGAAATCGAAGTATCGACCACCTATTTATATCCCTGCCAAATCTTGGGAAAATCCATGCCTAGACCAAGTCTATATGGACCATTCTCGCATGATATAGGTACCTGCCCTATGGGAAATGGTGCACCATGAACTATGTCTATGTAAGATATAGCTTTCACCTATGTTGACCCCTTCTAAGAACTCTTGGCAAGATTCAATCCCTCAAGAAATTTATAATATCAAAAGGTCCGTGTGTTTTTTAAGGTGCCAGGGGAAGGGTTTCTTGATATCCTTCTCCCTTGACAATTGCAAAGCAGGGAGTCTCATCTCATGCAATAGAATGAGAATTTCCTAACAATAACAGCAGCAACAAAAAGAAGAACCAGGACGAGAAGAAAATTGAAAGATTTAATACCTGCTAGTTTGCAAAAGCCACCGAATAGGGACAAAATCTGAAAAGAGAAGAATAGACTGAATCCTCTTCAAGAAACCCGGATTTTACACTGGAAAAACAAAGAAACAATCGGATTTGAAGTAAAATCCTTAAAGAACGATTCAGATTTGAAATTGAAGAACAAAAAATAAAAGATATTTATTACAGATTTCAGGTATAAATAAAAGAACCCATTACAAGTATCCAAAAGTTATAACTCACCATCATTTGCAGATTATCTTTCCATACAAAAGCAAAAATAAAGCAAACCATAACGGTTCTGTTTTGGCTTTTCCATTCAAGATTTGAAATAAATCTAAATAATCAAAAGATTATCTTTTCCTTTCCCTGTAAGTAAATCTGAAATTTGTAAAGGAGAGAAGATGACAGATTATAAAACCATATTTAGATAATTAAAACGGCTAATATGCTTAATTAGCTAACCAAAATTTATTATCATTGTCTGTAACTGATCTAAATGTAGTAACCTTGTTGCCAAGTTGATCTGTATAATTAAAATTTATTTTAAAAATTTCGAGATTAATACTTAATAGATAGATAATGATGATTATGCTGTGTCGTGGGTCCTCGTTTATCTTTTGCTTTCGTTTGTTCAATCATCAAGACATAAAAGCGTTATTCAAGGATCCGTCAAATTTAAAACGTTGTTAATAGCGTTTCCAACGGTTACAATTACAAGACTTGATTGTCCACGTGTCACCGTGTCACCAGTACCAGCATAAACACGTGTCCATATGATATAGCGAGCAGAATTTTTGTTTGCTTTGACGATTGAATCCACAAAAATAAACTTTATCGTTCTTTTATGATTGTTCCAAATTATGCGACACTTTCATTTTTTAAAATACAGTTAATTTACCTCTATTTAATATGTTTAATCATTCTCCATGTAATTCTTTATTAGAAATGACATTTAATATTAATATAAAAATATAATATTAAAAATTTTAGAAATAATTTATTGTTCAAATAATAATAATAATAATTACTCTTTATTAATCGGTGTGAAAATAAAAACAAGCCTTCCTTTCAGAGGAGTAATAGACAACATACCTAAGACAGTAGTTATTGTTTACTGTTTTTGGTTTTTATTTCTCAACTTAAAAAAAAAATGTCCTTTATATTTATTTATTTAAAAGGAAATATTTGTCACTTGTTTACTGTCAATCTAATGCTCGATGCAAATAACGGTATCAATTTAAGAAAAATGAATAAAATAATAATAATAATAATAATAATAATAATAATAACAATAACAAATTACAATTTTTTTTATATAGCAATTAACTGTGAATTCAAGAACAGAAAAAAAAAGAAAAAAAAAAAAAGAGAGGCAAGTATTTTCTTATGTAAATAAAAACCAATTTGTTCCATCTCTCTCCATCTAAATCGGAAAAAATGCCATTTTTCTTGTTATCGAGATAAGTATGTTTCAGTCGGGAATACAGCTAGTTATCGTGTACTAACATTTAATCCCTCATCAATAATAGAAACCAACATCTAATCGATAATAAAGAATTGGTAGTCCCTTTTCTTTTTAAGAATTTACTATATATACCAAAGGAAAAAAAAAAAAAAAATTGAGTAATGGAATATAATTATTTTATAGATTTATTAGATTATTTTGTTTGGTTGATAAAAGATACTGCATTTTTCCAAAAAGATAGTCTATCTTTCCTTTTTGATTTGTCCCAAAATATAATCCACTTTCATTTTTTTATTATAGTTAATCCTTAAATTATCTATTATACCACTATTAAATTTTAGTAACAAAATAATCTAAAATCCATGGAATTAATAAACTTTATCATGGTCAATTCTATATTTTTAAAAAAGAGAGAAATACCAATTTATGTGGAATTTTCTCAATTTCATCATTTTTATTAAATGATGAAATTTTAATCACCTAATTTCATTATAAAAATATCCTTCAAATCCATGGAGTATGTTTTCCAACTAAATACGAAGTGTAAAATTACATGGATTTATCATTCTAAACCAGTGTTGGTGCTACTAAACCCGGCTAGGACATTGACCCGACTAAAAACATAGCTGGATGGATTGTAAAACATTAATAATATATATTAATTAAATAATTATAATTAAAAATAATTATAATATAATAAAAAATTAAAATATCAAAAAGCCAGGCCAGATCATCGGATCTATACGGGCCGACCGGTTCAACCATGGGTTAGCCGGTTCAATTCGGTTCTCTTCCTTAAGTGGTGCAAAATCAAATCCGGCCGATTTTGGGGCCGGTTTTACCAGTTCTCCGGGTTGACCTGCCGGGACGAGCCAGGTTTAATAACTGTGTTAAAAACAAGCACTTAAATTTGAGAGAGGGAGAGAGAGGGAGTTGCTTGAAGCAATCAAATGGGTTGTTAGAAGGATTAGAAAATGACAAAGCAAGGACTACCAATGTATTAGCAAGCCTCTGAAACAAGATCCTGTTGGCTGCACTAAGAGAGAATTAGAGAAGATATGAATGAGATTTTAGCAGTTTGGAAGTAATGGGCACATATCCATAATGTAAAATTCACACATAACGTTACAAAGTTGTCATCACGAGCTGAGGGAAACAAAATAAAATGAAATGGGAGATGCTTTATATGTTCAAAATCAGATACCTTGTAGAAACAATTGGCACTGATTTAAAGGGAAGTAGATTGGAAAGACCACATTTCAATGGGAATAGAATTCAGACGATGCCATCTACAGTCTCGCCTAATATTACCTTGTTTTAGTCCACAGGAACCTCAACTTCCATTTTCAAATCAGAATTTCCAAGAATCTGGATGCAATATAAAAGAAGTGTATTTAAGCAAACAGTAGAACATAAAGACATGTTACATAGACAATGTCAACCAATTTAAGAAGCTAGGATTTTATAAAGTAAAGCAAATGGAGATTGCAGAAGTTGAAAGGGCATTTGAAAAAAATAATAGGAGTTCAGTCTGATGCACGTGGTGATCTGCATTGGAGAACAGGGGCGTGCAAGTGAGAGAGAGAGAGAGAGAGAGAGAGAGAGAGAGAGTTACAGTGTGAATTAACCGAGTCGTGAGGACAGATGAAAAAAAGGACAACTGTGTCCATATTCATCGTATTTAGACTTAAAACTTCTATTTGATAGAATGAAAAATCCAAGCACCAAATAAATAATTTATGATGTACCTAAAAATTAAATAAATAAATGGATGGCACTATGGCATCTTGACAGATGGGCAACTGAAATTTAGAGAAGCTTAGGGACTTGGTACTTATAACAGCTAAAAGTACGAATAACTGAAACTAGGAAATGCACAGAGTATACATTTTGTGATTGACAGAATTCAGAATATTTTATAGTGAGATGGAGGATTAACTGATAACCATAGACACAAACTTAGCCTCCCCAGATGTTAGTCATCTCTAAGTGAGAGTTACAGGCGCCAAAGCCAAGCATAGAACTGAAACTCTTCGGACAAGAAAACTTTTTCTCCGCACAGAAGCAAGAGTGAAACAAGACCTGGCCAAGATTTCTCCACATTAGCCTTTGCTCAGCATCAAGCCTCTTTCCTCCACTTTACTTCTGGAAATTAAGATAACCATTTTTCAAAAATAAATCTAGCATTTGCCAAAAGAAATTACTGATTTTGAACCAATGGGCAACACTAAGATTATAAACTCTACCAGCCATGTTCCTTGATGCAACCAAAATTTAGTTTCCTCATTCAGCATTTTGCTGTAAAGACCGAAAACAGTTTTCAGGATCGTGTCCCCACAATAGATGAGGTATTACACAAGCCTTAGAACCACAAGCTATACCCCCGAGTTACTGTCCCTGAAGTCTGAACACATTCAACTTATCACCACTTGGATCTTCCATGTTATCACTAAGTATTTTCAACTTATCACTAATCTTAATCCACCTTAGACAAGAAAGTATAAAATCCTACCCTTGGTATAACCATTAGAGCAATTCATGTTAGCACCGCATCAAAAACTATTTAAGCATTTTCCAATGTGGAAACCAAGAGAACAAATTCTAAGTGACTGTGATAAGGACGCAAAATTCTAAGAGGATATGGATGCACCGATCAAGGGATTGCTTATGATAAGAGATTTTTAACTCTCACCAGATAGAACCAAACGCATTTCCAATATCCTCCCTCAGACTTCCACCTAAGGCAAGAAAACAGAAGGCCACCTACTTTATGACTTGAATCAGATCCTATTAGTTGGTAAGGTCCATAAGGAACATCTATCCTATTTTATGTACTAGGACTGCTTTCCTTTTACCCTATTTCAATGCCAAGGCACCTTTAAGAAATGGACACTGCTGAAAATGACACTGATTAGATTTTATCAAGACTTTGAAGATAATTTCACACCAACATTCAAGATAATTATTGAAGACTTCGTTTTCCCAATGCAACTTAATTGTACGAAATTCACCAGGCTTCCACTGCCAAAAGTCGACAGAGGTGGTTAATATTCCATCACTAGAAGTTTTAAAAACCCAAAAGCCCAAGACAGAAGGTGGAGAAGCCCCATAAATCATATTAATCCCGTACTTATATTTAACCAATGCGAGATTTGACTTTCCAACAAACAACTGAACCATTACCCTCTTGGAAAACATGATGTTCCTCATTAAAAATATTTGATCCATCAAAAAGTACGTACAAAAACACTTTCACCACTTCTCTTTTATGAGGCTAAACTTTGTAAGATGACAAGAGGAAAAAGGATGCTGTTTCCAGGTGAGACTAATAGGGAGGCTGTCAAACTCGTAGAAGTGGTGTTAAAACGTGTAGTCATCATATGATTTTGGACTTCTTTACAGTTCCTAGAAAAAAGAATCCCAAACGGACCAAACTATGCTTAAACATAATGAATAAAATTAACCAAAGCAAAGAAATATGCAAATCAGGATGTAGAAATATATTACAATTCCATAATCAGAAAATCATGTTAATCCATTGTAATCCTAAATAATGAAAATGTTCAATGATGCAGTAACCATATACAGCAAGTAGAACCAAAATGGTACCTTTATAAAGTCTGATAAAACTAACAAAGAATCCTTTGTGTAGCCTGCTTCCTCAAGGACATGGATCAGCACTTGCTGCATTAAACATAAACATGTCCATCATAAAGCACTTCACACTCACGTCGATATTAATTGGTCAGCAATGTGTTAGATACAACTGCTACCTTTATGGTGCTAACCATTTTTGTTAAATGATTTTGACAATAATCATCAAAAGGATGATACAAAGTCAAATAAAACTTGTTGAATAGGTCCCAATTTCATATTGTAGATGAAAACAAATTGATTAGCTTCTGAAGAACATCAACATATTACTTCCCCCACCCCAAATTACACTTCTGTCAACAGTGGTGAAGCATAGATAAAGCTTATTCTATATGGTCTTTTTGGAATTATGCTTTTTTTCTTTGCAGTGTTGTGGAGTCTTTGGATGGAGAAAATGAATGTGTGTTCACAAAAACCAAATATGTCGTTTAGTTGACAAAGTAGGTTCTTGGCTTCTAAATAGGCTTGTGCTTCAAAAGCTTTCATCAGAGTCTCTTTCGAATGTTATCCAACTTGATTGGAGAGTATCAATTTCCTTAGCTTGTTTTTCATGTTCTTGTTTATAGTTGCCTATTGAATTATAAAGGATGATTCCTCATTCTCCAAGGCAAACTTTATTATTATTATTATTATTCTCAATAAATTTTCATTTCTTATCACCAAAAAGAAAAACTTTATCCTATACACCAACATCAGAGGAAACCTGAATTCTTGATAAAACCCATAACTTGCACACCAGTACTGAAATCTAATCCAAAAACATTATCAATCGTTTAGTAATTTTGAATAATCAATAACTATCCCTACACAGGAAATTTAACACAACAAAAGCATTGATATAAGAAATCGATTCACTAAGAAAATTACATTATTAGACAAATAATCTTTGAAAAACTTCTTCCCAAATGCCTTATATAGACCCTGCTAGACCTACCTTAGATGTTAAGATATTAAATCAATGATTTTTTTTTGCAGTATTTGAAATAAGAAAAGTTTTCAATCAACTGCATTTCAAATAAATTTACTTCAAAAAATAAAGCTCCCCCGCTACCCCTCCTTATATTTCATACTTTTCCCTTCTTTTCATTGGCAAAATGAATCAAGACAAGTATGCAACCTCTTTCCCCTCCTTTACACTACAACTTTTACATCAAAAGTTGATGAAAAGGAAAACAAATTTGCAGAAAACAAAAGTTAACAACAAAAATATAATGTTAAGAAAAAAACTAACCTCCCTCTGCTGTTCCGATATGAATTGTCCAGTCAAATCATGCAACACATCCAACATGTCATTGAATGTAACTTTCCAATTGCCATCAGAATCATATACCTTGAAAATAACTACACAATTTAAAAACACAGAAACACAAAACAATTCAAAGATATAGTTAATAAATAACCTTAACAAAAATTCAACGAACAATTGAGAAGAAAAAAACAGATATTACACTCAATTTTCTGCTGACAAGAAGCTCGAGGACTAAATGCAGACAAAAACGCCACAAATTCCTTAAAATTCAATCCATCTATCATCCTTAACACTCTCTACTTCCCAAAAAAAAAAAAAAAAAAATCAAAAAGAGAAACAATTCAAGATAGTGTTAATAAATAACCTTAACAAAATTCAAAGACGAACAATGGTGAGAAAGAACAAAACAACGAGATTGATTACACTCAATTGGTTCTGCTGACAAGAGCTCGAGGAGCCTGAAAATGCAGACAAAAACGCCACCCAAATTCCTTATAAATTCAATCATCTATCATCCTTAACACTCCTACTTCCCAAAAAAAAAAAAAAAAATCAAAAAGTGAGCAAAACTGAAAAAAAAAAATCTTAAGAAAATATATTTAGCAGAGCAAAAAGGACCTGAGAAAGTGGGATTGACGGCAACTCAGCCACTGAAAAGGAACTCTTCCGCGGAGCAATCCGCGCCATTTCGATCCAGCTCGACGAACCTTTCGTACAAAGTGCCCACTATTCTCTTGCTTGCGAAGCTATTTATTTTTTTAGTTAAAAAAAAAAAAAAAAAAAAAAAAGGAAATGATCGAGAAAAAAAAAAAAAAAAAAAAAAAAGGAAAAATGCAGAAAATTAGATCTAAAGAGAAAAAAATCAAACGGTTAACAAACCTCCGAATTGAAATGTGAAGTAATTGATTGGTTACAGGTGTGGTTGCAGTGTTCTTGGACTTCTTCGATGTCATATTGAGTGAGCATTGAAGATGTGTTTCCCATGGCGACGAACGCTGATACTAATTGCAGGGATGTTTTTTTTTTACAAAAAAAAGTGCGACTACTTCGAAGTTGGTATCTAACTGTTTGCTGACATTGGTGATGGCAGGTGAAGGAGGTTGTTGAGAATTAAGTCTAACGATGAAAAAAAGTTCTATGATTCATAAAAAAATGTCAAATTTGCTACTGAACTTGGTTGGGGAAAATTTACTGTTGCTCAAAAGTAAACTTTTTATAAAATTACCAATCTTGCTTTGCACCAAATGCGTTTTTACGGAAAACAAATTTTTAATATTTTTGATTAGTAAATTTTATTAATTGAAAATGTTAAATATTTAAAAAGATTAATTAAAATATTAAAAAATAGCATTTTTAAATTAAAAAACTGTTTAATTTTAAAAAAATGTCTAAAACATATTCAATGTTTTTGACTAATAAATTAAATTAGTCAAATATTTAAAATTACTATTTTATTTTAAATTTTAATAAAATTTGGCCCTATAAATATTTTGTGCAAAGTTTAGATAATAAATTCAGCAACAATTTTTAACATAATTTTAATATTTTAACTATCTCTATTATTTATAATGTTCTATAGCCAAACATTTACACTAATTTTATAATTTAAAAGAGCGGGTTCTAATAAAATAAATGAGAGATAATAATTATTAAATACTCCTATAAAAGTTAATGCATAGTATATTTTACCTTAAAAAAATATTTATTGAAACTGAGCGCATATATGTTCATTGTTTAGAATAAAAAAGACAGATATACATGTAGTTTTTAACTTGTTGAGAAGTTTATTTTTATAATTTGAATTTAACTTGAATTTAAAATAAAAAAGAAAAGCACAAAAATACTATTTTTTATAATTTATATTTTTATTAAAAGACAACATTTTAAATTTCCGTGATTGGCTTCACTAAAAATTTATTAATTTAAAATATATTTCCAATAATTATAAATAAAATTATATTTTATCAATAGATGGTTAAATAATAAAATATTATGAGAAAAGTACGGGAGAAAATAAATATCCAAATATAAATTTTTACAATTTTTATATTTCATGTTGGAACTTAAAAACTATAATTAAGAGAGAATGAGTCTTAATCACTCTGTTCATGTCACGACCCGTTTCCGCGGGCCGGACCGGTACTAGAGCCCAGGTAAGCTTAAGGCTCCCGAGGCCCGTAGTAAGCCTGAATCACTAAAATTTATTATTTCAATATAAATTTCAAACATTCAAAAAAATAGTCTCCAGGATAATATTGTGTAACAACTTTTATTTGTTCCGCAATAATTATGGACGGAATTAATTATGTACTCTTTTGGTCGTAGTGTGAGTGGTTAAAATAATAAAAATATTATGAGAAAAGTTACGGTGAGAAATTAAAATATCACATATAAATTTTTTACAATTTTTATATTTCATGTTTGGAACTTAAAAACTGATAATTAAGAGAGAATGAAGTCTTAATCACTCTGTTCATGGTCAAGGACGGAAAAGAGCCCAATGTGGTTTCAGGCAATGCGGCAGCCAGCAGGACAAACGAATGCCTTGCAATTAGGACAAATGATATTGGCAAATTAGGGCAGAGCTAGGGTTGTGCCCAGAGTAAGGACTTAAAGGCCTCTAGTAGCTCTCTAAGGCCGCAGATGCCAACGTAGTAAGAGACAGTTTCTGGTGAAATTACTCCTTGAAACAATATGATGACTTATCTTCAATCATTAAATTTTCAAGACATTATAAAGAATAGACAAGATTAATAACTCACAAATATATATTTTCCTAATTATCGTACAGGCACAAAATTTTATAATCATGATCTACAGACAATTCCCACGGGTTTCCAGGAGGGATCCACCAATCTAAAATGGATGCTGTACGACAATCAACATCTTTTACTAATCAGGCGCACAATATAGTTTTACCACAATACTATCGTTCTATTGTCTCAATACACGACTTAACTTGTAACGCGAGAAATATATCCAAACACTGATACAACTGACGGAAATCACTAACAGCTATACGAATTGAATAACTTTTGATACAGTAGATTTTTGTTATATCTAGAATTTAACATACATATATATAACTATTAATTATGGGGAATTGCCAGTCATATAGGTAGGAAAACAATTAATTTTTAGTATCCACACGAGAGCTCTCAGCTGGCGCAAAAACATAAAGACCTGAACCCAGAATAAATTATAAAGAAGCAGCTGACTACTGAGCCTGTGACCTGGAAAAATTTGAAACAAGTAATGTGAGCTTTCTAAGGAACTAGGTACAGCTAATTATTGCACAACACACACAATTCACACATATGTGTGTGTAAAGATTCTCTATTGACTTCTAGTCATTCACCACGTTTGATGAGCCTGCATGCTAAAGAGTCAATATTTCAGGTAGTAGACTCACGACGAGGAGTGGCCTCATGTTACACACTAATTAGGACTTATTGTCGAACCAGCACGTCACAAATCATTCTTACATCTTCAAGAAAATATAATGCACATCACGTGGAAAATTAGGTCAAGTTGGAGGGTCACGAACCCAACCTGAGCCAGTTCTCCCACAATAGCATATATATACACATATGAGCTGATTACTGGGGAGCCGATCATCCCATATTCTGGAGTGAACATCCATCCAGAAAGGCAAAATTTAACAACGTTACTCAAAGAAGAATTCGACCTCACGATGTATACTAATGACCTTTCACTTGGACCAGCCCTTCTCAGATATAGTCCATTATATCTCGCTCTCTCTTTTAACTTACTCTTTTATAGCAACTAGTGGTAGTCCATAAAACAACACCTGTGTCGTCTCCCATTCAAATCTAAGATCATCAAGCGCTCACACATGAGTGAAGGAGCCCAACCCTAGGCGGGTCATGCCTTGTTATCAATACCTATAATTGTATGTTGGTATCCTGGCGTCTTCTTAAGGTAACCACGTCCGGCGAATTATCTGTCAACCCTAAGAACACCATGAATACGGATACTGCCAAACCTGTGGTTAAGTGATTTAAAAGTAAACGATGCTTGAGGCTTCACAGCTTATGGCAGTGGCACACTCTGTGTACACAAGTCGGCCACGGATTCTCTCCCCGAGTGTGTGCCACTTCTGTGATTTTCCATAGAGCTCACCAGAACACAGAACTCAGGACTTGCAATCCTTGTCTTATAAGAGCAGAATCAGGAATATATAAGCCAAACACAACTATATAAACAGAGAAATATAGACAATAAATAGTGCATCCAGCGCTAGAGGGATATATTTTAAATCAAGAAAAAAAGTAGGAAATGCAGCAGAACCCATAATTGGATTGTGGGCCCATTGCATGTTCTCGTATCACTTTTCAAAATTGCTACGAAACTCCAAGAACCCAAGAACATAGTGGGAATAAGAACCACGTTCATTTCTGAACTAGTAGATCTATAACTCTCTATTTGACTCACGGCAAGCATGCTAAGACATAATATATAAGAATGAAGTGAGACAAAAGTGATGAAATCAAATGCAATGCTGATGACTCCGCTCATTAATCCAGGTGTGCAGTTATTAAATATAATAACGATAACTCGTAAGAAGATTTTTTTATGTACCACACTATCTTCATAGAGAAGTAAACTCTCTAGTAGTTTTAAGTGAATAGGAAATAAATTAAATATTGAATAATTATCCGAAATGAATAATTTTTGAAAACTAAAAGTGTTAAAAATTAATTAATAAGAAGACTTAAATCTCTGAGAATTTAAATAATCTCACTATAAGATTTAAAATAGAGTAATACATCTCTCAAACTATTGCATAGTTTGTATTTACATATGTACTGATGTGTGAGCTTCAAAATATACTTTATTCAGATGCGTAAAGTTCCCAAAATCAGATAAATAATTTGGACACTAAAAAATGTTGGAGCACATCGACATCCTCGCTCTTCACGAGGAGAGCTTATAGTGCTAAAACAGGTATAGCTTATTTTGTGGTTTTTTAACTCTCTCTACTTATCTGATCTTTACCTGATTAATATAATCTGTCCAATCTAAGTAATGATATCAATTAATTCATTAAACCACTATCCAAGCCCCATCCATCAGTGTTGTCGTCTACACTCATATTAAGACAAAACTTCATATTCTTTTGGCAAAAGCACCGATAACCGTCTCTATCGAGGCCAGAGACTATATACTATAATATATTTTCGGTGCTGACTTTTGAAAATACAACTTAATATCACAATTCCAACCCAAACATCATAAATGTACCTTCTACAAGCCCTAATCCCTAATTATATTTGTACAAATTACAAATTAATCACATAATCTCTACAATATTAGGCTATACAATCTACCACCTTAATTACCCACATAATTGTTGGATTATTAGAGCTCACAACTTTCCTATAAATTATTTCAATACGGTTAGAGTGTGATTATAAAAACAGTGTTTTAAACCATCAATGCCACTGTATTCTTGCAGTATCATACAATCCGAATCAGTTTTTTTTGATTAAATTGCTCTCCATACCATATAAGCATCTTTTGACGTGTAGAATTACTTTTTAAATACTCTCCACCTATAATATACGCTAAGGTCGTCAAGCTTGATTATACTGGTGTTATTTATAATAAATGAGTAAATACGTATATATAATTAATACATATAATTATACTATACTACGACCGTTCTCTAAAGACTTAACTCTCGCTCTAGAGAAACTTCTATTAGTCTGATAATAGCTCTAAAATTGAATTTCAACCTCAAAATCATACTTCCTCTAAACTCACGATTGAATATGACCTTCGAAGATTCAATAGAAATCCAATTCAACTCAAGATGAAATTAATAACCCATACCAAATAATGTATCCAATCTAACATAAAAATAAAATCCTGATGAAATGAAAGTGTGAAATTATAGGGA
Organism: Jatropha curcas; assembly: GCF_014843425.1. The sequence goes on along the minus strand of NW_023591172.1, from coordinate 6,983 downwards.
TAGATTAAAAGAGAAAATGTAAAGGTTAAAAGTGTGCGAAATTAGTTTAAACCGACCCCGTAAATATAATTTCTTTTTGTTGAATTTTTTGCTTTTAGTTTTTAAAGAGGGGAAGTTAGTTCGGAAGGCTAGTGCTCGCTTAAAGTTTATAAATAAGTTCAAGTGAACAGTGGGCTTAGCGACATATGCTCGCAACGTCCTGCAGAACAGCCGCTCTGCGCTCGATGTGATAACTCCAGCTCCAGGTGGCTGGACTCGGAGGCGAGTAGTCTTTTATGAACAGCTGTTTTGTTCCTTTAGCGGTACGTGACCGATGCTCCATCTCGTACAAGTTGTCTCACGTACCGCCTCGAGGGATGGTCCGAATCCCACCTCTGGGCTGGATAACTGGAGCGGCTCCGCATAAGCATGACGATATCTTTAATTTATAGTTTTGGGGATTTTTCACGGCCCAGACAGCATACTTGCAGTAGGAAGATTATATCATGTTCTCCATAATCTTGCTTGCAACATAAGTGTTTCTCAGTGATATGCCAACATAGACGCCACACAGGTATTGGCATGATATAGTAGCAGAAATACAAAGCAGCTGCGATATATTTGAATGAACGAAGGTGAAGTAATTAAGAGAGAAGAGGTAAGAAGAAGAACAATAGAAAGAAGAGAGGAGGCGCGTGCGTTCGATTGGTGAGGACATAGTAGGAGGAGTTATGAAATGTCACAAAAACAGTTGGGTTCCCAAGAGCTGAGAAGATAAAAAAAAATAATGTGAAAGTGGGGAAAGATTTATTTTTAGTCTATGCTTTATGGCCGGATCAATACTCCGGCTCGATTCCGGTGTCGATCTCCGAACCGAAAATCTTTTTGGTGTGACATTTTTCGACTTGAATGTTTTTCTCCGCCGGGGCCTATTGTCTCCGCCCAATCCTCCTCGCGGTTCTCAAAGTATTGCTCCGTGTTTGTTGGTTTTTTGGAAAATAAGAATTAAATCGGTATTTTTTGTATCTATTTATTTCCCCTTATAAATCCATACTCTTTTTTTTAAAATCATTTATCTATTTTCTTTTGGTATCTTTATCATATTCCCACTTCCAAAATTTCAATATAGATTTTGTAATTAAGGGGCATTCCTCCTTGAGTGGTCAAGATAATTTCCTGCCCTTTTAAAGAAATAGAACATATAAGAAATAAATAAATAAAAATCATATAAATTAAGATGAAGGAGATTTTGATTAGAGTTTAGTTTCATCAATCGAGATTTTACTACTAATATATATATCCAAAGGCATGGGAATTTTATATATTGTATTTCTCGAAATACATTTATATTTAAATATGTTGTGACGATTTCGAAATTTTCCATAGGTTGCTAATAATCTGCAGGAATATCTCGAAGGGCCCAACTCGTGTTTAAAACGTTTATGGGAAATCTTTTAATTAGGAATTGCTCCGAATCTTTACAAGCACATACTAGTCGAAAAAATTCATGCATTTGTGTTGTGTGTATATTACTAAAGTTTTGAGAAAAATAGCCTTGCGGGTGGAGACACGTTATTATAATTTCATTGCCGCCGGAGCTTAAGACAATTCGATACACGCCGATTCTGTACACATCTCAGTAGGGGATGGAGAGTAGAAGAATGTTATGGGGAAACACTAGGGAAACTCTCTCAAATAAGAGAAACTCTCTTCATCAGAATCCCACATTAAATCTCATATTTCAAGTCACGTTAATAGCCCGACAGGTTTAGGCGAATCCGTGTACACAGAAGAGGATCTTTGAGAGTGATTTAGATATATATCCTAAAAAAAAGAAGTGAAGATATAAATAGTGAAAACCGTGAAAAAGGTTAAAGATATAGGTTAAACACGTAACAACTACTATTCGTAATTGCAATTGTGTAAAAAGGGATTATTTCTATCGTCCAACTTATTCTAGATTTTAGTGCCACGGCCTCGGGCTATAGAAGTGGTTAACGAGAATTTGGCGTTTGTTTATAATCTAATCCAGACTACCACATTACTATTCTAATCATAATCAGGTGACTAAGAAAGCCTTAATTGTAATAATGATAGAATTACTCTTTGATCTAAGATAACCTAATACACATATATATATGGGGTTTATCAAGAAGTAGTCATTAATAAGTCAATCATTCTCAAGATTATTATATAGTTTCAGTTTTGAAAATTTAAATTTTATAGCAGATTCTTCATAGGCAAAGAAAGGTCAAATAATTATTTTACCTCTCAAAATAGCAAATTCTAAATTGAATAGATTTTGATTTATGTTTATTGGTAATCAGAATTACTCATATAGATTACTAGAATCTTTCTCAGATAAAACAATATGGATCACAAAAATGTTTTAAGGACGCCAATTTCATACAAACGACATTAAAATAAAGATTAATCTTACTTTATGCATGAAACGACTCTAATTCTTTGTCATTATTACCGTGTGGGGATACGCCATTAACTCATCACTCTCGTAAGAGATTATTTTTATCGCTATTACCATAGTGTTCATATATTGCTTTTGAAGTTGGAATCCAATTTATGTTACTCGCCATTTTTTATCTATAATTTTTTAATTTATTTTTTTGTTTCCATAAATATTATCTACAATGCAAACAATTTTTGAGTTTGTAAGCCTACTTATCAGGACAGTCGCTTGAGTCTGCAAGCATCCCTTTATTAGCAAAGATCATTAAAAATTTTGACCCCCTCACCTCATTGCTCTACGCCGCTTATACTCCTCCTTTTGTTCCACTCTGTTTCTATAAATAATAGCTCAAACAGTGTTTCTTTCCAGCTCAAAATGCATCGTTATGTATTTAAGATATCAGAAATTAACAGTTCGTAGTCACATCGTATTGCGGTGTTCAATGATCTAGTTGTTCCTCTTCACTTGCATAATTCATCTTACTGGATAAATCAATATTTATATTCTCTCACTTTATTTCGATGAAGGATTTGTATGAAATGTCGAAGTTGTCTACCTAAATTTCACAAATTTATCTTCTATAAAGATTATGAAAACATTACAGATAGGAATAATTTATCCTCTCGAACAATTAGAGTGCATAGGTTTGTATCAAGGACTGACTCCTTTCTGCAAACTTTGCAAGTAACGTACTATATCATTGTAATTCACTGATGTTATTTTATAACTATCAAGTAATTCATCCCGTACATTATGATTTTAATCCTAGTAGATACGGGTCTGCTGTATTTAATGTATTTTGCGTGGTCCACTTGGTTTCCTTTTGTACTACCTATCATTCGTTATTCCATGATTTATCTACTCGACCACATTTTAACGATCCTAACCCTTTCATTGCTTGCCTGCTTAAAATTGATTCGGTCTGTCTATCGGTGCTCTATGCTCAGGTATCGTAAGTTAAAAATGCTTATAGTTCCTCCAACGCGTAATGCTACCTCTTACCATCCAATTCACATCTAAATCGAATTCCTTATCTCCTTAGTAGGTATTAATTTACTTATCAGCTTATTAACTTTTTCTCTTACTCTTTTGTCCATAATTCTCCTAGACTACAATTTCACCCATATAGTGCTAACATTTTTAATAGTCTCATTCTAACCAAAGTATTAGTTAGGTACCATATGTGGAACTATTAATGTAATTAGCATCTATGCTGTTACCTCACTTATAGTACAAATTTTAATTCAATTTACCTGTCTCACCATATCCTAAACATAACATATAATTACACTGTGCTATATATATCCATGTGTGCGCGTTGAATTAACCCTTATAATCATTGGGTATCTATTCCTCTCCATTTTTCCTATTTCTCCCCAGTATTAATTACCAATAAGAAACAGTACATACACTCATAACTTATGAAGGTTGCAAATCTGTTTCATAAATAAAATGGTCATGTCTACTCTTTCAAACGCTTTAAATTAGTCTATAATTTGTTCTATATTGACGCTATCTATAGTGAAAATTCTCTCTTATGTTAATATCATACAAATCGTCTGGAAATAATATTATTCTATTTTTCGCCAAATCTTGTTTAATAAATCAAATTTATAATTCCCATACGACCCATCTATTTTCTATGCTTATAGATCTATCTAATTTGGCGTAATCCGCCCCTCAGACGTTTGATTTGTTATAAATAACAGCTATAGTAACTCTCTACCACAAATTTCGCTAATTTTCGAAATTAAAAATATATAAATATCAATTTCAATTATTTAAATCATCTATGTATAAATATCATAAACTTCAAAATAGTGTGAGTCTCCAAAACATTAAAATTCTTAAAGAAGTGTTACAGGGTAGAGAAAATAAATAACAAATTAATAATAAGATTCTAGATATTTTTGAAATAACTCTAATAAGTTTTTCTTCGAAAATAAGGAAATGAGACGTTGTATGAAAAAGAGACATACTGCAAATTTCCTCTTACTTAGCAAATTTAGTGTTAATTATGGTTATAGGAACTCTACCTCGGTATTACCAATAATATATACACTGATTCTATACTTACTTTCTATTACGGAAACTAACTGAGCTATTTTAAGATGTTGTTGAACTATGAAATGCAAATAGGTTGAATCCTTTTAAATGCTACTTAGCTGCGTAGAGACACCGCAAGCATCCCATCTTGCCAATCTCACTTTGATTCAGAGGTATAATGTACATCGATACATTCTCCCTAGCCTTATAAGCTTTGATACTTCACTCTCCTCAGGCACCCCGCATAGGTATGTGCGATGAATTTAATAATGCTAATGTGTCTAGGTGCTTTTGCATCTTTCCAAACTCGGTATATTGTTCAAGAATTACATTTCATATATACTCATTATATTGAATCTAACTCACAATAGGTATCTGGCAGTGTTTTCCCCAATCCTCACTTTACATTCAGAAATGAAGGATGTTCTAGCGTGTACGAATTCTCAACTGCTCATCAATTAATAGACAAAACCATCAAGTTCCTTCCTACTCTTCTTGAGTTATTGACTGTGATTATAAATAGGGAATTCCCCAACTAATATGGTGAAACAGCACATAAGATTCCCAAGGATATAATAACAGAGTCAGGAAAGTTTACGAGTCTGTGCCTCTGCCCATAACACTAACCGACATCTGGATCACTCTCAAACTTTGTCACGACGCCTGTTATTCGCGGGCCGAGACAGGCAACTAGAGCCAGGATAAGTCTATAGATCCAAAGCGTTCCTTAAGTGAAGCGTAAAGCTTAGATAGCAATCAACTGGAAATTTATTAGTTGCAATTTACTTAAAATATTACATATATCTTCAGCGCTCTACATCTATTATAAATAGATAAAAATACTCATTCAGTTGTATTTTTTAAATCTTTCGGCGCCAAATTAATAAAGTGAAATCAGGCTATACAACATTCACGGGGGTCTGACCAGCAAGGATTAATAGTACATCACATTTTTAATACTGTGGGGGATCTACAATAAATTTGGTATCGTCTATTTTGAAATTACACGACTAATTTGCTACGCAAAAAAAATCTTACAATAATGGCTGCCGGGAGATCACATTGGTACCTCATTACGAGAGACTAAGAATAAACTCTAACATTTGGAGTTGTTAATAATGACTTATGATATGCCATACATCTCGCCAAGCAGAACTAATATATTAAGATTGGATTGAGAGTAAAATGTTCTCTATCCTAGCCCTTCCTGCCTGGAACCGATGGGAGCAACATGGCAATTTAACAGAGGTTATAAGAAGAGAAGAAACCTTACTTCCTGAAGATTTTTAACTAACGGGTAGAATATATTGTGAGCGCCTTTTCTAAACGACCAACACGTAATACTAAATATATAAGATTTGTCATTTTTGAAGCACACATTTAACCCCGACGCCACTATGCTGTACCAATTGAAGTATCCTAAGTTCAGTGCAGCCCGAAGTGTTAACTAGGTTGATTTATGAATCAGCCAGCGACAGTGCTGTTTACAACGTTCACACATCAAAAGGTCCTCATGAATAAATCGACCTTCAACGTGTCTTCTCTGTGTGGTCAGTGGTAGCTGCAAGCGCGAAACGATTGCAAAATAGAAGAGGAAACCACCAGATGGAGCGTCACCTCCACAAATGAGCTTATTTTCCCTGCTCTATTGAGAGTGCGAGGGGCTAAACTACAGCCTGCCCCATATCTTGGAGGGCAGAGGGGCCAAAGAACCAATAACGCTCAAAACAGCAGGCCTAGTTAAGGTTGAACAGCAAACAGCATGATAGAATAAAGACAAGTTCGGGAAAGCCCCACTGCGCACTAGGAGTGTGGTGCTCTAAGTCCACAGGCTTATTATCCCTCTAGGCCAACCATACCCCTTTGAACCACCACAGTTGGCGTCTAAATCCTCACTGTGAACCCAGCCCTCTCATTGTTTTGTCTATCCTCTCTTTCTTTTTATACCTTGAAACACATATAAGGTCAAGTCAGGAACAAAATAAATGGCTCGCTCTCCATCAATTCTAGAGCATCAAGCGTCACAACGTGAGAGGCCACCCTGCGGGCTGCGATCAAAATCTAGATTATCCGGTGCGCCCATAACGAAGCCAACCTGTGGTAATAGTACAGCGTAATGCAGTTAGGCTCACAAAGATCAGCCGAATAGGGTCGTATACCCTACAGATACCGTACCCACATATTACAGACCAGTTACACAGGAATGAATGCAGGACTAAATTTATTTAAAACAGCAATCAGTAATATAACAGAATTAGAATCAAGATCCGATATATAAGAAACATAGAGTCTCAACTCCCACTCAAGGGTGACCCGCCTCCAGTCGCCAAGATCATACTCTAGCAAACCTACCCGATACTTTAGCATAAACGACAACACAATCACATCAAAACAACATGTGCCACAATCAGTGCTAGAAATTCAAATTGCCTCAGGTGGGAACACGTATTTACCATGGCCAACACGCCATCCCTGGTTCAAAACTCATTGT
>NW_023591171.1:0-19507 GCF_014843425.1 Jatropha curcas | reverse complement strand
CAAGGGATTACCTTAATCTTTGTATCCGAAAGAATTAGTGTAGTTGTCGCTGATTGGCGCTATGAGACAATATTGCTTTCATGTTGAGTGGGAGGACTGGTAATGGTGAGAAATCAGTTTTGATTGGAAAACACGTAGAGGGAAAGCTATTAGAAATATAAGTTAAGTATTAAAATTGGAGTGCAGAATTAAATGATATGTTTAACAGTGTGTATTGCTTTGGACATATAGGTCCGCTTTAAAGCAGTAAACGGTTTCATTTACTTGATTTTGCAACACCGCCCGATTTTAATGATGGGCCTTAACGGTACTTTATTAGGAAGTGTCCATAGAAAGAGTTATTTCCGGTGTTTCCATATCATGGAAGATGATGTTATGCTCTTACATGGAGATTTATTCTAAATCGGTAAGATTCACTAGCATATTATACGGAGCTCTCGTTATTTCTTGGAGGCAGAGATTATGACATAGATAAGATAGAACGCTTACTGGAGCATCAAGGAGTTGCATTGGGGTCGTAAGGAATGCGGCCTGTTCTTGTGCATTTTGCGATAAATTGTATAGAGCGAGTGTCATTTTCGCGTGCCTGCTTCATACAAATTGGCGGGCTCATTGATGTCGTTAGGATATTGAATCATAAGGCATCTGAGCTTCGGGGCCAAAAAAAGACTTTGGCTTGGATACCTTGAAAAGGGTCTCTTGTATTACGGCCTCTCAATATATGGCACTATGGACTTCGTGCGTGAGCGAGTCTGTCGGCCGACTTTCAAGTGGAAGAAGTGGATCTAAGGGACTTGAATTGTGCTGTACGTCTAACACAATTCGTATCTGTATGTTACTTTCATGCGATCGTATGGTTGCTACACTATCTCAGGACATACGCTGAACTTGTGAATTGGATTTTTGTTACGCAGCAGGGCTTGTCGCGTACACTGCGAACACATGTAGTAGTTCTTACGCGGTGCTAAATTGCGCTCGCGGACGACCTTGCACTCAGAGAAGACTGCGCAGTCTGGATTTTTATGCGACTCGGCTGAACTTCGTCTCGAGAGCACATGAGTGGAGAATCTCGATCTTTATGTGCTCTCACTATTGGTTTGGCACCGTGCCAAAAAATCGCGCATTTGGACACACACGGGCGAGACTTGCTTTCAATAGGGCTACAGTCACGCAGAGCGTTGTGTGCTCGTATAGGACTCCAAACTTGTCTGTCTACACTATTTGCCTAAGAGCAATGATACCGAGGATTCTGCGAGCTGGCGCCAGACTTTGTCTGGGCAAGAATACATGGCACGTCTTCGAGTTTCAGAGAGTCTGCTCGTTATTATGTCGGAGTTTTTTGGACGGGTCTCCAAAAAATGTGCACAATGTCAATTTTATTTGTATAGGCTTTTCACGCCCAAAATAGATGCTGGATTTTTATAATTTCTTTAAAGCTGTACATTTTATTGCCCCATCACAATCCTATTTGATTTTTTAAACATATACAACGGATTTATTACAGTCCACTAAAATTAGGTGAACGGTGAGGTGTTAATATCCCTAAAATATTCATAAAAGGCACTATACTTAAGAGTCATGCAATATGGTGCATCGTGAAACAAACATAGTTATATCAGTAATACTCCGAGTAATGTGCATAGTAATGTTTAATTTGGACACCTATTAAAAAATAATGATGTTGATGTTGGGTATTGAAAATATCTTATCATATTAGCACATGAAGGCACACCATATTTGCGGATTTTATTGGCTCATAGAGAGGTTCAGGTTGGATTTAGGGAATCGCATAGAGTAGCGTATTTAGGGCCTATCCGATCATGTCGATATGAGTTAAAGGGATACTTACAGGATCCTCGCGGCAAACTACGTTCTCGGAATACAAATATGTGATAGGGCTCGATCCAAGGGACTAACCAATAGGCGTTGATTGTGTGGATATGATATGCTGAAGTAGGCTGTATTAGTTCAATTAATTGTGGGTTCGGGATGTGTTGTTCAGGGCCTTATTAGAGACAAGCCACAACCCGCATAAGCAGTTATTCATTAACCTCTAGATTTATCCATACAGTTTTTCGGTTGATTTAACACCTTCTGGTTTTAACACTCTCATAACTTAATATCATTTTGAGGGCCATAACGACGAAATATCTTGACAAATATTTAACCAGCATTTTTCAAGAGGTTAAATATTAATGGAAACAGTTATATACTAGAGTGCATAACTAGTACAAGAGAGGAACTACAATAATTCAAGGTGTATCTCATGGGATTTAATTATAGGGGTCTATTAATAATCACACGAGTTATATGTGTTGTGCCTTAATAAATTTAAAATGTTTTGCAATAGCGTGGTTTAACATGGCATGTGCCTTATAACATCTTTTTTAAATGGGAGGTGTGGCCAAGGTAATCCATTATTGTAGGCCTAGAAAGAATTGACATGAAGCTTTGGCAAATTATAATGTTGAGTTTTGTCTAGTATTTTAATCTTAATGATAGTTAGGAGATATAGGGCCCACATGTACACGATCGTGATTGCTGTTAAAATTGCAAAGAAGACCGCAAGTGTAGGAGCGTCTGTTTTTAAGTTTGCTGCGCAGGTTTTACTCCTTGGATTGTTAATTGGTCGGACACACGCTCAGACGCAGCCTTTCTCAGCTTTTAACACACTACTCAGCTTAAGCTCCCTCGGTTTTAAGGGGAGCAATATTAATTACGTATTCTATCACATGAGTTAGTATTAAATGACCAATCTTCAGAATCTCACAAATCAAGGAAATGCAATTACGAAAGGAGCTTGGAATCTTAAAAGGGCCTCACTCAATGAAACGAGAATGAGTATGTTGATAAAAGGAATTTTCTCGCAATGGTGGTAGCGGGTAGTCGGATTGGATGTCAATGGAGCCGTTGGCCGGATGTCAATACACCAGGGAGCCATAAAGTCAGGAGTCAAGTAAAATGGCGGGGAGGTGCCGGGGGCCCTTCCCTAATTTATTATGGTCGACAAATTCGTGGGTGACTACTTCAAGTCGGAGTCTCTAGGCCGCAGTGTTGGCTTCGTGGTAAATCATGGACAATTTCATTATTTTTGTATACAACATTCAGAAATTGATATTATGATTTCGGAGGATAATACCCGCCCGTGACTTTTACCGGTGATTTCAGCATGTCAGACCCAAAGGCTTCGAGCAGGTGCCAGCCCTTGTGGCCCTCAGTTTGGTAGGGCCGCTTCGGGCCACCCCTCGGGTGTGCGAAAGTCCATGCAGCGCTCTTGTGGGTTTACGGGTGGAACCGGGAACGGGCCGATGTTGCACCATTATTAGGTTATTATTGGATACTTTAATATATTCTTCGTCGTTACGCTGGTGTACGATAGGAGCATATGGGCCTGATTGTTCCCACGAGGAGCCTTTTTTAAAAAATTATCACATCTGTTAATGTTCTTATATCTCTTGTCTTCGCGAGACTCTACTCCTATGCCACAACTAAACTCTTGAAGTAATAATGTATACCACGCGGATAATAGTCTAAGTAACCTATTAGTTACGGCGAAGGCCCCACAATTTTGCTCTCTGATTTTTTTTTATGTCAGTCAAACACCGTATCAACAACGTAGAAACGTTATTTCAGGTGTTCTTTTACATATATTAGTTTGTCAATACTATTGTCATTTGTGGATAAGTGACATTGTAAAATCCTCAAGTATGGACTCCTTGGGGTTCCAGTTATTCTGAGGGATCTCTGTTTTTTAGTGAGGTTTCACTCTGGATGAAAATAATATGGTCTCATTTCTATGTTGAGAACCTTTCAAATGTATTACTGTTGAGTTATTTTTACACGATGGGTTGAAATTATTGTGGCGGTCAGACCAGCGTGTGGCATTGTCTCCTAGCAATTTGGTCTCTAAAAATTGTTGTATCCGTACATTCCCGTATCTGCATGTCCCGTGTCCGTGCAAAGCTACTCCTGGTATAATGAGACCTGACACCTTACAACCAAGCTCATTAACCAAGGTTTTTTTTTTATTACCAATAAAAAGTGGCTACAATTGTTTCTTTGGCCTTAACTCTCCGGCCTTTGTGTCATTGAAAAAAAAGTGGCAAGTATAGATTAGTGTGAGTCTATTAAAATGATTGTTGTCATTCTATCTTGAAATATTAACATATTACTTAGGCTCTATTTAGTCGATACTGTGTCCTAAGAGCGTGTGCCAATGTGCTACATTTTTTAAACCAATTATCGTAATTCGTCTTCTATAAAATAGCTAGAGCTCTCCGATATATTGGAGAACTGGCACTGTTATTCAAGCGCACGCAACGCTCTTGATACTATGTTTTTTTTATTACCAACCATCAAGATAAACTGAAAGCTGTCTTTTTTTGTTCACTATCTTAATCAGAGTTATAAGATGAGAGATCTATATATTGGAAGAGGATAAGCACACACTATGATTAGGACATTTGTTATTTATGGTACACTTAAATATATTTGTTTATGTTAGAATATTTATGTAGAGGTAGGAATGATCAAGATATGGTAAGTGGTGTATATCTTGCCGGAAATATTAATGTATTAGGCGTTATGGTTATTATGTAGTTTTGTGTTTTCTATTATGCTCGTGAGAGAGGTCCATATTTTTATGCACTCTAATTATGTGGGTATTATGGTTCGTTAAGACTTTTCATTATTAATGTATTTCTTTTTGCAGATATTAGGGACGTGACTATGTATTGGAAGTATATGATTTAAGATTATTGGTTTATATTGTCCCATTACTTTAAAATGGAGGGCTTGAATAAGATTTATTCAATACGGTCAATATTTTTTGAACCATTAGAAAGGTTTGAAGAATATGTATATTGAGCCATCATAAGAAGGGAGCATGAGAAAAAGAAGATATTTTGAGATATCTTAATAAAAGGTGGGCTTGAAAAAGAGATTTTGCCTTTTGAGAGCCTTGAAAGTGTTTTGCCTTATGGAGCTTCAAAAGATGTTGCTTTTGAGATTTGTTTTTTTTTATGTTTTTTTTTTTTCTTGGGACCAAGGGATCTATCCTAAATCGAGATGATTGAGGTGGTTTGGATGAAAATGGTTTGTTATTGATTAGGGTTTCACCCCTAGGTTTTATTGTGAAAGAAAAGGTTAACCATTAACCCGGGTTCTACCCTGGGTTTTGTGTTAAAAGAGAATTGATGATGGTTGGGTTTCACCCTGGTGGTGAATACTAAATTTGAGCTTGTACAGTAACTTGTGAACTTTTCTACAAAGATGTACAAATACCAAAAAAGAGAAACTGAAACAGTCGAGGAACAAGGAACCGAAAAGGCCAATTATTTATGGGACATTTAAAACTGGAAAAAGATGGAAACCACAAAAATAAGGTAAAACTAAATAAAAAACGTCCGCGAAAATAAAAAAAATAACAGAAGGATAACGGCAAAAGGAAAAACAGGTCCAAAGAGAATAAGTGGTTGTTTGCCGAGTTACTTATTAATTTATAGGGGTCTGTAAAGATATCTAAACACATCACAAATGGAGAAAATTTCTTACTATTTCAGGAGTAAGTGGATAAGTAGACACCTCTGAAATAGAGAGGGACCGAGTACATCTTTTTACTAGATAGTATTCAACTCTGTGGCATCAGAGCCTGCGCACGTTGCGTGTCAAAATAATAACAAACCTTTAATGCTCGATCTGCCTTTGTGAACAATCCTCACAATTGTATGCACGTGACTAAACGATCCCAAGAATCTCATTGCTCATAGCATCTACACACAATCCGTTCAATGGTAAACTGGTGCTACTTAACACTTGGATTTTGGGAGGTGACCTGGAAGCAAACTGGACCATCAGGGGCGCTCTTCATATATTATATATATAGATAATAGCATAGACATAGAATTTTTCTCATAATAGTGAACATACGTGAGACCTTGTCCTCAGACAAAATTTAATTTAATTATATTAAAATAAGAAATTCACATATGCTTCTCTCTTATTTATGCCTTTATTATTTATTATAATTATTATTTTTTATTATCCATTATCTCCATACGTTCCCGTATTTTTGTGTGTCGTGTCTGTGTAACCTAGCTTAACTTGTGGGACCAGAAAACAAGAAAAAAGCACTCAAGACCTTGACCCCCTAATAGGGGCCCTGGAATCATCAACGGCTAATTATTAAAATAAGAAATTATTTTTTTTATTTTATACGTTCTGGTGATATTAATAGGTGTACTTATATATATTTAGATATCCTATTATTTAATTACAAAAGCCTCTTAATTTATAGTACTACTTCCTTCTTGGGAATTCTCTTAGTTGGTTAGTGAAACATAGGGACTGAATATAATTCCTTACTTTCTCACCTTTTTCTTTTATATATATTTGCTCTTTTGGAATCGCTTTCTTGGGTTATCTTAATATTATCCTGAAGTCTAATTTTAATTGCATGTGAGTATATTTTAATTTTATTGATTGATATATTGGACTCAATAGATATTATATATCTATTATGATATAAATTACATTATCTATGAAAACTAATCAAACATACAAAATTTATATTTAAAATTACAAATTTTTATCTATTTTACTTATTAAATAATACCCCTAATCCTATAGCGGTATGCTTTACACCGGAGTCTTGGGAGTGTGACTAAGAATAATTATTAGTCTTGGGCTTCGGAAGTGAACTTATATATGGGCAATTTAGCGGAAATTACACGAATAACAACTTGGCTTCCGACTCACTAATGCTATTAATTCATAACTTTGGCTTTAAGGATACATCTATCTCATAGCTAAATTATTTCTCTTTTTCTCACTTAAACATATTACATTTTCATTCATATATTTAATTAATTGCTTTAAATTGATATTCTCACAACATTGGTAATTATAGTGGCATCTTCAACACGATCATTGGATCATCACAAGAAGTTATTATTTTAGGAAGACACACCAAAATTAAAAATAACCAGAACCTTAATAAAACTAATACATGTTAAATTATTGTTTATCAGAGGTACTTGAATATATTTTTTCTTAAGTGGCTATATGAAATTCAAATTTTTAGACCCTATTATATATTATTTAAGTACAGCGAAGGTATAAAGTATAATAGTTTTTATTCGATATCACTAATTTAATATTTATTATTCCATTTTATTTGTCTAATAATAGCAACTTTCCTAAATTTATAATGAAAAATTCATTTTAGTTAAAGGTCTTACCTGACTCAACTCTTAGGGTCCAATTATTTCGGGATAATCTGGGCTCTATAATGGTCAATTAATTTAATCACACCACTTTTAATAATAAATTGTGCAGAATGATAAGAGCCATTTATAAGTACAGAAGCTCTCATATCAGGTGTTCTGGTCTAAAATCAGAACTAACCTTCCGAGTAAAGGCCCAAATTCGTAAAAGTGACTTGAAAAGGCCCATACAATAAGAAAACGCGGCCCCCCATTAAAATTTTGGGATAATCGGGGCATTAAAGCCTATCGCACATTTTTGCAAAACTAATTTGCCTAAAAACAACCACATTTTGGGCCAAAGGCCTTAAATCAACCATTTTTAGCGACAAATGCGCTTAAATTAATCAATCTTTTGGTCAAAGGCCTTAAATCAAACCATTTAGCGACAAAATCGCTTAATTAATCAAATCTTTTGGCCAAAAGGCCCTAAATCCATTTTGGCGAAAATCGCCTAAAAATCAACAATTTTTGGCAAACAATTGCCTAAATCAAATCAATTTTTTGCTAAAAGCCATTAAAAAAAATCAACATTTTTGGCAACATGCCTAAAAATCAATCAATCTTTGGCAAATGCCTAAACAAATGCACAAAGCATATACACTCATGCACAAAGCAATACACACTCATCACAATAGCAATACAACACTTCAGCACAAAGCATACACACAAAATGCACAAAGCTCCTCATGCAAAAGCAATACAACGCTTATGCACACAAAGCATACACACTATGCACAAAGCATACACACACATCACAAAGCGTACAACTCATGCACAAAGCATACACACTTATGCACAAAAGCAATACACACTCATGCATTAAGCATAACACCTTCAAAAGCCTTTAAAAAGGCCTTATCGAACTACGTTGACTTGATCTTTCCATTCACGGAAGTACTAGCACGTTCGGGATTTCACCCGGGCGGCAAAGTCGAAATCACTTAAAACATGTTCATTTGGTCGAATTACGTCATTCCCCGCAACATTCATTCATCGGTTAGTTCTCACATGACATAAGTCCTGGGATCCAATCTTCGGGTTTTTTGTAGATTGTGCCCTTAATCATATGGGATAATTAATCTAGTACACTAGGATACCTTAAAAATGGATGTCACTTAGGGTTTTTTCCTAGTTTACCTAAAAATATTAAACAAGTGGCGACTCACACACAATCACGTGTATCTTCTCATTCATCATATGCATTATATGCCTATGACATTTGGGGAAAGGGTTCACAGTTTGCGACTTCACTGGGGTTATATGTAATCAATTTTTGCATAAAGTGGACTACAATTGTTGTGAAACTAACCGCCTTTCTTTAAGGTATTATTTTAATTATGCTTTGTTTTGCAGGGTTAAACCTAAATATGATCAAGTGTTCTTTCCTTAAGAATACTTGATATGGAAATCCGGACTTAATTAATGTGATTAAAGACATTAAAAACTTGTTTGATTTATTTGCACGATTGAGAATCCTTTTCTCCATGCATAAAACAAATGAACTTCAAAAATGAATTTCTTCTCTTTCTGTTCAAACTTCTGATTCCTGGATAGCAAGTAGCGCTGGATCGGCAGGTCTCTTTGATTAATGTCGACGGACAGCCAAAGCGTCCCCTTTACCCTTATCGTATCTCGCAAACCATCCTAAGTCCTTTTGGGGGTGGCACATGGGTTATGCGTACCCGTTGGACCCCAACGCGCGAAACTCCTTGTTTCACATGTGGTTAGGGTATATCCATAATTCAAGTTCCAATGGGTCCCTTAATAAGCCGATCCTCCTCTATTTGTTGTCATAGGCCTAATAGAACCTATCCTTTAGGCTGTATGCACCCCGTGATATGAAGCATCTCATTAAAACAGATATGATGTGTTGTATGCATTCACGACATATCATGAGTCATAGGGTAAACGAAACACACGAGGACACAAAAAAAATATTTCCTCTGATCATGCACAAGTTGGACAAAGAAGTCTTCTCTTCTCATACAGCTTCTGATACTATACTATACCCTTAATCCAGTTACCCTCAGTACTACAGGTACCGACCCTGTCCAAGTGTCACTAGCACCTACTTTCTAGTGGCTACACCGACCTCACCAATCTCAAACTGCACCATGGGCATCATTTCCTGACATCAAAAACCTTATAGAACAACCTCGAGGCCAAGAATGGAGGCCAGAATGGAGGCCAAGAATGAATGAGGCATTGTTCCCCAAAGGATTGCCCTGATACTGAATTGGGTAATGGTTAATGGAGTGGGGCTTCCGGTGAGGGAAGTGGACCTGCTGCTTTCCAAATCAAAGGACCTGCCCGCAGAACCGACAAATCTATACTACCTGGATGACAATGCCCTGCTTCTCTGAGCCGAAGCTCAAGAAAATGAGAAAAAAACTGGACACCACCAAACAGAAAACATGAACCTTTTCCCTCGTTCCTTATGAGGAAAAGGACCCAAGGCCGCCCAAATGATTAACCGACCTTTCTGTAGCAAGAACAGGTGGACATAATAATAAGAACCTAACACCTGTCCTACCAACCACCAACTTACAAACTCAATTACCTACCATCGTTCCAGTCGCTCATTGCCACTGCTACGAAGGTAGAAGATTTTAATTCAAATGGGGCAACTGAAAGAAGACTCGGGTTTCCTCAAAATACGAGAAGCCTAGGCCAAGCTGGCAAAGTCCATGAAATGGCAAAAGCATCACCTCACGAATACCTTTAACGTGTGGCATATGAGAAATGGCATCCGGTCAGAAGGGACATATACTGATCTCGGGATGCCAATCCTTTTGGTTTTTCCGAGAGGCTGTCAAGGCCAACTACATCAAGCCCTGGAAGCAAGGCCGCCACCCTACCCTTTACCAGAAACTACCGAACCAATGAATAACTGGAATATCATTTCAAGGTCAATGGGCACGAGGACTGAAGCGTGCTGGACGCTTAAAACACATCAAGACCTGGTAGACGATGGTTCCATCATTCCCAAGAAGTGAAGTCAAACATTAAGCAACTAATACCCTTACCAAATCAGGGTAATGCTAATTATTTCTATTTCTGACCAGGAATTGATCGATCCTTTCGAGCTTTCCTAGAATGAATGACACCTGTGTCCTGGACCTTGAATGACTTATTCCCGAAGAGGTTAACAAACCGAGGCTCGAAGTGGAAGACTTCCATGAACCTAGTCCTCCTTGACAGATTGCAGTTATCACAGGAAATGATGGGACCAAGATCTGCTGAGGCCTGATCAAGCCAAATGAAGGACCTCTCACCAATTGGTACGCTCGAGGAGGAGCGCACTGTTGATAACCCCGAGTCAACCTAGAGTCAAAATATGTGATCAAGTCCTGTATTGAAGTCCGAGTCTTAACCCCAGTAATGGAACCAGTCAGAAGTCTAGTTTTCCAGTCTTGAGTCGTCTGTGTCGGATTTTGAAATTCAAGATTTCAAATTTTGATGTACTTTTGAAGACGAATTTCGTCATTAATCATAAAGGCTTGCAAATAATTGAACTACCCCGCATGTCCTATCTTTCCAGGCATGTTCAAGCCAAAAATAATGAAAAAGAAATAAATGAAAAGAAAAATGAATAAAGAAAAAATAATATTGGCAAGAAGAAAATGAACAATTACATACAATTGCACTCTGACTGTCGTGAAAATAGGGGGAACAGGTCAGTGAATGCTTAAAGAAGTTTGCCGATGGGCTTCATGTGGAAGGCAAGTGACAAATCACAGAATTGACCAGCATAGTGGTGCATAAGATTCCAGTATACCCTGAGGCTAAGCCCAGTGAAAACAGAAGCTAAGAAAGGCTTAAACAGAATGGTCCTTCTGAAAATCAAGGAAAGAGGTAGCCAAGCAATGAGAATAAGTTCATTAGAACCCATTGCCTACCGACATGGTTGCAATTATTTGTGGCGCCAGTGCCCTAATTGTATAAGCGAAGATGGAATTGGACTTGGAAGAGAAAGGAAATACTGTATATACACAGAGGATTATCCGAACAAACACCTGGCTAGGTTCGGTGATAGTGTACTATAAGTATCAGAAAAATCTCTACCTCCGAATGGTTTAAGTTTCCTTATCAAACTGACAATACAAATCTTTCCACATTCTTGAACGCACCAGAAAGGATAAAAAATTAATGTGTTAATTACCGAGGCTAAAAAGCTAGAAACATGAAGCCTTCCTTTCAATGGCAAGTATGGCAATTTTGTATCTTATCGTCTATTATTTAATTGAAAAAAAATCTTCGTAAGACTTATTTCCATAATCCAGAAAGAGAAAATTTTCTTGAAATAATAATGAACAGGTCTTTTCAATGAAATTTTCCTATTTAAAAAAAACCCAAAAACTTCAAATTCTAATTGCTCAATGCTCTAAATGTAGTATTTAGATTTACCGAATTGTTGAGGCTTTGCGTGAGCTGTGTTTGAGAATTAAGGCATTACCGGTAAGTTATCTCTACTTTCGACTTGCTGTAATTTTCATACTGTCTTTCAATTGTTGTTAGGTATTGAGAAACCTTTTCCTTAATAACTGAAACGACAACGAATTGGAAAAGGTTTTTTAGCATTATATATTGCACGTGATGATATTAGTTCCTTTTATGTTGCATATCTGTATTGTCTTCTCATGTTTTTCTATTTTTAAGGTAGTAATGTTTTTCTTTTCTACGGAAAAATAATAAGAAACAAAAAGGTTCCAGTTGTTGTTTTTTTTTTTTGTAGACAAAACACTACTTCAATTCTTCATAAAACATGACCAGGATTGGAAAGGTTAATAAAAAATGCCTAAATTTTTGATTTTTTCTTAAATACATCGTAAAAATTTATTTAATTTTTTTTAGAAAAAAGTACTTTCACCTCGATGTCAAATAAACTCTTAACAAGATAGTTTTTTAAATTATATTCTTTGCAAATGAAAAATTAATTTCTTATTTCATGCTATTTGTTATGATTATTTCAAAATTAAAGAAACCGATTTATATGGAAATAGAAATAGAGTTTAGTTAGAGCTTTTAAATTTGATAATATATGTGATTTTAGTTAATTTACATGAATCTTAATCAGTAGTAAAAGCCCATATATTAATTCGGAAGTTGCCTAAAGGTATCATGATTATTAGAATTTGAGCTATTTCAGCTCAAATTGGTATAATATTTAACAGTGTACTGAAAATCTCAGTGTAAACATTGGATTATGTATCCTCATGTTTTTTTTCAAAAAAAAAAAAACAATGCAA
Organism: Jatropha curcas; assembly: GCF_014843425.1. The sequence goes on along the minus strand of NW_023591171.1, from coordinate 6,993 downwards.
AAGTGAGTGTTTCGTGCAAAAAGTATTTTGATTATTTATATGTTATTTCTGATGCCATTTCCCATTCTTGCTAGGTCAATTATGGGACAAGTAGAACAAAAATGGAATTGATAAAGAAGGAGAAGCACTCGAAATACAAATAAACCTTTTCAAAAGAAGATAAGAAAAAGTTTTACTGAAGAAGGTTTTCAGAATTCTAATTCTTTGTGGAGTTGAAGCTTGCCTAATAATTTTTGGACGCAAAAACAGAAAAATCTCGAGAAGGAGAAATTAGAGGCCTCATTGGCGCATCAAATCTGATGAGGTTAAGCATATTATTCAACAGGTATAAGAAGACTAAAGAGGCAAGATGCTAACCAATACTCGACTACTTTTAGATAAAAAGAAAGAAAGTCGATATAGAGATATCAAAAATTGCTCAAGGCAAAATTTATCAAGCTAAGTATCCTTCATGGAGTATTCACTCGTAACAGTTTTGTGGAGGCAATCAATTAAGGATACTTCTGCTCAACTGGACAAGAACTCGAAGTGGCATATCGAAAACTTTATACATTGTAAGAAAATAATCAACGCTGAATGGGATAAACTTTCATTAAGAAATGCTTAATACAGCCCTCACAACAGCTTCGAAAACTACGGCGACTGGAGCAACTTGGAGCCTTTTTTTCTAATCTGAAAGCCATTGGCTGTTGAATATCGCGATAAAGTTTTCAGCCTGGACAAAGCTCGGGTTATGATTCCAGAGAAGAATAACAACTTGCAGCTTTTTTCTTGAAGTATCATAAAAGCTATGATGACTGGACATTTGAAGGGCAAGAACGACACTGACAACAACTTTAGGTAATCTGGGCAGATGAAAGCTCTTCCAATCAAGAATTAAATGGAGGATAGGATGAGGAACATGTCTAATGATCAGAATGTTAGTTAACCAAATATTGGTGGTAGCCTTATTAGCAAATATTCCAGCTCGTCAGGAATTGCCCTAATGTTAATCCTTCCTGTTGGATGTGGGATAATGGAAATGTCCTAACAATTTTGATGCCTCTGGGAGATTTTGGATCAACATTGCATAACAGTGCTTGCGCAAATTGCAACCTCACATTTCAGGCCTACATAATAATCAGATTTTCCCTTGTGTCCAAGAAGACAAAGTTTTACTGTAAACATTGGTTTGAAAAGCAGCTGGAGCAAAAGTGGAGGTAGATGACGGGAATTGTTGGTCAGGGCAAGTCTAATCCCGTGAATATATAATCTCGTTTCAAAACAATTTTTTTTTTTTTTGTTTTTTTTTTTTTTGTAGTTCTAATAAATAATTTTTTCAACTTTTGGAATTATTATATAATGCGGGTTTTAATAAAAACAGCTAACGGGCTGACCTTTCAATAAAAAAACGGTTCAACAATATTCATAATTTAACACAGGTATTGATAGCAAGTGTAGTTTAACCAAATTGAAAATAACTCTTTTAATGTTTTTATTCAAAGCCCTACAAGTGATTGAATCACTTGTTTTCGTGCTCTTGGTTGCAACCACGGTATGAGAAATATAGAAGGATGCTTCTTTTTTTTAAAAAATAATATTAATTTGGATCTAAAAATTATATATAATTTAAAAATCTGTCATCCATTTATTTTAGAGAAATAATTATGATGTCTGCTAATTTTTTATATTAGTCCTCGTTATTGGTCTTTCGTCTAAATACGGAGCTTTTTTCCATCTAAAAAGTAAAGCTATTTTTTATCCAAAAAAATGTATGTAACTTAGCTTTCATTTTTGTTGGTATTTTATTCATTTTATATGTTATATTTTTTAAAGATTTATCCTAAAGTACATATATAATTTTAAATCTATGTTTTATTAAAAAACAAATTGTAATAAATATAGCTTTTCCATTTGTATAAAATATTAAAATGAGGTTTATCACTAAAAAAAAAAAAATCGGAATTATTGAAGAATTTTACCTGACAAGCCAAATTTTTTGTCCGGTTAAATACCAACAGTATTTATTAAATCAGCGATTTGACATCCCGGAAGCAAAGTTGCATTGTTCTTGACCAAACAAAAAATGGAGGAAATAGGCTTAATAACGAATTCACCAAAAGTCTTAGTAATCAATTTTGTAAAAACATGCACAAAAACTGATTGGCTGCAATTGAGTTAAACTTTCCCTGGATCATGACTTTAGGAAAGCAAGACAATAAGGTTTTCATTACCCTTAGGAGGTATTGCCGCAACCAATCAAAATATCAAATAACAAAATTTGGCAAAAAACTGAATGGCTCCACCAGAAAAAAAATTATTCGCTGAGATGGAAATAAAAGATATCAAATTTGGCTCCATGTCTATTGGAAAGAAACCGCAGCTTGGAACCTGTCGATCCCAGGGCTTTTATATAGGGAGCCATATCTGATAAGGCCTTTAAAAAAAATCTCCTCATATGTAAATAAGGCACTGTTAAGCCCTGACATGCTCCTGGCGAGATAGTAAAGGAAGAAGGAGCCGATTGGGAGCTCCGCAACACTAATCTGATCATGCTTTAGAAAATGGCTAGCGGAAGCATTCAGTAAACCAGAGCCCTTCATCTTATGCTGGCTCCAAAATCCAAGTACCATCACTATCCAAAATCTTAGGGATAAATTAAGAATTCCTCCGCTTGATCATTGCGAGATATGATAAAATTAAGTGTTGCGTTCCCCCAATCGATTCAGTCTCCCCAGAGCGTTGGATACCAAAATAGCTTCCTCTTGAGCTAAAATCTCAAGTCAAGAAGGCCTCATGAGGTTTCCCATTCCAGCCGAAAAAGACTCATAAGTTTTCAAGGTAGCCAATATTTCCTGGACCCCTTCAACCGAATTCCATAATCTAAACGTTTGCGGTGGAAAATATTACCAAAAAGTAGTCTCTCTCACTTCCAATTACCCAAAGCATCCGCCAGAATCCTCAAGCTGGAGTGAAATCGAAAAAGGACTCTTCTAATGTGTCAAATTACATCCTTTAAACCTGATTATAGGATGCCCAAGCCGCCGTGGAAATGAAAAACTGAACGGGAAACGACGGTCGCGGTAGGTTTTATCCGAAACCAAACAACACCGGATGATCTGAATGAAACCTCCGGGAGGTGATCAACCGTAAGCCTTAGGGAATTCATCTCGCAGTCCCACCGTGCACAAGCTCGAATCAAGCCTTGCACTCTGCAAGATTACAGGCTAGAACACCTCGCACCAAGTAAAAGGTGTCCCAATAAAACCTAAGTCGCACCAAGCCTTTAAGAGAAAATCCAGTCACAAAAACCCCTACTTCCTGGACAATAGATGAAGAGGGTAGAAATAGCCAAACTGTTCATTTTAAGAATGGTAACTGTATTAAAGTCCCCCAAGCAAAGCATTTGCTAAGAAACGGTGCACTTCCTCCAAAATCAAATCCTCCCAAGAACTTTTGAAAGATGCAATTAAGGACTCCCCATAAACAAAAAGCTGAAATAAAAGGAGAGCAGATGTTCCAACCAAAATCTGAACATACACAAACTGAGCATGAGTCTAAATAATTATCATCTAACCAAAGAGCCAAATCCCCTCCCCTAAAAACAATAGCTTCCACCCCGAATCCAGTGAGAAAAAACCTTAAGCAAGACACACCCGACTTGTAACATCCGCTTCGCCGGTCCACTCGTTAACCCCGAATGAACCCGAACCGAGACGTTACAAAACTGGTTGACTTTATGGCCTGTCAATGGCTGATATAATAATGGATACAGACTCTTATATCATGCTGATGCTGTTTATATTAATAATGTACTTTAATATTTACAAGACATGATACTGTTTTGCAAAATGAAATGGGCCCAACTGTGTGCCCTGTACATGCCAATGAAAAATGTAGACAAAAGATACAACCTTCAAAATGAGTAGCTACCCTGAAGACTGAGTCTTCTTTACAGATGAACTGGCAGCAGTTTTGTAAGCCGACTCTCCTACGATCCAGTCCTCAAAACTCTGCGAGTTAAACAGGTAACTCGCTGAGCAAATAAAGCTCAGTGGATATCTCAACAATGAAAGAACAATTAAGCAACATACATGTGTAGAAAGAACCCATGTAAACACATATGGCACATATAGCACAATATCATGATAGGAGTACCAAACTGTATGGGGCGCAGATCTACTATTCTATGTCGCGACATAGCCTTATCTAAGTGGTTTCTACCTAATCTCAATGGAGCATATTAATGGTATGTCAATAGATAAAACAGAAGCATAGTAACTGTGTCATAAGTTGCATGCTTGTGTCATGTTATTTTCACATGCTTGTGTCATGAAATTAACTGCTTCATAATTGCATAAACCTTACTGCTTACCTGTATGCTGATAGCCTTGCCAAGCAGGCAACTTGTGTCATGTTAGTTTCACATCATTTGCATGCTTGCATTCATGTTGTCTTTTTGTTTTAAAATGATTAAATGCATACAAGTTGAGCAAAGGAATACAATTGCATAGAATGCATAGTGTTTACCATAGTGTTTACCTCATTTCACATCATTTGCATGCTTGTATGTTATTTTGATACATGTTCTAATGTTGTCTTTTTGTTTTAAAATGATTGGAGGCATACAAGTTGAGCAAAGGAATTCAATTGCATTGAAAATGAGGTCCGAAAGAGCATTAAAACATAAGTCGCGAGCGCGCCATGCAAAGTCGCGAGCGCGAGAAGCACACATGAAGGTCAGTGAGTTTCCAGGCACAAGTCGCGAGCGCGCAACCAATATTCCGCTGCTGGGGGAGCTATGTTTGTACATGAAATTCGCGAGCATCGAAAGGTGCTAAAGATGAAGAGTCAGAGGAGTTTACGAGGCACAATTCGCGAGCGCGTGCAATGAAAAGTTCTGCCGAGCCATATAGCGACGTGTTTTCCAGCGGTCGTGGCGGCAGTCTGTTACTGGCTTTTGGTCATCTCATCAATCATATAACTCGTCTGCCGATTATGGTGACTTCAAAAACCCATGTAAAGCTAACACATAGAGGGAACAAATAAACCTTCTTCTATGACATTCTTCCTAATAGATCCAATCATTACAATACGGGTCAAAATTCAAGGTGAAGTTATTGTTCTTTTTACCGGCAAAACCTGTCGTCAGCATTAAACGTCACTATTATACCTAAGATGCATTTATCGTCACATTTCAGTCCCATGCCTTTCCCTTCACCACTTTCAGTCCTCTACACTCAAGACATAAGGCAACATCTGTTCACGTGTATAATTAGCAATACCATCACACAAGTTCCTCATGCAAAGAAATGGTAAAGTGACAAGAGATAATCATAAAACCTTCCACTCGCAGAAAGCTGTTGAGCCTAAGTTCTTCACGCACCTTTCCTCTTGGTTCTGCTATGCCTGTTGAAGCTCACTTCTCTATACACACATCAGAATTTCTTGATACTTATCGTACAATATAACTCTAATTGAGAAGGTTCTGAATACATAAAGACTTTCAAGAAATTCTACTTTACTTGGAGAAAATAGAGGTTGCCTTAAATGCTTTAACTACCCATGAATAATGGATGGAGAAAGGAAGGGAAAGGAAGGAGAGAAGAAAGATGAAGATATAAGAGAGTGGGAAGTGAAGATGGTTATCAACGGGTAAAGCCATCAAAGATATCTAGATGAAATTTTTTTATGTGAAAGACTTACCAAAATTGGTAAGGCCTACTCAATTGTTAACCTAGGTTACTATGACTTACATTCCATATGCTGATCATTATCAGTGCAAGTATCCTAACTTCTTTAGCTTTGAATCTTTTCTCTCATTCAAGTACAGTCACTTATACATCCCAGTTCTACTCCAACCATGGGTGTTCAGTTCTCATGCTCAGGAACTCACAACTTACAGACTCTTATGGCAAACTCGATACAATCAGATAGGATATGTCCACACGACTAGCACTGAATCTACCAGTTCAAGTAAGTCCACTTATAATCCCATTCTACTCCAACCGGGTTTAGTTCAGCCCGACTCAACTCGACTCTATGCAAAGACTCGACTCAGTAGGATGTCACACGACTAGCCTGATCACCACTAGTTTTAGGCTCTAGGAGACAAACAATATTCGATTTGTAAAGACATCAGTATTCTTTAAAGGCACGACGAAAATTATCTGACACCGTCCCTTGACAGTTCCATAGCATAATGATCATAAGAAGAGACACAAGGCAAGAAAGAAACCCACATAGAAACATGAGAAGAAACCATAATTCTAATCACAAACGACCAGAATCGTACAAAACTAGTTCACATGCTCCCTCTCCAGAGGAGGATTGATAAGTGCCTCAGCCAAAGCAATCGCGAAATTCCTTGAGACAGTCGGAAGGGAGCAAGGAACCACTTCCATAGAATCTCCTAGGTTAGGCGACAATAGATCCCTCCCCAGACGAAATAGGAATATTAGGAGCTGGAAGTTGTGATAAAGAATTGTTCATAGAGGAAGCTTGAGTAAAATAGTTGAGGGAATCCCCAAGATGGAAGGCACCATCATCTCTATTAACCACCACCTTATGACCCTCCTTATTATTTATCCCTCCTATTACAACAGTATGCTTGCGCTCAACTGTCGTTTGTTTAGGTTTAGACGTCCCTGAATTCTTAGTGCCCACCAACACAGCACTAGCGCTTGTCCCCTCATGAACACGCTTTGAACTTGCATGCCCTTTAGACGTTGCATGCTTGGCCCCACCCTTGGATCCCTTCTGTTGAGTTGTACTACTTCTATTCCCCTTAGATCCATGCAAATGGTGTTGTTGATCCATTGACAAAGGAGCCCCACAGGTATCATCTCCTATCTCAAGCCCATTATCATCCTCAATTAAAACATCAAATCTGGACCTAAGCCCATTATGCTTTAAAGAAGGGGCTTTATTCACATTACCCACCAAATCCTTGGTCAATCTGTTCCACCCATTAGTTTCTGGTAATTGCCTTGAAGCCCGCAATTTACCTGTCTA
>NW_023591170.1:0-74143 GCF_014843425.1 Jatropha curcas | reverse complement strand
TCACATGTGAAGCAATTATATGATGTGAATCAAAATCATAATGACTGAACTATTGAAGCTGTAACCATTTTATGTGCTATGTGTTACATTTTGATATGCTTAATACTTTTAGTCCATTGGGTGGGTGACAACATGTAGATAAGGCGTATGTCGCGACATAGAATAGCAGGGATCTCGCCCCATACAAGTTTCGGGAATCTCGGCTACAGGGCCGTTGAGTGGGTATGATTATACATCCATAGCAGCCAAGCACTACAGTTTATCCAGTTTAATAAGTTTTTCTTATCACTTTCGGTTTCCACCTATTAATCCTTCATGTAGCATATCGATATCTTGATTTAACATATGTCATGATCATACCGTATCATGATATATTGCATATATGTTTACGATGATTTTCTTTTTACACATTATTGTATTTACTTGTTCCTTTTATGTTGAGATATCCGACTGAGCTTCTTTCTCAGGCGAGTTACCTGTTTACTTCGCATAGGTTGAGACTGGTTCATAGAGAGTCGGATTCAAACTGCTGAAGTTCATCTACAAGAAGACTCAATCTTCAGGGTAGCTAGTCATTTACCAACAATGATGTATATTTTGGTCCTATCCTTTTCTATGCATGTACCGGGCACACAGTTGGCCCATTTCGCTTGTAACTAGCATCATGTTTCGTAGAATATTTAAACACAATTATTAATTACACAGCATCGATAGTACTTCACAATATACATTATGATTTCATCATGTCAGAACATTTAAGTCAACCGGTTTGTAACATCTCGACTCGGTTCATTCGGGTTTTCGGGTGGACTGGGAAGGGGTGTTACAATTTCTCTGTAGTCTTATTCTTTAACCGCAAAAATATAATGTTCAAGTAGTACTGTTTACAAGCTGACATGATCAAAATTAATTCACACTATTATGACATGCTCACTTCTTTACAGTGGAAGGAACTAGGTGTATGGGAACTACTTTAGTTCTATTGATAGGATTGTTCTTGTATATAGCCCAACATCAGATACAGTAATATTGACTACTGAGTTCAGAATATATGCTTGGCTTTGTTTCCGTGTAAAACATAGTCTGTATATATATATAGATATGCGTGTGGGTAATAGCTGTTTTCAAATTCTTAATCAAAATTGGAATGGGACATCAGTAATTTAATTCACAAAGGCTGAAGGACTTGCTTTGATAATACTCGATTTCAATTCGAGGACGAATTGTCTTGAGGGGAGATTGAAATACCCCAAATTTTTTATTTTCAAAAGTTTTGAATTTTTATTAAATAAAAAATCTCAATTTTCTACTATATGGGCTATAAACACCAAACAATCTTAAATTTGGGTCCAAAGTTTTATGAGTTGGGCCCAAGCCTAAATATATATTGTCGGAATTTTCGATTTGAGAACAATTAAAAATTTTTGAGAAATAATATGAAACTCTAGCAATTTAATCTATTATGAATATATACAAATTAATTATCCTAAAATCAAATATCATTACTATTAATATTTTTATTATTATTGAGTAAATGAAGAAAATGTTACGGAACTTAACTAAAATAATCAAAATAAATCGAACCGGACCCAGAAATCAAATTGAGTTTTCAAAAACCACACGAATAATCTGAAAACCAAGTGAAAAACCTGCAAACCGAGCAAAAATCCCACACGAATAATCTGAAAACCAAGTGAAAAACCTGCAAACCGAGCAAAAATCTAGCTGAATCATTGAATCAGACCAAACCGGTTCGAATCGAACTGGAATGATCTAGAAACCGACCTACTTTGTTTCTTTTCTCTTCTTCTTCTTCTTCCTTTCCTCTTCAGCGCCGACCACAGCCTCCCCTCCCCTTTCTTTTTCGTTCACAGCCAACGCCAACGCCTCCTACTGCTGCCGCCGCTCTCTCCATCTCTTCTGCTATTTCCGGCTAGTGCAGCTAGCGTAGCTATCGCAGGAGAGCTACGATTTCGCTTGATCGAGAAATCTGGTCTGCAGTACCTCAATCTCCGGCGACTCCAGTGCAAGCAGCCAACTCCGGCCACCCTCTAGTCGACGGTGAAGCTTTAGCTCTCTTTCTCGCCATTCTCTCTCCCTTCCTGTTTCGGCTGACGCAGCAACCGGGGGAAACTGCGACTGTGGTTGCGATTGGGATAGTCCCGTTACCCATTTTCTTTGCACTTTCCGACAAGACCAGCCACCAGCTGGCAAAGTCGGCTCTCTTCTCGTCATCAGCTCTTCATCGCACGCCATGGCTCCCTTCTCCGGCCAAGTTGACGACGGCAGAACCGGACTTGGATTCCATAGCCAGGTAAAGTGATTGTTGACCCTTTTTCAGTATATTTTTCATGAATTCATTGAGTATAGTTATAGGATTTGATGTGCTAATTGAATTACTGTAGAATAAAGCCTAGAATTACTGTAGAATAAAGCCTTAGATACTACTGTTCATATAAATATTTTAGAAAATTTAAATTAATTTCTTGCTAACTTTATTTGAAACATATTTTGGTGAATATGTTAGTGTGATTAAGGTAATCTTAGTTTAAGAATGAGAGTAGCATGATTATGACAGCAATTGTTATTTGCTAATACTTGGAGCTATTGCAGAAATTTATATACCTTGCTACTGTTTAGGTGAACGTGAATAGCAATTTTGAATTTTTGCTCTTAAAATCGGTATATAAATGATTCCTATATTGGGATGAGTATGCGAAGTCATAAACCAAGTTCTTAATGCGATAGGAGCTTAAGTTTAAGGAAAATATATTTTTCTTGGGGGCAGTAGCTATTTCGGGTACATCGTACCATGTTAAATAATTGGTATGGAAACAGATGTATGTATATATATTTATATTTTCAATACTCTTATGTGGGTTAGTGTTGGTTACTGCTTGATAAACAATATTTCTTGCTAAATTAACGATTCAAAATTGAAAAAACTCATTTACTTATATCTGAAGTGGTTATTTTTATGTCAAGACGGAGAATTTATGAAGCTTTAGTTATATGTTTAAAGTTTCGGCTGGGTGATCTAGTAGAATAATTATTAAATTGTAATTTGAATTGAACTGTCAGTTCTTAATAGTTTAGTCTAGAACTTTAATAATGTTTTTAAAATGATATTGTTTTATACCTTAAAGGCAAGAATTATTGATATATTCCTAGAATAGTGGAATGGTCTTTTAATTTGTAAATTATGGTTGATATGGTGATCAATATTAATTGGAAGGCGGGATGGGTATTTGAATATTGATCGATTGCCCGACGGATGGGCTGTGGGATTGAGTTAATATTGAATGGAAACTCTTTGAATACTTAAACTAACAGGTGTATAGTCCAATTTTGAGTGGGAAAAATGTTGTCGGAATTTTTGATATAGAACTAGACTAGTCCAATTGAATAACATGATTAATAATTTAATTTAGATTTTAATTGTCTATAACTTGAATACATAATGAAATAATAAGTGCTCCAATATTTTAAGTATTAATCATTATTAATTTATTTATTCGTTTAATTATTCAATTTATTATTTATTTTCATTATTATGTTTATTAGTTATTTATTTATTTTTTGCCTTTGATATGGAGTCAATGTGCATTTGCCATGACGATTGATTTAATTGCATCAATTAATGTCTGCCATTTAATTGCAATGCCTTGAATTAGATTGTGAAATGTGACAACTGGTACTTTTGCAATGTTGGTGGAATTTGAGTGAATGGGTCCACCATGGGATTGTGGAGGATTTTAGATCGATTAACTGTTTCGACCATGTTTATGGGAGAATCGGCGCCCCCCCGTGTGCACCTGATATATGATATGGAAAACCACAGGGTGGTCCTCCTGAGGTATGGAAAAAAGAAAAGAGAGAATGGATAAACAATGAGAGGGCTGGTCCCAAGTGAGGATTAGACCGGTCCGCCCCATGTATGGGGGATCCGGCTCCCTGGTGGGTCACGTTATGAAGAGGAATGGGGCCCATGTGGGAGGACGGCTATTCGGGTTCGGTGAACGCCACAGACAATTTCCCCACGTGATGTTTGTTATATGAAGATGTTTAATGAGTTGTGAGTGGGCTAGTGTATATGCCCATTGTGTTGGACGACTGCGTGGCATGTACTAGTCGGATGAACTTTAAAATTATATTTATTTACATTTTGTGTGAATGCGTTGGCGTGTGTTGTGCAATAATTATTACTCCTTAGAAAACTCGCATGTCTTGTTTGATTTTTTTTCGGGAAGTAAGTTTTTCTTTAATTCGATTTAGGCTATGTTTCTTCGGCGTAGGTCAATAGAGAAATTTTCCTAGCTTCATAATTATCTTACGATGTAATTATATGCATAAAAAGCTATGTATACCAAACAGTTAGTGACTCTGTAGTTGTAGAATTTACATACATTTAGTCATATATTAACATAGACGAAATAATTCTGTGAGCTCATATTAGAAATGTAATGTATTGTAAATTGGGCCTGAACTGTGGAATGTTGTAGAAGATAAACTTGAATTGTGTTAGAAGAATAAAACTATGGGTCGAGAAATAAATAAAATTCTTGAAGGTTTATTTTTCATAATCCCATAATGGGCTGATATTTTTCATAATCATATGGGCTGAATGTTGAAATTTATACTGAGATAATAGATTCTAGTGTTTTAGGCTTACTACGGGCCTTAGGGGCCTTAAGTTTACTTGGGTCCTAGTGCCGGTTCGACCCACGGAAACAGGTCGTAACATATATATACATGTATTCGGCTTAATTAGTGTTAATTATGCATTTAGTGTCTCAATTTTCGAAAATTTATGAAAAGTGTTTGCAATCAGGTGTCTAAATCTCATAAAATTGTCAATTAGTGATTAGTTATTAGTAGTGGACAACTCAGCAGCAAGGATAGCAATTTAACTCGACCTAGGAGTACCCGATTCGATCAGACATGATTTTAGCGGGTTTGAGACGTATTTGGATAGTGATTTTAGTACCCCCAACGGGTTCGGGGCGGATTCAAATTCAAGTCGGTGGTGATTTTAGTACTTGCATCAAGTTCGGAGCAGATTTGGATTCAGGTGGTCGGGTAATGAGTACTTACTCCGCATCATTGCGCAAATGATTTAAAGCAAAATTTTTATGACAATCCATGACTTCTATATATCATTTAAGTTACTTTACCACCAAGTTACTTAAAATTCTTATGTAAGAAATATGCAAAAATACATATACCGGTAATTATAGTGATTTATATTTAAACATTTAGTAATGAATATGATATTATTGGATGATATATCTTATTCACAAGTGAATTTTAATAAAATCACGTACATTAAATTATAATATCTTAATAAATTGAATTTAGTTTTTTTTATAATATTAATAAATGAATTATAGTTTTTTTATAAGAACTATATAATATAATATATATATATATATATATATTTTATATTATAATATATATATTATAAATTGTCATGTTTCTTAGTAATTTGTTAAATTAGATTTTTATAGTTTGTAATTATGAATAATTATGAAATTTATTAAAAATAAAAAAATTATTAATTAAATAGAACGCTAATAATGTTATAATTTAAAATTTTTAAAGTTATTTATCAACATTACTAGTAAACTTGTAATGATAATTATAATAAGATCTTAATTTAAAATATGACTCATATGCAATAAGAAATCTAAATATGCTTTTAGTAAATTAGAATATGATTCATATAAAATATTATTATAAACTTACAAACATAATTATAATATGATTTTAGTTAAACGTCTTTTTATTTTTTTATTACTATCATCATATATATTGTTATATAATTATAACATACTAAATATATTCTCTAGTAAAAAATATTAAACTTAATACTTTACATAATATTTTGTTATTACAATTACTATAATATTGAAATGACATTAATAACTAATAATAATAATTTTAAGAATAATAATAACAACTTTAATAATAATAATAACAAAAATAATTAATTTACCATCAAAATGACATGGTTTTGATTTAGGAGGATTAAATGAATCCACAAACAAAACCATGTGGTTTTAGCCTATGGGTGGAATTTTAATCATACAAACAAAAAGGTCCTCTCAAAATCAACTCAAGTGAAACGTATTTTCTCCTCCCTCCCTTCTCTGTGCCGCTCGTTGTCTGCACTTCTACAGCTAGTCTTTGTTTATACCTTCTCGTTGCTTTCATTCTTGGCCATCACCTCTACAGCAGTCGTGTTCTTCAAGCTTACAATTGCCTGGTTCGTTCTTGATTTTTGTCTAAAAATTCTGATAATTGTCATATACTGAGAATGGGCTAAAGTTATTCAAAGTTTGGTTTTCAATAATAGGATTCCAATTTTAAAATTTGATATTGTAAATGAGGTTAGCTACAAATATCATACTTAATAAGAAAAACACTTTAAAAGGAATATGCTTTTTGTACAAAATGTGAAAGCAAAACACGGCAATAGGTTTAATTTGTTCTTGTTTTTTTCTTTTACTATGAGATATCTGTACAAATCCATCTTGAAATAAGCTTCTAAAAGCAATAACACAAATTATATAAGGGACTAAACACAAGGTTTAATATTTGTATTTTGTATTTTATATTTTGTATAGGGCTGAATTTTTTTTTTTTTTTTTTTTGTATTTTTGGTATTTATTATTTTGTTAATAGGCTGAATTTTTTTTTTTTTTTTTTTTTTTTTTTTTTTTTTTTTTTTTTTTTTTTTTTTTTTTTATTTTATATAGGGCTGAATTTTTCTTTTTGAGAAGGATATGGGGCTGACTTGGATAGCTTAAACTTGTAAGTGTTTTAGTCATATTGCTAGACTTTGAATTTGCAAACTTGTTTATTATCCCTAAACTTGAGTGCAACTAGTTTAATTCACCGTAGGTAGTTTTAAATTAGCTAAGCCTAACTAACTAGGTGATTTCTTTTTCTATTTTAAATATGTTTTATATTTTAAATATATTGTATCTAAACATATATTTTATTTCGTAGGATATAATGTCAACATTTGAGAGTATAGATTGTGAAGATAGTAGCAAAAATGAGACAAATATGTTTTTGTTGTAGTGTTGTTTTGTTTTGATATACTTTTTAATTCATTAATTTTTTTTATTGACATACTTTTTTTTATGTTTTATATTGATTTAGTTATCATTCTATGATAATTTGTTATAGCTTAGTATTATTATATTTTAATTAGTTTTTAGTTTGTGGTTGATATTATGGATATTGAATTTTAATAGATGTTTGATTTATTTAGTGGGATATTGAAATTTATTAATAGATTTTTGAATTGTCCCCCCCAAATTATTTATTGAAAATTGAGATATTTCTGTTTGAAAGAATCAAATTTTTTTTTTAATATTAACTAATGTACTGTGATTGATTTGAGATTTAGTTTAATTTGTTTTATTATTTGAATATTACAGGTAAGTTATTTTCACTATTTTGTATGATAATTTGTTATAGCTTAGTATTATTATATTTTAATTAGTTTTTAGTTTGTGGTTGATATTATGGATATTGAATTTTAATAGATGTTTGATTGTCAAATTATTTAATTGAAAATTGAGATATTTGTTTGAATTTCAATTTTTTTTTTAATATTACTATGTACTGTTGATTGATTTGAGAATATTAGTTAATTTGTTTTATTATTTTGAATATTACAGGTTAAGTTATTTTACTATTTTGAAGTTGAATTTTAACGTGTTCTTTATGTTTTTTTTTTCACTTCGGGTTTGGATTCAGGTTTCATGGATTAAATAAATTTGTGATTAAATGAGTATATAAAGGGATTCGCGGATATTTTTAAATAGATTTAAAATAAATTTGAATATTATTTATTTATTCTTTAATGAATTCGGAACGAATTTAAATACTTAAATTAATAACCAATTCGGATTTGGGTAGTTTATTTTTTGCGAGTACTCACCCCGCTGCCGACCCTACTTAGCAGTCCTCTCCTTTACTTTCTTTTGCACTGGATCTTTTCACCACGCCATCTCTTCCTCGATGAACACAAGATTAGCCATCTTCCAGTCTCTAGCCTCTTCCTTCCCAAAACCCCTCCAAACCCTAACCCTATAAACTTTTCAGCTTTAAACACTTTTGCTCTAATCGCCTCCTTCAAACCCACAACCACTGAAATGATTCCGCCGTGCACATGTCACCGTAAACTTCGTGATTAAACCCCAGAGCCTCAAACACACTCATAAATTGGGACTAGAATAAACGTGAAAAGCATAATGGAAGGGGGCAGGTATGTGTAATTTGAACAAATTTATGTGCAGGTGTTACTGATTTTGGAGCACCATTGTTGTTTGTTCTTAAAATTATTGCCTTGTTCAAAAACCATCGCCTTCTCTCTTTCTCGCTCAGACAAGTTCTTTATCTCCCTCTTTAATTATCGATCTCCTTTTTTTTATTTTTTTCCATTGGTTGCTGAGAATGTTTTTGCATAAATGAAGTTAATAGCTTGAGTTTATTTTGTATATCTACAGTGGACTTTTGTTAGCTATTGTTTAGATTCAAAGTTATACTTTTGACTTTTTCTGCTATTTCTCTCCTAGCTACTGAATAAAGAGCTTTTGAGTTTTGCCTTTTTCCCTTGTTTTTGGCTTTGTAGTTTCTTCTTTTGGCATTTCGGTTGTTCTATGTTTAAATGCTTTTATTGGGTTTAGGTTATTTGGTTCTTAATTTTAGTTTTGTAGTTGTTTTTAAATTGATTTTTGTTTTTAACGAATTTATATATTTTTAGCGGGTAAATACTGGTCCCTGCATAAATAGATTTTGGCTTGAGTTTTTTCATTTAAATGTTGATATTTATTTGAAATTGAATGTGCATGGTAGCTTATTGTTTTTAGGAATTGGGATCAAGGAAATCTTGAGAGTTGTTGAAGAGTATCGTTTTTGTCAAGGAAGTGTAGAGAGAACAAGAATTGGAAGTGAAGGCGGTATAATATCCATGTAAGCCAAAAAAATCCATCTCGGCACAAAATCTCTGCACTGTTTGTATTTTCGGCTTACATTACAAGTGGAGACACGATTAAAAATGTTTTTAGGATTTAAATATTTAATTGCAAACGTTTTCCGTTTAGCATTAAAATAGAAAATTTTCGAAAGTTGAGAGACTAAATTTCTAATTTTTCGTTTAATTACAAATAGAAGAGGCTGATTTCGTCATTCCAGGGGTATTATGCTTGCAAGTTTCAGTGCCTGTCTGGCCTGGTAAAAATTGTCATGACAATAACATATTAGAACAAAAATAAATGGAAAAAAGTGAGATTTTTTTCACCCATTAACATGGACAGGATGGAAATTACCTTCTTTGTTAAAATTTTGAGTGCCTATATACTGGCGGAATTAACACATAAGTGCCTAAGTTATGCTTCCGTTTAAAACTATGGCTGGTACTTTTTAGATGAAGGGCCTATTATAGTTTTATCATAATTTGGAGACTCCACATTTATTTGTTGAAAATAAAATGACTTGTGTGTTCGATTCATTATAATTTAGGAATCCATTATTTTCTCTAATAAAAATGTTCATCTTAAAATGAAAAAAATATATACATTATTCAATAATAATAATAACAATAATATATACAGAACAATTATATTTTTAATATCATTTTAAATTTTACATTTTAACAGAAATTATTATTAATTAAAAAAAAAACAGTAATTACTGCATATCAAGGGCTAGTGGTAAATGCATATATGGCTATATGGTTCGAATCCCTCTTCCCCGATCCTAAAAGAAAAACAAAAAGAAAAATTACTATTAAAATTGTATTAAACACAAGCTAAATTAAACCAACTACTTGTATTTGTACCTCGAAACCAATTTAGGTTGTAGGATTTACCAAAACGACACCGCACTCATCCAATGTTCTCTGTTCCACTTCCATAGTCCAGTTTCTCGACTCCGAAAGTCGCCACAGTCGCCCAAAGCATCTTTGTTAATCATCCCTCTCTCCGCTAGCTAAGAAAGAAAAAATTGACGCAGCAGAGAAGCCCATTCCGCCACCTCTCTCTAATTTGTTTTTGTTATTAGTTGCCTTCGTGCAGAAGAATTGTGAAAATTGGTTTCTTCTCGAATTGGTTCGTAGAAAACAACACCGTACTGAGGATGGGTGTTTATCGGAATTGAGCCGGTTTCTTTTGTAGGGCTTCTCTTTGCTGTCCATATTAACTCTTCTTTCTTTCCCAATAATCCCATCATCTCAGCCATTCAAAACGACAGGTAATTGTGTTTAATCTTGTATTGGTATCTTCTTGTAGCCTTTCTCTTCCAGAAGAGAGATGATTTTGAGCTCTTTTTTCTGTCTTTGCGGTAATGATTAGTTAACGTTAATACTGGCATTGCTTCGATTTTATAAATTTCATATACCTCGGTTTAGCGAGGAGGAAAATTGGGGAAGATGGTTATTGAGTGGGTTGAGAATTGCTGTGGTTAACGGTGCTCTTTTTTTGGATCCAGTGAACGGTGCTAGATTACCTGGCCAGATGAAGGAGATGACCTTTGATAGATTAGCGTGCTGAGAGGGCAAGCTGAGCGGCGTCTTTATGCTCTTCACGCTATTTATAATTTTTTTTTTTTTTATTATAAACCCTAAACCTAATTCGGTTTCATGGTGCAATATAGCTCGCAAAGTTCAGGGTTTCTTGATTATTAAGCCTCTCAATTCCCCAAACCCAAATCTCAATTTTTATATGATTTCATTAATTTTCACGAAATAAAAATTAAACTAACTTATCTATCAGGTGAGTAATTCAAGAATTCACTAAAGCTTAGAAGTTTTGGAAGGAAAAAGCAAGAAATTAGGTAGATGTAGAATAAAAAAGCTTAAATTCTGAAGAATTAAGAAGGGGGAAAGGAAGTGTTTATAGAGAAAAAGGAGTAATTATTTTTCATCTGTGAATTCAGGTTAATTCTTTCATTAATTCTTTTAGAGATGTTGATTCTCTTTTGTCACAAATTTCTCTCTTTTCTCATATTTGATTTAATGCAACCCCTGCAAACAATGTTTAGATAATATGTCAGAACATTTACCTGACAGCAGTATGGCTGTTACTTAGGGTTAGTCTAGGCTTTATTCAACTGCTGTATGATTTTAAAAACCATGATACAGATCTTGTAACATCTCTTAGACAAGTTATGCTAGAAAATGCAGTGAGGCTTTGTCTTGTATGATTGCAAATTGTATCGATGTATTGGGAAGGATATACTTTTCATAGGCATATTGATGGCTACATATTCAGAAAGTAAAATAATATATCCTTTTATTACTATTCCTGGCTGCTTTAGTTTTATTTTTATTTGTAACATATGAATGCTAAATTAAGGTTCTTCTTCTTACTTGTCAGATGAGTCTTGTGACTGATTCTCCGGTACACTCGTCTAGTAGTGAAGACTTCGCAGCTTTACTTGATGCGGAGTTGGATTCTAAATCTTCTGACTCATCACCAAATGATGATGATGAAGAAGAAGAAGAAGAAGAAGAAGAAGAAGAAGAAGAAGAAGCTAAGGATGAACCAGAAGATGATCCTGACATAGAAAGCAAGAGGTATTTTAGATTGTTTGCTTGCTATGTTTCTTAATCTAAAGTTATGGGAAGAATGATTATATTTGGAATTTACTCCACTTAAATTTGACTTACTAGTTGATTTTTGAAGTTCCTGGTTAATTGCATGTATATTTTGGGAATGGTTAGAAAGTAAACTGGGTTTGTACCTTTACTGTTTTGTTTGATCGAGAGGACTGGTAGAAGCTTTACAAATGGTAGACGCTTAATCTTTTTTTTTTTTTTTTTTTTATTTGGAATTTAACTCCCAACTAAATTTGACTTTAACTAGTTTTGAATTTTTTGAAAGTTCCCCTGGTTTAATTGCATGTATATTTTCGGGGAATGGCTTTATGAAAGTAAACTGGGTTTTGTACTTTAAACTGTTTGTTGATCGAGAGGATTGGTAAAAGAGCTTTACAAAGATGGTAGACCCCGGGCTTAAAATCTTTTTTTTTTTTTTTTTTTTTTTCAAATTGTAACCAATCTTGGTTTAAGGCATTTGAATGACAAAGATTTTAAAAGTTGCAAATTCTTAGCATTGTTTGGAGTTTGACTTAATCTTTTTTTTTTTTTTTTTTCATTGTCACCAATCTTGTTAGAGCATTTGATGACAAAGATTTTAAGTGCATTCTAGCACTTGTTGGAGTTTGACTTTTCAATTGGCACAAAATTAGTATTTGAATTTTCTAATTAGGCTTTAGATGGTACGATCTATCTATGCATAAGGCTTTGATGTAAATGATAATGATTAGTTGTTTATATAACTACTTGCAATAAGGAGACCCTTTCAATTGTGCTTTTATACTTCTGGGACATGGGATTTTGTGGTATGGAGGAGCATTTATATATGTACGAGATCTAATTGTCCACTCAATAGACATCTAAGATAGTTTTAACTTTATTTGTGGAATTGTTCGTCTTTCCTTACCTTGATTTTTCTGTATTGTTAATTTGTTAGTCATCACTTACAACTTGCAAGTTCTTAATCTTTTGATGTGCCCAAAAAAAAAAAAAAATACAAGATCTTATTTATTAAGACCTGATTTTTTCAATTAACATGCAGGATAAAAAGGTCTAGAGTGGAGACATTGGAGAACGTAGAGGATCCTAAGGGATCGACTTTTCATGGATCCCTAGATTTGAACTTAGGTAAGGTTCTTTTATGGATTGGATGGTCCTCTAGTTTCTTGTACCCTACTTTCCCTGGACATCTGCAATTTGGTACTGTAAAAAGGTACATCTGAACATAATTCTTCAACTCAAAACTGATTTTTTAAGATTTTTTTTTTAAAGTTTTTTTTTTTACATTTTATTATTTGGTTTAATTTGACATGTCCTTAATTAGTAAAACTGAAGGAAAGATATGGACCAAAGTAGGACTTCAACAGTGTTTCCAATTTGAATAAAGTCTGTAAATTCTTCCAGCTGGTTTTTAGCTTTTGCACATGGTTTTGAGAATTAACTGGAAACTATCTTTTGAAATGGATTGAAACCATCATACTTGCATTGGTTGTTTAATGTTGAGAATTTTCTAATTGTTAATTTCTTTCTTAACCATACAAATGTACCAACAAAAATGCAGAATATAAATAAATAAGAGGAAAAAGTTCAGATGTGTATGTTGTAAATTCTGTATCGTTTTAGTAATCTCTTTTAATTAATTTTATATAGTAGCCCTATGGCATAAAATAATTTATATATGAAGCTAAACACTTTCTTAATTATATTTATAATATGCCTAATGAAGAATACTATTCTTTTTATGTTTTATTTTTATTCTCCATATTAGAATTTCGTTTTGAAAATAAAAAATTAGTGACACAAAACTAGTTTGATGCCATGTGCTATCCATCTAGTTATTGCATGGAATGCAAATATAATTATCATTTTATGAAGGCATGTGTGCCATGCAATTATAACTTTAATGATATTAGCAAAAAATGATACTAAGGTGACAATGATGTAAACCTCATGAAAATAAAACGGAGCAAAAAATTCCTTTGCCTTGTATTTGTCAAAGCTTTAGTGCAACATGTTCCCTTTTTGAACTTTTCCTTCAATAGAAATTCATTTGCTCTGTAAAAGGTAAACAGGGCTGCATGTCTATAGGGATTTGCAATTAGTGTCTTTTCTGAAGTGAAAATCCTTCTGATGTGCAATTAGTGTCTATCTAAGAAAATAGCAAAATACCATTTGCATCTGTACGCAAATCTGCATAAACCTAGAATTATCATAACTCTCGCTGTCTGTGTGCATATTGAGAGGAGGGTTAAGCATGTGTACATATGTGTCTTGTGAAATTTTTTATGTTTCTTCGAGATTCATGCAGTAGCCTTTAATAATTGCTAGTCTTTTTCACACCCCCCCACCCCCCCACCCCCGCAGTATGCCCTTTAATAATTGCCTAGTCCTTTTTTCACACCCCCCCACCCCCCACCCACAGGCTTCTACACATGCAAACGCAAAAAAAAAACCTACTTGTAAATGCCTGTAGGTCACGCCAAAAAAAAAAAAAAAAAACAAAATTCCTATTTTTGGGGCAAAAAGTGTGATTCCCCTTCTGAACATTTGAACCTAAAAAAAAAAAAAAAAAAAAACAAAAATTCTATTTTGGCAAAGTTGATTCCTTCTGACATTTGACCTATTGCTACGTAGGAGCATCCTCAAGTAAGGTTGCATGCACACATCCAGGATCTTTTGGAGACATGTGTATAATTTGTGGGCAAAGGTTGAATGAGGAAACTGGTGTCACATTGGCCTACATACACAAGGTATGCAACCTTAAATATGCATAAAAGAAGCCTCAGTTCATTAATGCGTCATTCTTATTGACATAGCAATAATTTATCTTGGACAATGTACTCATGTGAAAAGGAAAAGGAAATTATCATTTAGGAAGTAGGTATATTAGCATATTTAGATATATTGGGATATTCATGTCCACAAGTTCAATTTTTGTTGCCCTAGCATTTTGTGGCTTCTCATCTATCACTTTCTTTTACTAGAATTATAATGCATAGAGAACAACTTTACTTGCAGGGGTTAAGGCTTGGCAATGACGAGATTGTGCGATTACGCAACTCAGATACGAAAAATTTATTACGCCATAAAAAGCTTTACTTGGTTCTTGATCTAGACCATACATTGCTGAACTCTACTCAGCTTATGCATATGACAGCAGAAGAGGAATATCTGAAGAGTCAACTAGATTCTCTGCAAGGTGTGTCCTTTTTACCTGATTAAGCATGCTGCTTGGGCTGTGGAATTGTTCTAATGTTTTATTTTTCTTGAGAATTACTCCATAATTATTGTTAATGTCATTAGCTATATTATGGTTACTTAAATGCTGTTAATGAGGAATTTATTGTGTAGCAACTTAACTGTTTGTTAATTAACTTGAGCTTAAACCATTGAATGAAGACTGTATTTGATGCATCCGAATATGAAGAACTTATTGCTTATCATGAGGAGGTTCTCAATGTGCATTGTAGTTTACTAGGTTCTAATGCTAATTGTTGAAAAGCTTTCCTAGGAATATAAAATTTTATTGGAAAGCATTCCATAGCGTTGGGGGCTTCCTATTTTGTAGTATCTCCTTTTCAACAATGCGATCTATGCAATTTTGGGAATTCTAACATTTATGGTTGTGGAAAGGAAGTGATTCCTATGGTACTGTTAATAATGGAATGAATGATATTACAACAAGAAGAGGAGTTGATTTATGATGAAGAGACTCTAAATAAAGAACTTGCATCGTACTTATCCTCTCATATTTCTCTGTTTTTACTAAATGAGAGGGAAAGATGCGAAGAGAAGAAGAATTTTATGCACTAATTCTTTCAAAGTTTAATCTTAAATCAGGACGCAAAGAATTGCATCATACTTACTCTCTCATATTTCTCCTCTCTCTTTTCTTTTGGTGCTTCATTTGAAAGGAACTAATGTTTTCTATAGTTTACTTCATTAAAACAGTCAACATTTTGCTAACCTGGAATCTTTTCCTAACAATACCAAGCTGTGTTCCTTGAGTACACATATTCATATCCAGCATGACATGCAATATTTTCAAGCATGCATACATTGTAACTTTCAAATATGTGTTAGACATGGTACATGAGAATAATAATTTGACCAATAGAAGCAGGCTAAAGTACTTTGAAAAGCCAACGACAGCTAAGTCCATCTGCTAATTAAATAAGATGTTTTCTTCAGTATTGATTTACACAGCAATTTTGTAAATTCTCTGAATGGCTTTAACTTTGACTTGGTATAACTTCAGAGGGAAACTTAAGCAAACTTGATTACGGTCTCATTTTTTTGGCTAATTGTGAGCCATTCTGTCGAGAAGCAATGCAATCCTTTTCTGCCATTTGAATTTATAATTGTGCTCGAACCTGTAATATCACAATTATGTTCTCACTGAAGGTGTGTTTGGATTTATAAATATAGACATATATGTAGTCTTTCTGCTGGTGAGCAAATATATGGAATCACATTATCCTTTTTGCATAAATTGCATGTTATTGCTTTAGTTTACTTTGTGTAGATAGTTCATCACTAATCCTCGACAGCATACATGATAGATTATTTAGATAATGCCTCTTGACCAAAGGCATTTTGTCCCCTAATGAACTCCTGCAAATTACTGGGAATCTTCATGAAACTGTAGCTGGTTAGTATTTAGTACTATACAAGTTGGATGTAGTTACCACATTGTAGATCCTGATGATTGAGTATTATTTTCATCTACTGTATGCCTAGCATATTGTGACATCCAATTTATTTGACAATTTTTTTTTCCGGATTTTATTGTCCTTCTTGACATTTGGAGCTGCTTTTTATCAAATTTATATTTGTGTGAAATGGATAGATGTTTCTAATGGTAGCCTCTTCAAGTTGGACTTCATGCACATGATGACCAAGTTAAGGCCCTATGTGCACACATTTCTGAAAGAAGCAAGTCAAATGTTTGAGATGTACATATACACTATGGGTGATAGGGCATATGCTTTGGAAATGGCGAAATTACTTGATCCTAGAAGGGAGTACTTCAATGCTAGAGTTATTTCACGTGATGATGGAACTCAAAGACATCAAAAAGGTCTTGATATTGTTCTGGGCCAAGAAAGTGCTGTTCTGATACTTGATGATACAGAAACTGTGAGTTTATATGCAATTAGCTAATCTTTATGTTTACTTAATTTGCTGTCTTCATGTCAATGTCTTCAATTGCAAGTAAATTCAAATAGATGCATTGAATGTGTTGGCCAAATTTATGTTATTCCTTGATGTCAATGGACTAGGTAGCATGGATACGGGACATGGGATGTGACATGACACGGACACGGGATATGACATTTTGAAAAGTAGGACATGCTCAAGACATGCTTAGAGTTCAAAACTAGAAAAGAAAATTAAGAAAAATAGATAGTAACAAACCAATTCTTGTAGTGTTGTAAACAAATTTTTGAGTTGAATTTGAAATCAAAGCTATGAATTATTTCTTGAATTTGGTAAAGATAGAAATACAGCAAACAACAATTTAGGTTTCTCCTTCTTTTATATTATTTTTAATTTTTACCTTTAAGCTAAATAATTATCTAATTATATTTAAGATCCCAATTTAAAATTTTAGTTAATAAATGTAATCTATTCAAAAGTGTCTGTAAAGTGTCTAAGAAGTGTCCTTAGAGGTTTTAAAACTACTCTTAAAGTCCCCAAAATCAAAAATCAAAAAAATACAGGGACATATTATCTAAAGTATCCGATGTGTTCGAGCATGTCCAGGAGGTTTTGGTGTCTGTTACGGGTACAACATAGGCTGTTCGACCTTATAAGGTGTCCTTGCTTCGTTGACAATGGTTATACTTTTCTTTGTCCATTAGTTTGATTTGTTTCTCTGTATGCTTCACTCTTTGAACATTTTTTTTTTTTTTTTTTTTTTTTTTTTTTGGCTGTCCTGTTACCGGGTAACAAAACATAGGCTGTTTCCGAACCTTATAACGTTGTGCTTGGCCTTCGGTGACAATGGGTTATACTTTTCTTTGTCCATTAGTTTGATTTTTGTTTTCTCTTCGTAGTTCACTCTTTTGAACTTTTTTTTTTTTTTTTTTTTTTTTTTTTTGTGTTTTTCCCTTCTCTCTTATGAAAATGTCCAAAGCAGATTTTTGAAGTGGAGTTGTGAATCCTTAATGTTGTATTTGAAATGGCTTATGCTGTGGTGCAACTTGCCATTTAGCCAGTCAAGCTTATGCTTGTGGAATCCTTTTACCCATCAGAACTAGCCCTCCTTTCCATTGTGTATTAATGTATTACTCTCGCGAACTATCCAAAATTGATTATTAAGAAATAAAGAAAAAAAAGAAAAGAAAATAAAAGAACTGATTAACAGAATGGTTGTAAAATGGGACTGATTGATTACTTAAAAAAAGTTACCATATTTTAAATTTTTTTAATGTATTTTATTCGTTGTTTACTTTACTTTTTTTTTTTTTTTTTTTTTTCATAAATTTTTAAAAAGTTGAAAGCTTATGCCTTGCCCTACATTGGAGACGTTATTTTGTTGAAAAATGAATGGTTGGATTTTTTTTTTTTTTTTTTTTTTTTTGATGCATAATTTTAAAGTTGAAAGCTTATGCCTTGCCCTACATTGGAGAACGTTATTTTGCTTGAAAAATGAATGTGTTGGATTCTTCGGATTTGAGATTGATTGAAATGTTGTTCCTCCCTGTTGAATTAGCTTTTCCATTGTTTTTATAACTTGGACGAAACAAACTGAATTGCTCTCTGAATTGAATTGCCTCTGGTATTATGGGGCTGTTTGTGGAAGAACCAGAGGGTGGTGAACAGTAATGCGGGAATAGTAAAAACAGCAGAAATTAAGCATCCCACCTAAACTTCTTAGGCATCCTTAGACTTAAACTAATACTAGTTCCTTAATAAAAGAATTTCAAAGCTACTTCTAAGCTTTGAAGAGGACTTCAAAACTAATCCATCTTTGAAGAGGACTTCAAAACTAATGCATGTCTTCAAAGGATCTGGACTCCACAATAAACTAAAAGGGAATATTACTATCCCAATCCTACAAAATAAGACTTGAATATAAAGACTCCTAAAGAAATAAGGACAAACTTTCTAGCAAAGCCAGAAATTATAAAATTGCCCCTAATTCTTGAAATATTGGACCATGGCTTATTTATTTGAACATACACAAAAAATGGGACTCATAAAGAACTGGGATGTAGTCTGTAACTTCCCCAGTAAAGCGTACATTAGATCTGGACCACTATTAAACTTCAGTCAATGAATTTGAATTTTCTTGCCTTCCTTTTCTGCATTGGTCTACCTACAACTACCTTTTAAATTCATTTCTCAATGTTTGAGTACTTGTTGCTGTTGGTTGCCACAGTTAGGCTTTCCCATTTGAAGGAAGGTGATTTGAGTTACAAGAATGGTACTAATAATTGTATAAGCTTCCATTATTTGTTTCATATTATTCCAACTTTCAAAATATGCAGATATTTTTCTAAATGCTTTGTGGAAGTTGTTTCCACCAATTTCTCCTTTAGTTTATTCAATCATTTCAGCATGTAGAAACTATCTTAAGCTGGTTTGCCTGTACCTACAGTACATATGAAGCTGAAAGGGAAATTATATCCCCAGTGTAATTGTTTGTCTTCAGTACCTGGTTTAAGCTAGATTTTCTTATTCTTGCATAATAAGTCAGCTATTCATGATGCTATAGTTCATATTTGGAAAACTATTCTCCAGCCAATTTTCCTATATTTGACCTGTAGTATATTATTTTAAAGTCTTATTTGCGCTAGTAAATTATTATGTGTCTTTGCTAATAAGCTATTTTTTATTTGATGCAGGCATGGACAAAGCATAAAGATAATTTGATCTTGATGGAAAGATATCACTTTTTCGCTTCAAGTTGTCACCAATTTGGCTTCAGCTGCAAATCCCTTTCTGAGTTGAAAAGTGATGAGAGTGACTCTGACGGAGCACTTGCATCTGTTCTTAAAGTTTTAAGGAGAATTCACCATATTTTCTTTGATGTATGATCTCTCTTCTCCTATCTATGTTACTATATTCAGTTATTGTTTCTTGATTATGATATTACAGGGACCCTTCTTGCAGGAACTGATGGACGTTAATCTTGATAGCAGAGATGTGAGACAGGTGAAACAGAAAACTGACCAAACTGGTCGTTTTTCTTTCTTGTGACCCTCCCCTATTCCATGCTCATGAGCACATGCATTGGCACACACTTGTTAGAAGAATGCTTTCAAGTAAATGATTCTCTAGAAGGATAGCATTTCTTAATTTCCTTTACCCTTCTTCAATACTCTGTTCTGCAGAATTCATGCTTTTCATAAGTTCGTCTTCTATTTCCTTAATTGATTGTTGAAATCAACTCTGCAGATCATCTACTTGATGATTACATATGCCGATAAGTAGGACGTTAAATTTGCAGTTTCTTTGAGATTGCAGAACGTTTTTTAGTTATGTTGATTATTTGATGTATTCTGATGGTAATTGCTAGTTGTTTTCCCTTGATGGAACAGTTTCTTAATACATGTGTGGAAAAAGGCCTTATACAAGAAATTACAATAGAATAAAACAAGACTACTTTCTTATTTATTTATTTATTTATTTATTTATATATATATTTTTTTTATCTATCTTACTATGTTAATTATATTTCTCATCTTGCTCTGCAGGTGTTGAAAACTGTCCGTAAGGATGTACTGGAAGGATGCAAAATTGTCTTCAGTCGAGTTTTCCCTACCCAATTCCAGGCCAACAATCACCAGCTATGGAAAATGGCTGAGCAGTTGGGAGCCATTTGCTCTACAGAACTTGACTCTTCGATAACACACGTTGTTTCCACGGAAGCTGGCACTGAGAAGTCACGTTGGGCTATGAAGAATAAGAAGTTTTTAGTTCACCCGCGGTGGATAGAGGCAGCAAATTATTTGTGGCAAAGGCAGCCTGAAGAGAATTTCAGCGTCAACCAACCCAAACATCAATAGTGAAATGTTAATGTAGATGTAAACCTTTTCTTTTTCTTTTTCAGTGGTTGGTAGTTTTGGGGGGCATCTTTTTTGTTTAGCAATGTAGATCAGTTCCTCTATCATCTCACAGTCTAGAGTATATGTGCCACTATGGGTATTGTGGTTTATGGAATCATGTAAAATACCTGATGTGGCTGATAGTTTTTGATTGATCTCACATTAAGAGGTGAATGATAAAATTTTAGTTCACTTCTTGATGTTTATTGAAAGACTAAAGTAATCAAATGTTTTCTAGTATAAGTGGGAAAATATTTGATTACTTTATACTACGTTCCATTGAGGTTTATAAACATAGCATCAGAGTTCTAGTTTAATAAGACGTATATTTATCAAGTAAACAGCTAAAAACCCAAATAAGGTGATAAAACTATAATAATCTAATTAAAATTCTATTAGCCTAACTCAATTAACAAGAAAAATAAGAAAAATAGCTTGCTAGTCCCTAATGTTTTATGAAGGTGTAACTGAATTAAGTCAAAGTCAATGTAATGGTAAGTGTGAATTTGAGTCTGGAAAATGTTTTAATCTTCAAGCTTGCACTGTACTTAAAAACATTTTTTTTTTCTCAAAGATATCAACCATAAAATTAATTATATGCTTATATAATTTAGCAAAAATGAAAACAAAAATACTAAAATTATAAATGAAGGTCCGAGATGTTGGTTTATTAATAATGTTTGAAGTGGCTTAGTGATAGTTTCGTAGAGTGTTTTAATTATATGAAAGAGGTTATATGTTCGATCTCATCACTCAATATTTTTAATGGGTGCACTCTTGTCAAGTGAATATGCACAACCTCCAATAATAATATAATTAAATAAGAGCACTCAAAATTGCAACATAAAAGGTTTTTTTTTTCAGGGTACATTTTTAAATGTATCCTACTGTTTAAAAATTGTGTTTGCATTCCCCTTGAAAAAGTCAAATAATACATGTTCAGTTTTTTAGACCAATGAATATGGTTAAATTAACTAAAATATTAATAGTTTTTTGAATTTTTAGTTAAACAATGCAAAAGATATAATGATATTTTTGAAATTCAAGTCAATCATTTCATTTTCTCTTCTTCGTAAATTAAGGGTAAAAAGGTGATATCATACTTATTGCTTTAAGGGTATTAAAGTAATTTTATTACCAATGAGTCATGCTCGTTACGAGACAAAATTATTTTTCCTACAAAGGATGAAGAAAAAAGATATATAATAGCCAATGCCAAACAAAAGATTAAGAAAATAAACCTATGTAAACACTCACTTAAATCAATTTAATTAAAATTTAAAATTTATCAAAAACTCAACAAGTACTAGGGAAATGTGAAAGCAATGGTTGGTGGAGAGTTTCTTGGTTCTTTCTTTCCCTTGCATTTCTCCTGCCTAAGCAATGGTCATTTTTCTTGGGTCGACTGACGGAGGAAGATAGACAGACAAACAAAAGAGACTGTACACAGCCAAAGGAGACAGCCGGAGTAGAGCCCGACGATGGGACCACAAGCCAATGGTGTTGATAGTATCTCTTTAGATCGTTTTGTCATGAATTTGCCTGAAGGTTTCTTTTTCTCATGTTCGCCATCCCTTGCTTTATTACCCCAACACGATCCCTTTTTTATTTGCTAAGATCTGCACCAATCTTAAAATACACTGCGTTGGTGTCATATACAGTGCATTCTCTCAATTGTTGGCTCGTTGGTAGGTAGCATTGCTCCCTATATTATTGACAAGTTGATTTTTTCATACATAAACAATCTTATTTCGGTTTGATTTGGTTTGTTTTTTTGAAAAATAATTGCTGTTCAGTTTTCAATTTTGGTTCAGTTTTATATAAAGCTAACCAATTAATTTTTTATGCCTAAGATAGGTGACTCGATTTGGAATAACTGAACCAACTCAAACCGGGTAGATTTAGTACACCAACTTATATAGTGTTTGGTCCAGTTTCAATGACCATAGAAATGCATTAGGTTAAATCAAATTGAATCAATTTGATTCAATTAAAGGAATGCTCAGCCCTACAAACAATTAGGACATGCAAGCCAAACTTGATGTTAGCTCAGAAAAACACGTTTAAGAAGTTCATCATGAGCCTTCTTATTGAGTCTGTTTAATAAATGAGTTAAATTCAATTTCAAATCCAAGTATCTAGAAAAGCAAATTTTTAAGCTATAAATTGTAAATTAGTTGAGCTGGAATTTAATTTTTAAAGCTTGAATTAAACTCAAATTGAGCTCAAATTTAAATATATCTTTAACAAGTTTGAATTCAAATTTAATAAAATTGAGGTCGATGGGCTAAATTATAGTCTTACAAACAATAAATTAAACTTTTCTATTCATATACCTTTTAATTTTAGTTTAAATACTTTTTCTTTGAATAAATGAAAAAAAAAGATATGCGATGTCAAATTAGAGGCATGTAAGGTTCTCATTACACTACAACAATTTCGGCTATTACCGACGGATATTTCCGTTGATGGAATGCCGCCAGAATTATATGGTCAGTAATTGCATTATCGATAAAAAATTAGCTACCAAAAAAAAATATGCCTTGGGAAATTAGCTACAATATTTGGTCGATAATTTATTTTATTGTCGTTGGTAATTTGGTTGTTAAATCCTTTAATATTTTGATCGGTAATGGTCAGTATTTCGTCAGTAAAAGGTTGGTATTTTATTGGTAAATATTTAATTATTATTTTTAAAATTATGTTTCCATTAGTAACTGATGGGTATTCCATCGGTAAAATTTGCTGAAATTCAATTTTTTTTTTTTTTTTATTTTTTCAAATAAACAACTTGTTTCGAGTTACCTATAAAAATAAATTCAAATTTTGGACAAGTAAATATATAAATAAGCTAATGTTTACATAATATTAAACATAAACAACTATGAGTCATAACATTAAACACAAACAAACATAAGTCTCAAATATATAAAAGTAGTATTATATTTAATACTGTGTTTCGTTTTAAGAAAGCAAAATATTATGTTTTACTATAGCCTACAATAAAAATCTAAGGATCCCGTGACTGATCCCCAATTGGCTGATCATCAGAAAGACGTATATCTCCGACTGGATCAACTTCATCTCTAGAGATAGGATCATGTGTAGAGATAATATCAGTCTGATCTATAGCTGGCGGATCAGTAGGAGGAGTGGGTCTAATGCATAAATGCTGATGAATCTCTGTGATCGTATATGACTATTGAGCAAGCAACTCTGACTACTGCATCACAAACCTCTCTAGTGCAGCGTGTCGCTCTACAAGAGACTGAACTGTATCTCCGAAAGTCCTTGCACGTGCAGCTGCTATAAAATGCGAAGGATAATTAGATTGGGATAAATAGGATGTCGCCTCAGATCCAACCTCGTATATCCTCCGTTTGCCTTGTCCTCTAGCAATTGTTAGGTATATCTCTGTGTCATTAATGGGATCCTAAGGTAGTGAGATGCTTGATCCTCCCTGACTCCTTGTAAAGTCTCCTGCAATAAAGTGTTATATATATGTCATTACAAATTGGTTTAACATTCAATTCTAATAATGATAACCTATGATAAAATTAATACAATCTATATACAGTTTACAATTAAAAAAAACAGACCTAAACACTTATATAAAAGTTCTTAGCTCATTTATTAACTCATTTACTTCTATCACCCTTCTTTGTATGGACCCAATAAAACAACTCACTAAGTGTAGCTTCTCGTCCCAACTCAATTGCTTGAGTTTAAATAAAATAGTGTATCTAAATATAATAGCTTAATTACATATAACCTAAATATACATATATCAAAAAAATTTAGAAAGTTTACCATACGCTTCTTATGCTTAGAATGGCAGATAGAACCTCTAGTATGGCAAGATGGACCAGGTCCAACACCTCCTTTTTCGGTACGCCTATTCTTGAATTGTTGTGCCGATTTCTTGACCTGCTTAGGTGTTGCCCGTATCCAGTTCCACCTTTCCCACACATGATCATTTACATATGGTTCTTTTCCCTTACTCTTCACCTCATGTATGAGGTCCTTGTATCTCTCTATAGCCTTATGCTCTCATAGCCATTTAACCATATGATCAATCACCATGTCCCAGTAAAACTATTTATGTAATCATAACATTAGCAATAATGCACAATAAGCAACATGAAATATAAAATATTCTCGTCTTAGCCGTTATGCTCTCAGTAGCCATTTAACCCATAGTGTTCAATCACCATGTCAGTTAAACTATTTTATTGTAATTCTACATTAGCAATAATGCACAAGTAAGGCCAACATGAAATATAAAATATATGTAATTTAAAAATAAAATTCGGCCAGAGTTTCCCTTATTAATACTGACAGTTATTGGAAAAAAAAAAACCTATTGATAAAATCAACATTTAACAATATCTTAAAAACCAACCATTGAACTTTTGCATTAATTTCGATGAAATGTAAATATATTGTCCCATAATACAAATATCTATAACAACCAACCATTGAAACTTTTGCATAATTTCGATGAAATGTAAATAATATGTCATAATACTAGTATCTCAATAGCTATTACCTGAAACTCACTCCAGTATTAATCAAAAGTGCTCTGTGACACCATCTTCCAACTTATCCCTCTCGGATCAAGTTTCTCCTTGAATATCTTAGTGATATGCTTGGAAGCATCACCAAACGACTCCAACCTAACATTGAAAGACATTCACATATATAAATATAATCTATAAACTTGAACATAAAGCATTTATATTGATTTTTCTCATGCATAATGAATTAAGTATATGATTGTTTAGTTTCCATTTTGAGTGTAAATCAGCGATATTAAGTAATTGATTACTATTTTCCCTTATAAAATATTTTATACATTATTATTCTTACCTCCCTTTGATTATTTCAATCTGCTTATGATTAATACGAGGCCAACAACTATCACCTCCCACAGATGCATTAGCTCCACCTGCTGATGAAGCTTATGCTTGAGTACTTGTACTTATTGTAGTCTTAGGTGCATGATGTGGAGGTGGAGGTGGAGGTGGAGGTGAATGACGTGGAGGTGGTGGTGGAGGCAATGGTGGTATTGAGCCTCTCGCTCTGCCTCTGCCCCCCCTCTCTCTCTCCCTCTCCCTACACCTGCACCTATATCTTGTTGTTCCTGTGCCTCATTATCAATAGAAATACCTTATCTACCTCTGCCTCTAGCCATCACAAACTAATTCCTGCATCCTTAAAAATTTAAACAATCTACAAGACACTTATGATGTAATAATATAAAAATATAGTTATAACTCAATTATTTTATATAATTTTTAAGTTATAAATATTTCAATTATAAATTTGAGATAAGTACAATGATTAATAAGCAAAATTACAACTCATTCATTTTCATTATCATCAAAAGCATCATCTATTGAGCCTTCATCAGAGGATCATGAATATACTCATTTGGAAATGGAAAGCGAGTAGTGTATGATGAAGATGATGGACGAGCAATCATGACAGAAGATACCGAGTAATCCTAGAAAATAGAAACAACATATAGTAGGAGCAATTCAAATGTTCCCAAAGAAACAATAAGAAAATTTCTGAATAAAAATTCATGAAATCCTTAAAGAATATAGAGAAACAGGAGACAACAGTGACTATGGGCTCATAAATGATTGCTATTATCTTGAGAAGTATTGGAAGTATCTTTTCCTTCCAAGTTTAAGATGTCAACATTTCAAACATATGATGATACAACTGATCCTAGGAGCCACCTCATATATTTCAGAACAATAATGCATATTTAGACAACAACAAATGCATTATTATGTTGAGCATTCCCAACAATTCTAAAAGATCCTACACATGAGTGGTATCAAACATTCAAAATGGGATTAATTGCATCTTTTTTACAATTGGGTTCTGCCTTCAAAACCCGATTTATCACTTGTATCCTTAGCAAGAAGATCTTTTCAGATCTTATTGCTCTGAGAAAAGATAAAGGCAAATCATTTAAAGAGTATATGAACTAATTTCAAAAAATATATATGTAAGATTGAAGACCTTAACGCAAAAGTGGCCATTAGCTCCGTGACAAAGAACTCTAAGTATGAGAAATTATTTGACTCAATTAATACTGACAATTATGTTGAATGACAATCAGCTATTAATTGAGCGTATAGTTTAGGTTAATATTTACCTTGTAGGTATGTGCAGTGTGTTACAGTGGAGCCATCAAAATGTGGTCTATAAATACTCTCTAATTTGCCTCTCATCCTCTCTAATTTGCCTCTCATTTTCCAATACAAAAATAGAAACTATTTGCCTAGATCGAGTTCATGATCCGACTTATGGGCCAAACACTTTTTTTGCACACAAAAATAACATTAATCAATTGCTACTTGTTTTATACCCTCCAATACCACTTGGGTATCTCAAAGGGACAAACATCCTTGGAACTGGTGGGAACGTTTCAACAAATTTGATGTGATGCTAGAATCCATGGGTAATACATCCTTTCATCATTTGAATTGAGACTGAAACCATTTAGCAGATAGCTTGGCTCGGAGATGTGTAGATGCAACAATGCACTTTCTTGCTTGGATTTGATTTTTACTGTTGAGGCTATATGATATTATTGAAGGTTATGGCATTCTTACTGTCACATTATGAAAGAATATTTTATTTATTATTATTGTATTATCTTATAGCTTTTTAGTTTTAAAAATATGGGTTAAATAGGTTAAATATGAGATAAGTTATGAAGTATAAATAAAAGTATGGGCAAGTATGGGATTGATAGCAAACCATACTTGTACTACTTTAATCTATTTTTATTTAAGAGTGAAACTTGATCGATGAACTATGCCTGCTGTGAAAACTTCTATTTCTTAATGTGTTTCATAATCTTCCTCCTATGAAGCCTCAAATTTGTAGAATCGTTTCCTTTCTTTATTGCAAAATTTATTTTGTAAAAGTTCTGCAGATAATGTTATTTTCTCCTTCACTTCTTTATCCCAAACTCCAACATGTTATCAGAGCCAGATTGGTCTTCGAAGGATTGCGGTTTTAGAAAAAGAAAAGGGAAAGAGAGCAAATGAGAGTTGTTAAATTGAAGAAAAAAAAAAAAGAAGAAAAAGGAAGTCTATCTTTTGACTATTCTATTTTCCCAAAAAAAAAAAAATTGCAAATGTTAGATCTTATTTTGTTCTTTAAAAAAAGTTGCTCAAAGAATGTTTTGAAGTTTGATGATGGATGAAGATTTAATCTCTCAAACGGAGAAGCATGAAAAGAGCCATTTGTCAAGCGTAGCAGAAAGTACAACACAAATATCTTAAGAAGAATATTCACTATCAAGCATAAGTCTCTTAGACTTTTTTCGATGAGAAGTGCACCAGGAAATTATAAAAGGTTTGGAGAGAAATGCTCCATATGGAAAAGAAGAAAGTTGGAGAGTAAGTGCTCCATTAAAAAGAAATTAAATTAAGAACTATGGAGAGAAAGTGCTCCATGTAACCTTGTGAGTTGGAGAGAAGATGCTCCCAAGTTACAGATATTTTAACCAAATAAGTATCCAAAGCAAGATTGAAAAGTTGGAGGGAAGATACTCGAGTTACAGATATTTTAACCAAAGAAGTATCCAAAGCAAGATCGAAAAGTTTAAACTGCAGACTTGGTATTTTTAGCAAAAATGCCAAGGAGGATTGTTGAAGGTTATGGCATTCTTATTATCATATTATGAAAGAATATTTTATTTATTTTTATCGTATTATCTTGGAGCTTTTTAGTTTTAGAAACATGAGTTAAATAGGTTAAAGTATGAGATAAGTTATGAAATATATATAGGTAAAAGTATGGGCAAGTATGGGATTGAAAGCAAACCATACTTATGGTACTTTAATCTATTTGTATTTAAGTGTGAAACTTGATCAATAAATTATGCTCATTGAGAAAACTTCTATTTCATAATGTATGTTATAATCCTCTCCTTTGAAGCCTCAAATCAGCAAAATCTGTTCCTTTCTTCACTGCAGAATTTGTTTTGTAAAATTTTTGCAAATAATGTTATTTTCTCCTTCACTTCTTTGTTGCAAACTCCAACATGGTATCATAGCCAGGTTAATCTTTACGGGATTGTGGTTTTAGAAAAATAAAAGGAAAGAGAGCCACAAAAAGAGAGTTATGAAAATGAAGAAAAAGAAGAAGAAAGAGAAAGTCTCTCTTTTGAATATTCTATTCTCAAAAAAAAAAAAAAAAAAAAAAAAAAAAAAACAAAAAGAGAGTTATTGAAAATGGAAAGAAAAAGAAAGAAGAAAGAGAAGTCTCTCATTTTGAATATTCTATTCTCAAAAAAAAAAAAAAAAAAAAAAAAAAAAAAAAAAAAAAAAAAAAAAAAAAAAAGCAAATTTTAGACCTTGTTTTGTGCTAGAAAAAAAAAGTTGCTCAAAGAATTTTTTGAAGCATCATGATGAATCAAGATTTTTATCTCTCAAATAGGAAAGCATAAAAATGCAATTTTGTCAAGAGTAGCAAAAGCTAGCACACAAATATCTTAAGAAGATTCACTGTCAAGAAGGAGTCTCTTAGATTTTTTTGGGGAGAAATGCACGAAGGAATTATATAAGACTTAGAGAGACGTTCTCCATATAAGAAAGAAGAAAGTTGGAGGGTAAGTGATCCATGAAGAATTAATATGTTGGAGAGTAAGTGCACGATGAAAAGGAACTTAAATTAAGAACTATGGGGAGAAAGTGCTCCATGTAACCCTGTTAGTTGGAGAGAAGATGCTACTGTTTTCGCACCGCCCCCGAGCGATCCGAAAAGCCCCACTTTTGGTTTTGATTTGGAAAATGATATTATGATGAACAGTGATGACAACACATTTTATTGGATACGATGCCGATAAATCGATCTTATAAAATATTTTTGAGTCGCCACCC
This sequence comes from Jatropha curcas, assembly GCF_014843425.1. The sequence goes on along the minus strand of NW_023591170.1, from coordinate 44,564 downwards.
ATTATTTCGGCAATGGGACCGTTTTCAATTTTATTCTATAAAAATGACTCCATTTTAAACCCAATTATATTTAAGGCCAAATTATTTAAAAGACTAGTCAGGCGCACCGATGCGGTTCTGGCTAAGGGAATTGGGTACGCCGGCCCGTTGGAAGCCGACGCCAGGAAAATCCGGCCTCTTTTAACCTACGATTTCTAATTTGTTTTACTTAGAAAAGCCAAATTATTTATGTACTTAAACCCAACCCGAATGAATCGAACCGAGTTCTTATATGGAAAATTAATTAATCTCCCAATCAAATCTACAACCCAAATGAATCGGACCGAGTTCCTATGTGGAAAATTAATTAATCGTCCCAATCAAATCCAATCATCACATCCATAATCATTCAAACCATTCAAACTAAAGTAATTAAATCAAAATAAATAAAAGACCCGCTCTTGCCTTATGGTTAAAGGCGGCCCACAAACTGAACCTAAAATACATTCTACCTGATTTGAAATAAAACATATAAACCCAAAAAAAACCCAAAACCATGCATCTTTATTATTTAACAATAAAAATCACATTATTATTATTATTTTCTATTTAATCCTAAACATGCAAATTATTAATAAACAACAAATTTAATTTCATTTTTAATTGAAATAGTAAAATTCATACAAATAAACACATAAAATCACATAAAATTCATACAAATAAACACATAAAATCACATTTTAGTATTCTAAACTTAATTAAACTGTGATCTATTCATAGTTGGGCATTTTCAGATTTGTTGAAGAAATTAACTCTGGAAGTTTAGAACAGTTGGGTCACACAGCTAACAGTTACGTCACCCAACTGTTCCTGGATGAACAGTTGCGTGACGCAGCTATTCCTGATGAACAGTTGCGTCACCCGACTGTTCTTGGATGAGCAGTTACATCACCCAACTGTTCTTGGATGAACAGTTGCGTGACGCAGCTGTTCTTGCCTAAGCTCGTTTTCAAACAGTTTATTACATCATTTCATATTTAAATGTGTGATTTAATATAAAATGGCCAAATATGAACAAAATACAATTTAAAGAAGCTTAACTTACTAAAACCACGAAAAATATGTACAAAATACAAAGAAGGTTAAAGAAATTACCTAATCCTCAGATTGATGATTGTAAATGGATTGAATGTCTTAACAAATCTTTAACAAATGGTAAGTTAAGATTTCCCAGAAGCTTTGTTTCCTAGGATTTTAACTGGATGTTTTCTTATGCTTTTGTTATTTTTCTCTCTTTTATGGTTTGATTCACCTAAAATTGATATCTAATGGCACTTTTGTATGTAGTTTTATATTTTTTTTATGTGTCTTTTCCTGGCTATTTTCTATATAATTATACCTTCAAATCAACGTTACAAGCAGTATTCTGGACGGGAAAGTGGCCGCAAAGGTGTATTTTTGAGGGTTTCCAAATCGTCCCCTTAACCCGTTGTCCTCAAACATGAGAAAGATCTATTTTATAGGAGGTAGGGTTCAGGACACAACTGCGTGAACGCGATTGAAGTTGGGTGACGCGACTGTAAGTATTGGGTGACGCGACTGACAGTTGGGTGATTTGCGAGCTGGCAGTTGGGTGAAACCAGCGAAACTGGCAGTTGGGTGAGCTGCGACCCTGAGCCCAACCAGAAACTTATCAATTGGGTTGATCGTAAATCTGATTAAAAAGACTTCTGAGATTAAGCATTAACCTTTCATGTCCACATCCTGCATATAATCCTTGGATTAAAAGACTTCTAGATAACATTAACCTTTCATTCCACATCCTCATATCATCATTGGATCAGGCGGGGGCATAAAAACACGCGTCAACAGCTACTAAGTTGCAAAAATTTTAATAAAAGAAGTATGCAAAGCAAGATTGAAAACTTTAAAGTGCAGAATTGCTATTTTTAGTAAAAATCCTAATGAGAAGCGTTGAAGGCTATGACATTCTTGTTATCCCATTATGAAATAAAAGCAAATTGGTTTGTCAAGACAAACTTTTCTCAAAATGTATATGATTTTGCATTACCACAAACCAGTTTTTTGGCAAATCATTACGTCATAAATATATATGATTTTGTCATAATAATGTAAATATATTGTCGCAAATTATCCAAGATCGAAGACCATAAAGCGCAATTTGTAATGACAAAATCTTATATGTGACAAATTTTATTTGTTACAATTGTATATTTTAACAAATATATTGTAATTGTGACAAAAATATATTTTGCATAGTCTTAATTGTGATGGAGTTTATATGGCAAAATAATTTTTATGATAAAAATAATTTATCATAAATTATATACTAATGCTAGCTTTTTTATCACAATTTTTTTATAACAACAACTAATATATTTCTTACTTTTAAGTTCATCTAAAAAATATTTTTTCTCATAAATAACTGTAGTGACAAAATATATTTGACATCATATGAATAATGATAAATATTAATTTATCACAAATTCAACGATTTTTTCCTCACTAATAGTAATTGACAAAATGTCTTTCATTTGAAATTATATTTTTTTATAATGTAATAATAATATTTTATAATAATATTTAAAGTGGTTTTATATTTTTGCAAGTATTAATATTTTAGTATTTTTGTTTGATTCGAGCTCTAAATGTATAAAGGGTAATAAATAACAATAATAAAATAATTATTAAAATGAAAGTTGATATTAATTAATGCAAAAAAAAAAAAACATAATGTCTAGTACATAAAATCTCCCAACATAAATGGACAATATTGAAAAACTGCAATAACACAATACTGACATAAATCAAAAGTCTAAAAATAAATTGCAAAGAAATAGATAAAATTTATAGCTAAAAATCATAGTCCATATGCATCCATGCCTTCCTACTTGGTAATATAGAGTCTATCTACAAAAGAAAAAATGTTTGTAAGTAAAATTTAATAACTTAGAATATTTTCGTATGAATTAATAAAATAAAATAAAAATTTTGAACTATTTGCAATATGATATGACTTTACCAATTAGGAGCATGATTTGAAGTCTCTCCACCATTTTGTTCGAGGCATAATTTTTGAACAAGAGATCTAAGTTCATTGTGTGATGATCTCAATTCATCAATAGTAGCTTGTAAATTCTTAATTTGCTCCTCTAATCCTTTTCCCCGCTTTTCAGATTCTATTTTTTCTGAATGTAAACGAGCTTCCAACTCTAATTCTCTAGATGATCTTGGTTTCACCCCATGTCCTAGTCCACGAGCATAGTATTTTTTTGGCTTCAAGTCTTGTTCAAGAATTTGCCTCCCATTAACTTCAATACCATCCATTGCCGCTTGTGCACGAACAGCTTCCATTGCACCTATATATAATAAATTAACATAAAGTATTTAAGAAAAAAAAGGAAGAATTGTATTATTAAATTTTATTGTGCAAGCTAAAAAGTTTTACATAATTTTCCTTAGCTTGTAGATGATGTTGGAAAAAATTACGCAAAATCCCTAATAAGTCAGAAAATAACACACAATTTGATAACGGAGTTCGGCCAATCTTGCCTACGTCTCCGGACTGCCAGCAAAATCCTAATAAGTGCAGAAAATAACACCACAATTTGATACGGAGTCGGCCAAATCTTGCCTACGTCTCCGACGCGCACAGATCTTTTATAGGAGAAAAATATAAAGTGGTTTACACGGGGATACACTGCACAACTCGAAAAATTACGCTGAATTCCTTCTTCTTGAAAAACTCACTATTTTTATCTCTCACGTCACAATTAGTTTTATCCCTCACAAATTGCTCTCGACTCGTCTCTAATTTGGTTGGTGTCCTTTAACGGAGCAAATGCCCTCCTATGTAATAGAGAAGGAGGAATGAGAGAGCCGTGTATCAATTTATTGCACGGCTCTCCATCTCGTCAAGTTGAGCTTGCCAATATCAAAGTACTAAAATTTTTCTTTTTTTTTTTTTTTTTTTCAATCACGTTTTCTTTCAATGCACGTGTGTGGGTAACACCTATACTTTGACCAATCTCCCACTGAAGACTGATTTCAATCTGTTTCACAAATAATTCTGCGCGCATTACCTTCCTTTGGTCTTATGATTCCACGCTATGTGACCAACTGAATGTCGAGCACAACTTCAGTTTGTCAATGGTCCACCACCTTTGTTAACGATATCTTGCCGGAGTTCTTAATCCTTGGATCTTCTCCAGTATTAAACAACATCATCTGTCTAATAGGAGGATCTGATGAAGTGATCTCAACGAATCCAATATTGTCTTGGTTCTGGAATGAAATGCTTGATATTTTCTTTTCGCCATTGTATTGCACCTTTGACTATCACTTGTAAAACACATTCTTATTTTCTGTTTGAATCCGCAACTCAGTTAACAAACCTTGAAGCAATATCATCTCTTTACTGCTTCGCTGTCACTGCGACATATTCAACTTCTAGTGGGACTATGTGATTGTGTTGCGATTAGATGCCTACAATCCTTCCTGTACTGTGACATTCCAACAAACAGCTGTAGTAATCCATGTACAGTGAAAATATATACTCCTGTGGTGCTTTCTAAGGTGATCAATGTCGGCCTCCATAATCTAGCCAATCTACATAACCTGTACTTTTAAGTTCTCCTTTACCAAAAGTCAAACACTTCTCAAGTAGTGCCCTCGTAGATACCTCAAATACGCTTTACCGTTCACGATCAGAGCCTTTTCCCTGGAGTTGATCATTATACTGTCTAACAACTCCCACTGCATGGGGGCCAATGTCTGGTCTCGTACAGACTCAGTCGCAATATCATCAAACTTCCTATGGCTGAAGCATAAGGAATTTTGGCCAATGTCCCTATTTCTCTTTCTTCCAGTGGCTGAGGGGACTGATTCTTGGATAGGCAATAATGGCTAGCCAAGTGTGCTGACTCGGACTTAGTCATCATCATTGTTGAATCTTTGCAAATACCACTTCATGGACGATTTGATGTAAGAACGCCTGAGATAACTGCAACACTGTTTTTGCTTTATCTCTCGTGATTCAAATTCCAAAGAAATCTTTTTTGCTGGACCCAAGTCCTTCAGTCAAAATTCTTTTGACAATTGTCTTCTTCAAGTTCTGATATCATCCCAGATTGAACCCTGCTACCTAACATATCATCAACCCATAAAGTAGTAAAATGATATAAAACTTGGACCTGTAAATCTTTTTGAAGAAGCAGAGCAGTGGTCGGTGCGTATGCCACTCTGAACCTCTCTGTGCGTGAAGCTGTCTAAATTTTCTGTATCCTACTTGTCTTGGGGCTTGCTTGCAAGCCAGAAGTACAAGCTCTTCTTGCAGTTTAACGACACCAATGCTTTCTTTTCTTTTTTTCTGAGAATCCTTCTGGCTGGTACATGTTATAGATATCTTCCTTATATCCAAGTCTCCGGTGAAAGAAATCTGCCGTCTTTACCGTCCAACTGGCAGCTCAAAGGTAGAGCCCTTCACTGCAACAATACTCAACACAGACCTGATAAGTATTTGCGAGTTTTACACCGGTGCAAATATGTCCGTGTAATGTCAACTCCTTCCTTGCTGAATCTATTTGACTACGCAGTTCGAGCTTTGTATTCTTGGAACCAATCATGTTCCTCTTTCCTCGATACAACCCATTTAATTGTGGAGGCGCTTTCTTTCCCAGCGGGTTTAACTCAGGCTTAGTTCCCATGTTTGATTGAGATTAAAAGACAATCATCTTCGTATTTCATGGCAAGCTCCCACTTGTTGGTCATCGTGCCGTCTGAACACCTGCTTCTCAAGCATGTCAGGTATCGCTTCCTCAAAGCATTCAGGTTCTCCTCCATCTGTTAATAATAAATGTTAATAACAAATAATTCATATATTTTCTGTTAGGCTTTGGAGGACGTTCAGACCTTCTTAAAGCTTTTGGAGGAGAAGTTTGTGGTGTGTCAGTTGATTCCTCTGATTGAGTATCTTTAACTAACTCATTCGATAGATTTTCTGAGATATCGTCCATCTCTACAAACACTGGCCCACTCTACTCTGAGTCGCTGGCAACTGTGTTATATTTGTTCTTGTACATCATTCTTTCATTGAAGACCACATCTCTGCTGCGGATCACTTTCTTGTTTTCTTCATCCCAGAGGCGGTATCCAAACTCATCACCGTCATAGCCGATGAAAATGCATTTCTTAGATTTGGGATCAAGCTTGTTCCTACCATGATCACCTATATGCACATATGCTACACAACCAAAAACTCTTAGGTGTGAGAGTTTTACTTCTTTTCCACTCCATACCTCTTCCAGTATTTTGTGCTCCAATGGTATCGATGGACCTTGGTTGATCAAGTAAGCTTCTGTGTTGACTGCTTCTGCCCAGAATTGCTTTGGTAAGCCTGATTGTACACGCAAGCTTCTGGCTCTTTTTGTCAACGTTCGATTCATGCGCTCAGCTACACCATTATGTTGAGGCGCGCCTGGCACGGTTCTCTCCATCTTGATTCCATGTTCATAGCAGAACTTCTTGAACCTGGTGTCTTCATATTCACCACCATTGTCGATTCTGAGCTTTTTGATCTTCAATCCTGTCTCATTTTCAACCATAGCTATCCTGTCTCATTTTCCAACCATAGTTTCCAAATTTTGAAGCATCATACTTCTGACTCATATTTTTAGAAAGTAAACCCATACTTTCCGAGAGTGATCATCAATAAAGTCACAAAAGTAGTCGTTTCCCCCATGGATGAGACAGTAGTTGGTCCAACATCGGAGTGAACAAGGCTCAGTTTCTCCTTCTTCTTGAGGGTTCTTCTATTTCGTCTGAAAGCTTTGACTCTTTTTCTGCTTTCCAAATGCAGTCTTCAACAATGTCAATTTTCAATTGACTTTAAACCTGGTAATTTTCAGCTGTGAGGTGTAGAATCTTCATTCCCTTTCATCCTCACTATGGGCCAAGGCCTCCTGATGCCACATAGTTGGGAGTTTCACTGTTTGCATGTCAAAAGCAGCAATGGGAATAGCTTTGGCTCCTCCTGTGCTGTAAAGAGTAACCCAACTCTTACTTCCACGAGCAACCCATCATTGCACCCCTTTGTAAATCTTCCAATATCGCGTGGGGCGTTTATTGTGTAGCCGTCGCTGGCCAACTGACCTACTCGAGATTAAGTTCTTTCTCAGGTCAGGAAATGTTCTGACTGCTTCAACTCCCCATGTAGACCATTCACCTTAATCTTCACTACTCCTTTACCAACATATTACATGGTTGGTCATCTACCAAGGTATAATTTTCCAAAAGTTTCCGGGGGCATAACCTTTCAAGGAGTTCTTTTTTGCTGCAAGTTGCATGGAATGAACGCACCGGAGTCCGGAGTCTAAAACCCAAGACTCCTGCTTGCTTTCCAAAGAGCATATAAGTGCATCATCTTCTCCTGAGGTGGATGCAACATTTGCCTCTAACTTTCCCTCCTGGTGTTTAGGTTCATTCTTGCACTGATTTTTGTAGTGACCAGTTTTTCCACAATTCCAACATGCAATGGTCTTTGTGCTATTGAAATTGCTAGGATTCCTGGATTTGGACCTCCTGTCCTTTGACTTGCCTCGGTAGTTCGATCTACCGTGTCCATTCCCTCTGGTTGAATTTCTTCCTCTTGATTCTGTATGCAAGACTGAAGAAGTTGAAGGTTCACCTGACTCTCTCCGTCGGATCTCTTCACTGAGTCGTGATTCTCTTCACTGAGACTAAGGGTCACGAACATCATCAAATTTTAACTTCTTGCTTCCGGACGAGCTACCTCTACAGCTGTGCACAGTAGCAATTCCAACTTTCCTTCTGGTAGGGAAGACAAAAGTATCAATGTCTGCGTACCTCTTTCATCAAATTCAATTCACAACTGAACTCAATTCAATTGGGTTGTCACTGTATTGAGTTCATTAAGATGTTGGGCCACAAATGCGCTTTCCGTCATTCGTAGATTGAATAACCGTCTCATCAAGTGAACTTTGTTTGCGGCCGATGGCTTTTCGTACATATTGGAAAGAGCCGCCACAAGACCCGCCGTGGTATTTTCTTTTGCTATGTTGAAGGCAACATTTCGGGAGAGGGTTAAACGAATAACCCCGAGTGCTTGTCTATCTAGAAGATTCCAATCTTCTTCCTTCATAGCCTCTGGCTTTATTCCAGAGAGAGGTTTGAAAAGACCTTTCTGATACAGATAATCCTATATCTGCATTTTCCAAAAGCCAAAATCTACACCGTTGAATTTTTCAATTTTCGACTTTCCTTCATCTGCAGCCATTGCTCCCACTCGAGTCTAACTCCGCCTTGATTGTTAGTATACGTGAATAGTTACGTGAATAGTAACCTATGAATAGTACTGTATACGTGAATAGTAACCCGTATGACGTGAATAGTAAACCGGTACAACGTAAATAGTACTATACGTGAATGTACATCGTTACACGTGAATAGTCGCTATCGTGAATAGTACTTGGGCTTAACAGTGACGGACTCACAACAGTAACGCCAAAAGTACTGTTCACACCAAACTTTCAGTTACTGTTTTACTATTCACCACTAAGTCGATTCTGCAACGAACTCTTTCCCGAGGCGGCAACACCAATAGAGCCTCGTCCGTAATTTTTCTCGTCGTCGTGATATATTTTTTTTGAAATATAATTCCACGAATCCGGTACCGCTAATCTGACCGGCTGGGACCTAAACCGAACCCTCGCTCTGATACAGTTTGGTTTGGAAAAATTACGCAAAACTCCCTAATAAGTAGAAATAACACACAATTTGATAACGGAATTTCGGCCAATCTTGCCTACGTCTCCGGCACTGCCACGATTTTTTTATAAGGAGAAAAATAAATAAGTGTTTACATACACTCACCAACTTTCGAAAAATTTTACGCTGAATTTTTCTTCTTGAAAACTTCACGTTTTTTCTTCTCTCACTCACAATTGGTTAATCTTCAAACAATTGCTCTCACTCTTCTATTTTGGTGTGTCTTAAACGGAGCAAATGCTCTCCTATTTATAGCCTATTTATAGGAGAGGAAGATGAGAGAGCCGTGTATAACTCATTCACGGCTCTCCATCTTTGTCAAAGTTGCTTGCCAACTTTCACCTAAAAAATTTTTCTTTTTTCTTTTCTTTTCATCACGTTCTCTTTTCATCACGTGTGTGGGTACACCTAACTTTGACAATCTCCCACTTGAAGACTGATTTCAATCTGTCTTCACACATTAATTCTGCGGCAATCTTCACTGGTCTGTTATTCTAGCAGGCCAACTGAAGTCGAGCACAACTTCAGTTTGTCAATGGTCACCACCTTTGTTAACATGTCAGCTGGACTTTTGTTTTCTTGAATCTTCTCTAATTTTAGCACATCATTCTCAAGCAGAGACCTGGTGCCATCCTTCTTATGATGAGTAGCAAAGTAAAGTTTCATTTCAATAGGCTCTTTAGGTGTATCAAGCTCCTCCTTTGTTTCTTTTGAATTTTCCTATAAAAACATAAGAAAAAAAATCAATTGATAATAATAATGCAACCACATTTAAAATGTTATAAATAATTAAAAATCAAGTTTATCATATCAATTCATACAAGCGTTGACAATCTATCCTTGAACCTGAAGTATTCAGGACTTCTAACTTTTGTTGATTACCTGTATTTATTGCACTTAAAGCCTAAGTAATTACTTTTTATCAATATCTATTCTTTGTATAACTTAAGTTACATTAGATAATAATGATGGGAATATAGTGTTACCTTAAAAGCTTCCTCTTTAAAATGACCACATAAGGCGATCCAATCTTCTCCTTTAACATCTAGAGGAGGATTTTCTTTTGCTTCCTCAGGAGTATAAAACTTTTTATAGTGCATATGTAATTTGTACTTGTAGTTCATAAAACGTCTAGCCATTATATGATCAATCACATTTCTTATATGTGGGTCACTCAAGTCAAGCTCAAATTCACTCAACGCATACAAATCATAAAAAAAATATGAAATATATATATAATGATTAAAGAAGGTTAACTCGAGGTTTGTATAAAGAGCATCTTTGATGTCAACTATCATATCTGACCAGTAAAATACGCGAAGTGGTGCCAACATTTGAGTGAGAACTCTTATTTCCATTTTAAATAGTTTTTCTGAGGGGACCTATAGGTAGATGATTTTTTGGGGCTATTATAACATTACCAATGTTGGTACCTGAGGACATGCGATTTTTCCAAAGAGGAGGAAAGAATCAAATCGGGCTTGATTGATTTTATTTATAAATTGATTTTCTTTATTCAGCCCATTCATTGATCCTCAGAAAAAAAAGTTCTCTTACTTTGGTAAGAGTTTTATTTTGGAGTCGCAATCCTTATTAGGGAAAATTCTCGAATTAGTTGATTCTTTAGAATCAATTAACTCGGTTTTAAATCAGAGATAGGGTTCAGGAGTTAGGTACGATATTGGGAATGTGTTAAGCACCCATATCGCCTGGTCAAACTAGCCTCCTCATTGTCCATTAATTCACAATAACTCAATAACAGAATTAACTAAAATTGAGGTGTAAAATACTTTTTGATGTAATTTTGGAAATTATGTCAATCGTGCAAATTAATAAAACATATAAAGCATAAAACGAAGCATCCAAAGAAGAGCGGGGGTAAGAAGAAAAGATTACAAACCAAGTCCTAAAATACATTCTACCCATTAATGCCTCTAAATTTCCCAATTCCCATTAATTAATTACATTCAAGCCATAAATGAGACCTACTAAGGTCTCTTACATCTAGCCAATATACAACATTAAAACAAGGAAAATAAGAAATATCCATACAACACAAACATTACAAGAATACCATTCACAGAATTAAGTCATACATTCAGAGCCACAAAACACATTCATTCATCCAAGTAATGCTTTAAATGATGCATGTTCATGTCACAAAGTTAATAGATCATGGGTTAGTGCCATAATAGTTATAATACAATGAATAAAAGGGCATAAATTTAAAGGACAAAATATTAAAAGTGAATGAAAGTAAAGAACATTAACTTAAAACGCAATAATTTAAAGGTTTGCACAAGATTAGAGTGCATGGTTTTGATGTTCATCATATATGATGAACAAATATACCAATCACTACTCAAAACCTTATTTATTTATGTTTATTAGATCCATTTATAGACAAAAATGCATCCTATACCAGTTAAGGTTGGAGCTTTGCCACTGGATATCAGAATCGAGACCATTTTATTGATTATTGACATTCTGGACCTCTGAATTGAAGTTTCTAGTGTCACAGGCAAAGTGATGTGTGCCACAAAGGTGTGGCATGCGACACATGTAGTGGTGCTAGGCCCTTCCATGATCTAGAGGGTCGCAGAACTAAAACAGAGCAAATAGGGCAAACTGGATGAAGTGCCGTAAGCCACTTGCTTGTGGTGCACTCCACAAATAGTGGCTTGCACCACTACAGTTACCAGCGTGCCACAACAGCATAGATGGCCCCTTCTGGTTGATCTTGGGTTGTCCTTATAACCAGACTTAAAAATGGTGTTTAAACACCCAAAAGAAAAAAAGAAAAAGATGAAGAAATAAAGTAAAAGCTCTCATGAACTACCTTTTGGAGATTTTCTTAAAGTTTTTTGTAAGAATGGAAAGAGAAACCCAAGAGTTGAGTGTTCTTTCCAACAATTTGAGTTCAAGGTTATATCAATGTGTTTCTAGGATTTTTAATGGATCCTCAAGGGTTTAGATGATTGAGAATCAATAAATCACAACTTAGATCAATGAGAAACACAAGTTTTCTTTGATTCTTGAGTTGAGTTTTAAGAGAGGAAGAGTTTCCCTTAGTTTTCAAAAAATCCTCTCCCTTAGCACACCCCCCAATTCCCTATTTATGGGCAAATGGGGGTGTGTGGCCCTATTTTAGGCTGACGTGGCAAAAGGCCACTGGTGGGCCCGAAAATAAGGTCGGGCCCAGTTTTACCAAATCAGACTGGGTGGCATGCAAAATGAGGCGGTACATCAAAAAGTGAGCCAGGCGGGCTCGACGAGCTTCTCGGGCTCGATTTTGTCACAAAATGCCCAGTAACCTGAAAAAGTAAAAATGCTTAAACACGAGTATTACATTAGCCATGCACCATTGGTCCAAAAATTGGGACGATCGAGAATCCCAATCCAAACTTATGTGAAAAATCATTTAGCATTACTGAGCCTTCAAGGGCAAACTTTGAGAGTCTACAGTTTGTCCCCACTTTGATGATATTTTTCTTTTTGAGCAAGTTGTTGTCAAAGTGTAAAGTAGACATGTAAGTAAGAAAATACTTACCTGGTAGTTGCTAGCTCTAGTTAAGACGAGGCGGGTGTCCCTTGGACGAGGTTTGATTTTTTTGAATGGCTTGGATGGATGAAGTGCATTATTTTAGCAGCTTTGTTGATGTAGGTTGCCATTTGGCATTTGTTAAGCGGGTGAATTGCACCATAGTGGTTGTCGGCGACTTCTGCGACTATCTACTCTAGTCGGTGGCTTTGTTGAAATGCTCTATTGTGGGAGGTTGTCCTTTGGTTGTGAAGGGCGGAGGAAATGTGGCATGGTGATCGTTGGTGGCTTCTGCGATTATCTGCGCCAATTGGCAGCTTTGTTAGCATGCTCCACTGTGAGAGGTTGTCCTTTGGATGGTGCCTTCTTTGAAGGGCCTTGGGTGCCTCGAGGGACTTTAATTTTGAAATGATCCATTGTGGAAAGTTGTCCTTTGGATGTGAAGGGCGGAGGAAATATGCCATGGTGGTTGTTGGTGGCTTCTACTGCTATATGTGCCAAATGGCGGCTTTGTTCTGAACTGCTCTATTGTGGGAGGTTGTCCTTTGGATGATGCCTTTTTTGAAGGGCTTTGGGTGCCTCGGGGAAGTTTAGTTCTGAAATGCTCCACGGAAGTTGTCCTTTGGACGTGAAGGGTGGAGGAAATGCGCCACGGTGGTTATGAACAGCTTCTACAGCTATCTGCGCCAAATGATGACTTTATTCTGAAATGCACCACTATGGGAGGTTGTCCTTTGGACGGTGCCTTCTTTGAAGGGCTTTGGGTGCCTCAGAAGACTTTAGTTCTAAAATGCTCCATTGTGGGGGGTTGTCCTTTGGACGTGAAGGGTGGAGGAAATGCGCCATGGTGGTTGTTGGCGGCTTTTACAGCTATCAACGCCCAATGGCAGCTTTGTTATAAAATGCACCACTGTGGGAGGTTGTCCTTTGGACGGTGCCTTTTTTGAAGGGATTTGGGTACCTCGGGGCACCTTAGTTTTGAAATGCTCAATTATGGGAGGTTGTTCTTTAGACATGAAGGGCGGAGGGAATGCACCATGGTGTTTGTTGCCAACTTCTGCGGCTGAGTGCCTTCTTTGAATGGCTTAGGTGTGCCACTTGGGATGGCTTGATTCTGAAATACTCCACTTTGGGAGGTACCTGCAAATGCAAATTTTTCTGACAGGAAAATAAGCCTTTGGCCAATGATTGGGGTTAGAAATTTCGTGATTAGGCTCGGAAAGGCGTGCACGAGTGAAGTGTGATCTTTCATAAAAATGCATGAGTTTGCATGAAATTTTGTGTGTTTGAATGAATTTGTGCGTGTTTGCATGAATTTATGTGTATTAATTGAAAATCGTGTAATGGCACGCAAAATGAGAAAACTTACCTATGGCCAGGGATATATTGCCCCTGCTTATGCTGTGAGCCATTGACGGGTTTCCGGCTAGGTATGAGAGCTGAACGCATTAAGTGGGCCATTAGGCTTAATTGGGCCTAAAGGCTGAAATTGGGCCATAGGCCCTCTTACCTTTCTAAAAGGTGAAAGTGACATTCATTTATAACTTTGAACCTAACTTAGCAATTGCTCTTTCAAAAACTCTCTCTTCTTCTCTTTTTCATTTTCTTCAACCAAGACTAATGGCTGTTGAGAACTTCGCGAATTAGCTTCTTGGTGATGCGGTGATTGATCCCATGTCTCGACCCGTGAGCCACAATATGAAACTTCAGGAGTTTATTCCGGATGCAGGGACTTCGATCCGCCTGTGGTATGATTTACCCAACCACTTCTGCAGGGGCACTTCTGAGCTACTTCGAAACTCTTTTTCTTATTTTTTCTGCATTACTAAGATTGGAAACATGTAAACATTAGGTTAGAAATCAAAAACTAGGTAGAAATTTATCGTTTTGGGCATTTTGGGCATTTTTGGGTTGTGACGAGCCACTGTGGCTTGCGCCACTTCTCTTTGTGCGTGGATGCTCTGCTACATTGTGGCATGCTCCATAATAGTCGTGGCGCATGCCACTTGAGCAGTGGCTTGCACCATAGTAGTTGTGGAACACCTGTATTTTACTGTTTTTCTTGATTTCCTACATCAAAACATAGAAATACGTGCCTTTGCACTATTATTCATATACTTACAGTGATTTGTTTTGCAAAAGAGCACGAAGCGCGAAAAATCTGGTGGCAACGCCTATGCAGCTGGTGAGCGGTTCAACAGGTGTCCTATGGGAGTCCAGGACCGTATTAGGGAGGCTGTCTTTGGATGCTTTATCGACACTCTTCAAAGGTCCAGGGACGTACCCTACCTTCTACTATTCTGGCGCTCATGGAGCGGTGGATTAATACCACCCACATCTTCCATCTATCGTTCGGGGAGATAACCATCACCGGGCTTCCTTTTGGAGGGTGGTCAGTTGTTTTTGATGATCGAATGAGGATGTCGGATCGACCGAGGATGTCAGATCGACCAAGCTTGTGGGCAAGCCTCCGAGCTGCTATCGGGGTGGAGCCCACCATCTCGGAAAAGAGGATACGCTATGAGAGCATTATCTCTCATTACGAGGACATTCCCTGGGATCGTGTGGCGGAGCTGGATGTGGACGTCGTGGCGCGAGCCTACCTCTTTTATCTGTTGTCGACTACCTTATTCACTAACCATGGTAACAATGCAGATTTAGAGTTTTTGCCACCTTTACAAGACCTAGATGCAAGAGGCAGTTTAACTAGGGAGCTACTGTGCTGTTTTGTCTGTACTACGAGATGGACTTGCGTATCCGAGTAGCGCACCTAAAGGTTGGCTACAGGCGCATTATTGAGGTATAAAATCATACTCTTTTTATACTTCTCTCTTTTGGATACAAGTTGAGCATATTGCTCATTTATCAATCTAGCAATTGGAATAGTGTTGTCACCATTAGTTTTCGCCATGTGCTGTGTATTATTGACTATTTTTGGTTTTGATGATTTCTTCCCTTTATCCCACCATTCTGGATAGCCGTGTAGCTCAAAATAGGTTTCTTTACTGTGCCTTGTCTTTTTACAATGAGTACAATATAGTTTGGTGTTCCCTTTGTCGCTACTACCTGTAGACTTGTAGTTGCAGTCAGATCTATCGAAATTCATTGTCAAGAATGCAGTCGCATCAACAGATGGCAACCGTGACTCCACTATTAAATGTTGTCGTTCCTCTTGAGCTACCTATGCATAAACACGTAATAAGGATGGTAGAGGATCTGTATTCAGGATTTAGGAACGAATCGTTTTATATTTTTCATTTAAACCCAGTAAAAATTAGTGTGCTTTTTCTTTTTCCCTTTCTCCTGCGAATGCCTTTGCTGAGCTGCAAGTACATGGTGGGATCTATGAATAAGTGCTAAGTTCATCCCAAATACCTTTTTAACTTGGCGTAATAGGCCGAAACACTCATTCCTTGTTGCAAGGTATTCATCATCTTAGTTTTTAATTGATGAATGCGAGGAGCATTACCCTGTAAAAATTGTTCCTCCAAATCTTTCCATAATTCTTCGACTGTCATAAAAAATGCCACACTATCGTGCATTGTAGGGTGTAGAGAATTGAAGATCCAAGAGAGGACCATTGAATTACATTTGATCCATCTCGACTCTTCCTTCAAACCAGGTGATGGACGAGTTATGGATCCATCTACAAAACTAAATTTATTTTTGGCTTGTAATGCATTTCTCATGGCACGACGCCATGTGGGGGTAATTTTTCTCTTTTAGGAGATAGGTTACTAAGGCTGTCCCTGGGTTATCAGAGGCATGAAAAGTATATGATGATGAAAAATCAAAATTATTTTGGGTGTTAGTTAATTGGTTGTTGTCGATGATTGGAGGGATTTCGTTGGTTATTGGCTTTGCACCTTACTTCATGATTTGACAGTTCCCATTACTTCACCTGCCCATTTGTCTTGTGAGAGGACCATTGAATTACATTTGATCCATCTCGACTCTTCCTTCAAACCAGGTGATGGACGAGTTATGGATCCATCTACAAAACTAAATTTATTTTTGGCTTGTAATGCATTTCTCATGGCACGACGCCATGTGGGGGTAATTTTTCTCTTTTAGGAGATAGGTTACTAAGGCTGTCCCTGGGTTATCAGAGGCATGAAAAGTATATGATGATGAAAAATCAAAATTATTTTGGGTGTTAGTTAATTGGTTGTTGTCGATGATTGGAGGGATTTCGTTGGTTATTGGCTTTGCACCTTACTTCATGATTTGACAGTTCCCATTACTTCACCTGCCCATTTGTCTTGTGACAACTGTGCTACCATTCATATTGCTGCTAATCCTGTGCATCATGAGCGCACGAAGCATATCGAAATCGATTTTCATTTTATTCGGGATCGCATCAAATCCGGCTCCATTATCACTTCACACATTCCTTCGAATCTTCAACTAGCTAATATTTACAAAAGCCCCTGGCTCTCATCAGTTCTTATTTCTTGTCGGCAAGTTGGACATTCGTAACCTCCATGCCCCAACTTAAGGGGGGCATATTAGCAAATAATTAGCTGTAAATATTTGCTTACTATATGTAGAATCCTAGAATCAAGCATCGAAATCATTACTATTAATTTCTATTTATTATTTGTGATTTGTATCCTATTGTAGTTTCCTAGAGTCAAACATCTTCCTGTATGTAAAGAACAATATTCAGTTGTAAAGAGATATGAATAGAACAACCTTTTTTTACATTTTGTCAATGGTAGAAAGAAAACTTTCTTTTAGTCTCACAACTTTGCTTTTAGAAACTAACTAATATGAAAATACTACTTAAACAAAAATATAAAATGAAATATATAGTGTAAAGG
The DNA here is from genome assembly GCF_014843425.1 of Jatropha curcas. The sequence continues at coordinate 27,416 of NW_023591170.1, read as the reverse complement.
CTAATATGTAACAGCAAAAGTATCTCTTTAACGCTTTTGTTATAGGATTCTATAAGTGGACAAGAGCAAACTGCTTCATTATAAAGAATACAACATAATACATAAAAAAATTAATTAAAAATTATTTGCTTGGAACCTCCACACAATATATGAATTAGTTTTCACAATCACAATCACAATTAAAAAACCATTGCCATAGCTTTTTTTCTACCCTCAACTTTTGTTCTCCAAACGGGTCCATCAAAGCAACAGAAAAAATAAACAAATATAAAGGTAAAAAGAAATGACATATTTAAAGAAAAAATGTAATGAAGAATAAGAGGAGGACCTGTTGTTGTGCACTATGACAAACAAAGTGAAGCTAGGAGACATGTATAGCTCTTGCATTCACAAAGTATTATATAAACTTAGTTGACAACTATTTGAATGACATATAATAAGCAGTGGTAAATAAGTTGAAGTAATAAGAAAGATATTAAAATGAATAGCTCACCACCATTATCCATCGGGTCAAAATGAATGGAAGCTTTTGATGCATTAGACAAATTATCAATCCCAGATACATGGATTGATTGAGTTACTTCTGGAGATGTTCCAAATGCATATTCTGGTTTTGATTTTCAGTAGTTACTGAATGCACATTCAAATTTATTGGTCTGGACTGGGGTTGAAATTGTTCAGTTATGATAGATGGGTGGAATTCTTTGATTTAGACTAACATTGAGTTTGAGTAGTCAGTGGATGCACAATGGAATTTATGTGTACAATTCGAGATTGAACTTGAGTAATTGATGGCGTCTTAATAGAATTTCTTGATGTGGATTGATTTTGACTGCATGTGGTAATTAAAGATGGGAATTCACAAATTCTGATTGAGATTGAACTTGAGAACTCATTGAGGGCAAAGAGAAATTCTTAATTTTCGACTGAGATTTGGCTTGAGTTGTCTGCACTAACCTTAACAAGGCATGCAAAAGTTGTATTCTTTTTTTATCAGGCGCCATATTGAAGAATCCTGTTAAAAAAATCATGAACTAAAACCCATAAAACTTCAAGTATTATATATGTAGCAAAATAATATAATACAAATACAACAAATTATCCGGCTTCTTTTAGTCCAATACGGGTGAAAAAAATAGGTGTAGTTGTTCTCTTTCTATTCACGCATCATGTTATGGTCAACTTCTTTTCAATCTCGAGTCAATTAACTTTTGAATTGTGTATAAATAGGTGCCTAAAACATAAAAATCCCAAAGATACCCAAAAAAACCTATAAGAAACTAGATGGAAGTTTAATGTTTCTACTCACCTAATACCACAAGTAACAAAGAAGACAGAAAATTGTAAAGCTTCCATCCATTGATCCTGTTCGCCTGTTTAAAAAAAATTGAAAACAAAAGAAGAGAATTTGAAAAGTTATCTTTCAATATCACAAGTTGAAAAGAAGAAAAAAAATGCATTAACTTTAAAGGGGATAATCTTAATAAGACATTACTTTGGAGAATATGTTTATGGTTTTGTTTTAAGAGATTATAAAGAAACACTTTTTTTAATAAATTGGACACTTGCTTTATAACCCATGGTTTGATATAATAAAAACATTTTGTCATGAACATTTAATATGTAATGAGACAATATATATGAATTTTTAATGAGACTAAAAAGAAAATAATATTCCTATAATCAATTAGGTTAAAATGTAATCAACTATATTTAAAAGTTAAATTAAAAGTTTAACATTTCTCCTAGTTTCATGAATGGTATGAATTTTATTTGAATATTATATTTATTTCATTATTTAATTCCATACACATTTGTAACTTGTATATAATATGAATAATTGTCTAAACTACTAGGACACTTGTATTTAGTTTGATAGTGCTTATATATTTGATTTGTAAAAAAGATCAAGATTCAAATCTCCTCCTAGTCATTTGTTAAATGCAAAATGAAAAATATTTTTCTAGATCTATTGAGTTATATTAACCTAATTATTTAATTTCTTATTTACAATACTAGTATATGTTTCTAGTCTAATAATACCTTGACTATAAATAATAATATATATTTTTTAAACTTTATATTTCATTATTTTATTGAATTTGAATATATTAGTTTCATAAGTATTTTTCCTTCCATGATGTATTTAAAGTTATTGGTACTTATAAAAATAATGTATGGAAGTGTGATTTGCAAAATGAGAAAATTAAAAAAAATATAAGCTTTCAAAATCATATATAGATTTATCGCAAAAAAAGTTTAAATTAATGGAAACTATAGTATATTTACCATAATTTTAGGGAAATCTAAACTAAAAGATATAAAATTTTAATATTTAAATGAAAGATAATTAATTTATATTTAATTTAAATAAATAAATTATTTTCAAAAGATAATTAATTTATATTTAATTTAAATAAATAAATTATTTTCAACTCTCTATGATAGCAAAATAACCATTCTAAGTAAATACACACTCAATGTTAGACACTGCAGGCAAGAGATATCGAAGCAAATTGCCATTATTTTCCTCTCATTCAATATGGTTTGAAGATTTTACCATGTTGAATTCCCAAGCTTCATTAAATTCAAACTGCAACAGCTATTATTAGCACAAGATTGACCTGATAATCTCATTTTCTCCTAATTATATATTATATAAATAGAGTAAAATTAATTATATATACATTAATATTTCTCAATCAAAATTTATGATTGCTAAAATTAGTACTGATATGTAAAAGGAACCACTGCAAAATAGGTCTAGGTATAACTTGTGGTGAAATAAAATTAAGTATACATGAGCTGATATTTATTGATAGACTCCAGTACAAATCATTTTACAATGACTGGTTGCTAAAAATGCAGTTAACACCCTGAAAATATTTATCGACTAAGTAAAACTTCAAGATTAAGACACCTTTTAGCCTCAATATTAGTAGTAAATTCTAATTTTTTCAAAAACTAGAACTTGCAACTGAATACCCTTGCAAGCCAACACCCAACAACATCTGCAACAAAATGTGAGTTATGATTCTCACTAATCAAATAAAAATGTTTTCGAAACATTTTGATTAGTAACTTGGGCCTTCCATTCCTTTGAAGTGGATAAAGTGTAAGAAAATTCAGAATGATCAGTGCAAATCCTAAATAGAGTAAGACCAAGATTGCTATCCACCAAGCCTTGTGTCGGATGTGCAATAACAAATCATCACAGACTGTTATGGAAATAAAAATAATTAGAATATAAGCAGGAAAAAGTAAATTCTATGGTGAAAATGTTATATATTTATTCATATGATAATGAAAAAGCAAATTAAAAGATGAAAGTAAAATGTCACCTAAAATTTTAATTTTATTCTCATGAGATAAGATAAATGAAGAGAGAAAATTGGACAATCAAAGTATAATAAACAAAGTTATCAAAAAAAAAAAAAAAAAAAAAAAAAAAAAAAAAGATCAAACTATTAATTTCATAACTCAATAAAGAGCAAGTTGGCCTTAACCAAATATAAACTGATAATTACAATAATTCCAATACTAGAAAACATGAAATATTATTTGAACTTATTACCTAAGTTGAATATGATATGCTACCTCTCTGATACACATATTATTGAACATACAATTTTTTCTAAGTGGGGAAACAATCAAACTTATAATCAGCTTTTATAACATGATCAAATGCATTATGCATCAAAATATTTTGTATGAATTGATAATAAAGCACACAGAAAAACTTTAAAGCACTTTGTAAATTGTCTTTTTTGAATTATATATTATATTGCTATTGTTTCAATATATATTTGTTATATACCCTATAGCCAATTTGATTGGTTATATTTTGGATATAATATTTTATGTAATAAATATTTTATTATTAATAAAAGGCATTTATTTATCTTTTATATCCTATTGATTGAATCTTGGTAAAAGATAAAATCTATGAGACAATACTACTTTGCGAAATAAATTATAATGTGGTTATAATTATGATTTTTATATGCATTAAAGTAATATTTCTAAATATTCTTGATCAATGTTCTCCTCATTATTGGATGATATTAGAGCTATTTAGACTAGTATATAGTATGTTCTTTCCTTAAGGAAGTAGCTGTTCTCGTAGACTGAGATATATGTGATATCTAGAACTAATAAATAGATGCTTGTTATTTAAATAAGTCCATTGAATTGACCTGCATGAGAATTCCATAAGGCGAGTTACCTATGTCTATGGAATACTCAAGTGGTGACTATGTTTTGACTTGAGTTACCAAGCAATCTTGTATGGAGATGACTATGTTTTGATTATTCATTCACATTATTCATTCATGAATAATAAGCAATGATTTTTGGACATAATAGGAACTGTATAGAGATAATTGTGTAATTAAGAGAGGATTCATCACCCTAGGTAGTATAGAGATAATTGTGTAATTAAGAGAGGATTCATCACCCTAGGTAAATCATGGAAAATGTTCTAATCGTTCTCTATTAGTATTAATTAAGAAATTCTTGCGCAAGGCAAAATGAAATTAGCAAATTAGATTTGGAATTTTATTAAAATGATCAATTGTTAAGATTAAGAGAACTAACATGATTTACTAAAGTAGACACACTTCATGCTTAATTATTAAATCAGAATATTAATGATGAAAGGATATTAATTACACTGATAAATCATGCACTGAATGGTTAAAACAAACCACTTTAACTTTTCAAATATTTGGATAGTCTTAACATGTTGTTAGACAATATACTTGACTTTCAAATATTAATTAATTAATTTAATTTATATTTGTTGGCAACATATTTGGAACTTAGAAGGTCACACTCATAAAAATGGATATAGAAAAGTGAAAACGACAGATCGGATCAAGTATAACTTGATTACAAATAAATTTTGGGATATTAAAGGTAAAATTGTAATTTATATTTAATAACAATTTTACCTAAATTATTAAGTATTGACTTAATTGATTTATGCCTAAAATTTATTAAGATAAATTTTAGATTAAATAAACCTAATATTTAATATTTTAATTATGATTTATTTATTTAAATAGATAAAATAAATAAATATAATTGATTAATTTGAAAATCTTATTGCTATATGGATTATGATTTATTTATTTAAAATTATTTAAATAAATAAATAGGCACATATATAATTTAGTTATAATTTATTTATTTCGAAGCTTCAAATAAATAATTATAATTTATTTATTTATGGCTAGAATTTTCATATATGAGGTTAAGGAGAAGACTGTAGTCGTTGCTTATAGCCACAAAACTAAACATAAATCGTAAGATATCTAGCACTATCATTACTCTAATCTCTCAACCCTTCAAAATAGTTTTAGAGTTTTTCGATTGTTTATTCATGTGGATACTATTAGAGGTTGGATATTTGGATGGCTTGTAGTTGGCGATAACTTAGCCGCATAAATCAAAGTTTTGAAGAATCTGTAAAAGATGTATTCTTCTAAATAATTTTATTGCGTTTAATCATTTACACGGAACCCTATTGGTATAATTATATTATTATAATTATCTTATTCCCTTGCGTATTATTGATATTGAAACCCAATCGTTTAGACGTTTAAGATGTAAAATAATATATTAATTATTGAAAATAATTTGGAATTAATTCATATGCTCAAATTAGTATTTTGACAAAATCAAATCTGAGTTAAATTTTTCTAGATTCGTTTTTCAAATTAAATTTGATTTAATTAAATATAAAAAAAAAAATTGATTTGGAAATTTTTTTTAACGAAGAACACCTGAGGTTGCAATCCACCAATCGCCGACCGCCGTTAGACTCCTCCGTGCTGGCGCTCCGGCGAAGGCCCGGTGATGCTGCAACGGTGCTGCTTTTTCCGATAAAAAAAAAAAATAAAAAAAATATATATATATATATATATAGATATATATATTAATTTATATATATATATATAGATATATATATATATTTGAAAACGTTTTTCCGGCGAAGTCCGCCTTCTCTTGGACTGACCGGTGGTCTCCGTTGTCTTCCGACCACCGTGTGACGTGCATCGAGCCTAGGCATGGCTAGCGGCGACGCTGGCAATGGCTGAAGCTCTTTGGGCAGCGCTAGGTTCCAATCGGGAACATCTTTGCTGTTTTGTAGAACATGATGGAAAAGTTACGGTTTGGTCCCTGCTTGTTTTTTTGATGCTTTTCAATTGGGTCCAAAACAGTTTGCTTTGTGCAATAAGTTCTAAAATTAGTTTTAATTGGGTATTTTAATTAATTTGGAATTAATTAAATTTTGAGGGCCACTAAAATTAGTTGTCAGTAGTTTAAAGTTGTTTTTAGAATATTTTCTAATTTTTTTAGAAAAGAAAATTAAAATAATTTAATTTGTAATAAAATTATTTTGTGAGTTAATTCCTAATTGGATTAGGAAATAAATTAAATTGTTAATTATTTATTAATTCTAAGATGACCAGAATTAGTAAAATTAATTTATAAAATAATTTTATTCTAGAATTATTTTTAATAAGATTTGATATATCAATAAAATTATTTTATTCATAAATTTATTTTGTAAAAATATAAAAAAAATGAAATTTTAATTGTTAAAATATTATTTTCAGTAGATGAGACCAATAATTCATATATATTAATATTATATAATATTTAAATACATTTAATATGATTATTATGTATGATGGGTGATTATGGACATTAGAAAGACCTATGTATTTTTTTTTTTATTTTTGGTTGAATGAATTTTATGTAATTTTTTTAAATAGAGCCTGCATGTCGTGCTTCTTTTTATTTTGGATTGTAAAATTTCTTATTTATTTTATTCTATTATGTAATAGTTAGATAATTATAATATGTAAATAAGATATATATTATTTTGTAATTCAAGAAGAAATAGAGAATTGAAGAAATTACATGGAGCATTGGAGAATTCGAGCCAAGAGCTGCTATTGAGCATTATGAAGATCTAATAAGCTCCTACCTAGGGTTTTTGACCATCTATCTAATTTCCATAATGGCCCAAGGAAATTAGTTTTAGAAATGTCCATAATCATCCAATTAGAATGGCATGCTACAGGTGCATGTTATGTATGTATAATATATGATATGACCATCATGTCAAAACATGAAACCTGCGACTAAAATTTAAAATAAATCCCTTATTCAAATTTTAAGTGCATATTAAGAATATGATTGATTGTCACCTATTGTTATAGCATGAAAACTGGAGCTCCATTACAATTGGCTTGTTGGGAAAATCCAAGGTCAATTTCAATCGAACATGCTTAATGCTATTAAATAATTTGAACAATGGTTTTACTTAACTAATTTATATGATTTGGATGAGAAACTCATGATCATATAATATTAGGACAAAGGTTAGGCGAACACATGTGATATGTTTCGACAAAGAGTTGTCACTTAAATGATCTAAAGTCACATAAAGATGTGATTAATAAGTTATGTTATCTACCCAAATTAATTCAATATAACTTATTGGGAAAATCAAAGATTATATGGGTTAATTGGGATCTTAGCCTATTAGGAGATCTAAACATTGGATTTTCCGAATCAATAGAAATGGCTATTAATTTGAATAAAATAGTGGGAGATCTAAATTAAAATTAAAGACCTTTTTTAATTTAGTACTACATGAAATTAATACTTGATATCTCTATATTTGTAGATCAATTATAACCATGAGTAATAACCTATGCCTGCGTAGCATACTTGAGGCTAATAAACTGACCCGACCAAACTTTATTGACTGGTATCGAAATGTGAGAATTGTTCTCAAGCAAGAGAAGAGGTTATATGTCATTGATAAAAACAAACCTGATATTCCCACTGATGATGCTATTGAAGAAGAAAGGAATAACTTCATTCGTCATACTGATGACGATGGGCAGGCGACATGTGTGATGTTAGCAAGGATGAATTATGAACTTCAAAAACAACATGAGAATATGGATTCTCGCATCAATATCTTGCATCTCAGGGAGTTGTTTGACTCCCAAGGTAGGTCTGAGAGGTATGAGACCTCTAAGGAATTGTTCCATTGTAAGATGGCAGAAGGCTCTTCAGTTAGTGTTCACGTTTTCAAGATGACTGGCTATATCGAAAAATTGGGACAATTAGGCATTGCCATGGACTATGAGCTGATTATTGACTTAGTCTTACAGTCCTTACCACCCAGCTATTCACATTTTATTTTGAGTTTTAATATGAATAAGCTGGATGCTGGCTTACCTGAGTTGCTTGGTATGCTTACCACTGCTGAAGGAGCTCTTAAGAAGGATACAACTCCTTTACTTATAGTTCAGTCTTCTAAGGCTTAGAGAAAGTGCAAGAAGAAGCAGATTAAGAATAAGGCATTAAATAATGGAGGTGTGACTAAAGAAAAGGGCACCTGCCACTACTGTGGCAAAGATGGCCATTGGAGGAGGAACTACGGGGAATATCTTATGACTGTGGAAGCAAAGAAGCTTGCAAAAGCTTCTACTTTAGGTATGTTTATGATCGAAATTAATCATTCTATTTTTAGTTCTTGGGTATTAGATACCTAATATGATTGTCATATCAATAACGTGCAAGAACTAAAGAAAAGTAGAAAATTGAGAAAAGATGGATGTATGTGTAGCCTGTGGAGCAAAGGTTGTTGCATTAGCTGTAGGAATATATTTTGACTTAGTATTAGAATTAAATAATTGTTATTTAATTTCAGTACTTAGTAGAAGCATTTTTTCAGTTTCATATTTATTTTTGAATAATGGATTCAGATTTTGTTATTAGGAACATAATTGTTCTTTTTACAATAAAGATATTTTATGAAACTGGAATCAATACATATGATTTATATAATGTTTGTATTGATAAACTCCTCATCAACATAAACAACAATAAATCTAAAATAGATAATAAAACTTATCATATTTTCTGCATTGTATACTTGGTTGCATTAATAAAACAAGAACCACTAAGTTGCATAAAGAAGGTTACTTTGAAAATTTTTTATTATGAATCATATGAAACTTGTGAATCCTGTTTAATGTGTAAAACGACTAAAACACTCTTTACGTGAAAAGGTGAAAGGTCAAAAGAATTATTGGACCTAATACATTCAAATGTATATGGATCAATTATTGCCTAGGCCATAAGTAGATATGAGAGTGTTTCATTATATTTGCTGATGACTATAATAGATATGGTTATTGGCATATATAACGAAACACAAATCTGAATTTTGAAAAGTTCAAGGAATTCAGAAATGAAGTTGAGAAACTAAATAAAAGTATTAAAACACTTCGATCCGATCGACGCGAAAAATACTTAAGTTAAGCCTTTCGAGAGTATCTATTAGAAAATGTGAATCGTACCGTATTAGATATAATACGATCCATGATGAGTCTTGTAGAATTATCTTTATCCTTTTGAGGATATACCTTCTAATTAGAGTTCCATTTAAATCTGTTAATAAGATTCCATATAAGATGTGGGCCAATATGCTTATGTGAAGCGTTTGAGATCTGATAAGCTATGAGCTAAATTAGATAATGTAAGTTTGTGGTATATCCAAAAGAAATTATTGGATATTATTTCAACCATAAGCTATGAGCTAAATTAGATAATGTAAGTTTGTGGTATATCCAAAAGAAATTATTGGATATTATTTCAACCATCTTGTTGAGAGAAAAATGTTTATCTCAAAACATGCTACCTTTCTAGAAAAGGTATTTATCCTTAAAGGAAGTAATAGGAGCCGGGTAGAAGTTGAAAAGTTCAAGAACCTTAAATATACATTAAAGATGGAACTGGAACAAAAGATTGTTACATTATATTAACAATAAAAATACATTGGTTAAAGAACCACCGCGTAAATCTATTAGGATGAGTCGTGCTCCTACAAAGGTTGGACCTTCTTGTTGAGACTTGAACCTAACAAATATGAGGGGGAAATGTTTGATATTTACATGCAATTGCATATATTATGATTATGAAATTTGTCATATTAATGTCAAAACTGCATTCTTAAATAGCAAATCTAATGATTTTCTTAATCAAAAGAAATTTCTAATATAGTATGCAGACTGCAAGAGTCCATTGGTAGACTTAAGCAAGCCTTTGCATAATGAGAACAATCGTTTAATAAATAATCAAATAGCTTGATTACATTAAAAATGTGGATGATCTTTGTGTGTATAAGAAGGTCAGTGGGAGCATAATGATATTTTTTATTTAGTATGTTGATAACATATTAAAATAAGAAATTACATTCCATTACTCTAAAAGTTTGGTCATCCAAGAACTTCTCCATTTAAGAAGCATCTTATATACTTGGTAAAATCTATAAGGATAGATTCGATAGGCTACTAGGATTATCTGAATCCACATATGTTGATAAAGTGCTAAAACAGTTTAGCATGGAGGAATCCAAAAGAGGATACCTACCTATATAACAATCTGATCTAGATGAAAGTCACTGAATTGCTGTTAAAACTATCATTAAGTATTCAAAATAAGTAAGGATACATTTCAGTCATGGAGAAAATAATGAACTAAGAGTTTATGGTTACATTAATGCCATAGGATAAAACACATGGGTAATTGGCTTTAGTGCAAGGGGAAGATTGTCAGTTATATGCCCTATAGCCAATTTGATTGGTTATATTTTGGATATAATATTTCATGTAATAAATATTTTATTATTAATAAAAGGCATTTTTTTTTTCATGTAATAAATATTTTATTATTAATAAAAGGCATTTTTTTATCTTTTATATTCTATTGATTGAATCTTGGTAAAAGATAAAGTCCATGAGATAATACTGCTTTGCGAAATAAATTATAATGTGGTTATAATTATGAGTTTTATAATTGCATTAAAGCAATGTCTCTAAATATTCCTAGTCAATGTTCTCCTCATTATTGGATGATGATTAGAGTTTTTGACACTGGTACATATTATGTTCTTTCTTTAAGGAAGTAGCTGTTCTCATAGGCTGATATATGTGTGATATCCAGATATAATATTTAGGTGCTTATTATTTAAACAAGTCCACTGAATTGACCTGCATGAGAATTCTATATGGATAGTTACCTGTGTCTATGGAATTCTCAAGTGATAATTGTGTAAGTGATCCTTTGACTTGAAGTTAGACTTGAAGTTACTTAGCTATCTTATATGGGGATGGCTATGTTTTGATTCTTCATTCACATTATTCATTCATGAATAATAAGCAATGATTTTTTTGACATAGTAGAAACTGTATGGAGATACTTGTATAATTAAGAGAGGGTTCATCACCCTAGGTAAATTAGGAAAAATGTTCTAACCGTTCTCTATTAGTATTGATTAAGAAATCCTTGGGCAAGATAAAAATGAAATTAGCAAATTAGATTTGGAATTTCATTCAAATGATCAATGACTAAGATTAAGAGAATTAACATGATTTAATAAAGTAGGGACACTCCATGCCTAATTACTAAATCAAAACATTAATGATGAAGAGATATTAATTGCACTGACAAATCATGCACTGAAAGGTAAAGTCAAACCACTTTGACTTTTCAAATATTTAGATAGTCTTTACATGTTGCTAGACAAAGTACTTGACATTTAAATATTAATTTAATTTATATTTATTACCAACATATTTAGAACCTAAAAGGTCACACACATAATAAGAATGGAAATGAGAAAGTGAAAATGAGAAATAGAATAAGTATGACTTGACTACAAATAAGTTTTGGGACATTAAGGGTAAAATTGTAATTTATATTTAATTACAATTTTACCTAAATTATTAAGTATTGACTTAATTTATGTCTAAAATTTATTATTAAATAAACCTAATATTTTAATTATGATTTATTTATTTAAATAGTTAAATAAATAAATATCATTGATTAAATTGAAAATCCTATTACTATATGGATTGTGATTTATTTATTTAAAAATTTTTAAATAAATTTCCTTATTACTATATGGATTGTGCATTTTTTATTTAATTTATTTAAAAATTTTTAAATAAATAAATAGGTGCATATATATTTTAACATCATCTTAGATAGAAAAATAAAACCCACTCATTTTGAATCAATGTTTGATTAGTAATGTGTCCTGAATTTTCAAGTTCAATTATAGGAAATTGTGTTTGATTAAAAGCCTAGGTTATATATACTCTAATTTGGAAAAGGCATAAAAAATAAATGTAATTTAGTGTGTGTTTCCTGTACAAAATTGAATATATAACAAGTTTCAAGAAGCCTAAACGTGAGGATATTTTTTTTCTAAACTCCATACCTGCACATCCATCTACTGCACCTAAAAGATTTACAGTATAACATCCAGATAAAAACATAGATTAATAATTCCACAATTATAATAGATCAATTTCATAATATTTTTTTTGTTAATATATGCCTTAATAATTTGCATTTTTTTGGGTTCAAAATCCCATCATAATTATGTCATATAAAAAAGTAAAGCAGACATTCCTTCGCTAAAAGCTTAGAATATAGCTACTGCAAAATAATATCTTATTAGGTAATTATTTGTTAAAAGAAACCAAAAAAAAAAAAAAGTAAAATATTGACGAAAAATTAATTTTGATACTTCGCTAATATCTTTCCAATTAATAAAAATTCGCTTTATAATGGAAGAGTGTACATATATGTAGATTTTTTAACATATGAATCATGTCATATATGTAGATTTTATAATCAACGAATATATGCTCTTTTTTTTTTTTTTTTTTTTTTTTCAACAGGAATATAATTTTTTTTGCCCTCTTTTTTTTTTTTTTTTTTTTTTTTTTTACCTTAGAAACTATATGAATGTCACGACTCATTTACGCGGGCCAGACCAGAACTAGGATCTGGGTGGACTTAAGGCTTCCGAGACCCGTAGTAAACCTATATTAATTCATCCATATTCTAAATATAATTGTGGCTTTGAGCCCAAATTTTATCACAATTCATTTGGAATATAATTGCGGAACTCTATAATTTACAGTATTTTACATTTACATCGTTATTACAATCGTTAATATGAACCATGACATTATCGGTCCAGTTTCTTCTAAAATAATCAATCATTTATTCGAGTAGCGATGCATAAGTGGCAAAAACACTCTATTGCCAACAGCACCGACCATGCCGGTTATTATCAACAAAATATCAACAAAACCATTGAACAAAAAAAGCTTAAGAAGTAGAACTTTTTAACGTTCTTCTTATCTCCTTTATTGTTGGTGGCCTCTTCCATATTTCAGGAATACAGAGAATATTTATAATGTTGCTGCTGCAGAATCCATATAATTCAAATAACGAAATATATCAAATAAGCAAGCAGATAATACATATATGTAGATTTTTTTTTCCAATAACACCAATAATAAATATTTCTATGTTTTGTTATATATAGTACTTATGAATTGAAAATGCTAGTTATAGAAATGAAACACGTGCTTATTTGAGAATTAGTATATTGATAATTCAACTATTAGAATCCTGCATACAATGCAAAATGTCAATATTTAAACTAGGAGGACAATAGATTCAATTGATTACCTCCAAAAAATTAATAGATTCAAGCCACTTTACCTTGCTCTTTTTAAGCATAATATTATAAGTCGTCTTCATCTTCTATATTATTTTCTTTAACAGCTTCACTTTCATCAAAGCCTTCATCGTTATAATTAATAGTTGTTGGGATTATAACTTATCCCGAGTGGGGCCCGCGGAAAATTACCGGTGGTAAAAGTAAAATAAAATTACTGTTACCACATATACCTCCAATAATTTAAAAGTAACTAAAATTACTGTTACCCACATATACCATATTTAAATATTGAATATTGACGATCGAATCCACCAGAAAATAATAACCACGAATAAAATTATAATTACTGTAAATGCAAGATGAAAATAAGAACACCGAGATTTACGTGGTTCATCCTTCAACCTGTTATGGGCTAACATCCACGGACAAAATCCGAATAATTCTTCTATACTAAAAATAGTAGGTTAAACAAAAGAGATTAAAAAATAGTGCACACACAAAGTGTTTTTCAATGACAAACACCCCAAAATAATTTCCTCACTATTTTTCTCCTCTTTCCCCAATTTTTAGGAACCCTTTTTCCTAAATTTTAATCCACTTAATTGTGGTATCTAATTCTATTTTGTTTTTTGTGTTCTGAAGAGGTTATTCAGTACCTCTATTTATAGGAGGGAGAGGAAAGGGAAAGCCGTTCAATTACAAATGCACGTCTCTCCATTTTGTCAAAAGGTTGGCATGCCAACCTTTTTGAAATGTTTGGCTGCTACTTTTAAAAACGTTGCTCTTTCCTTTTTTTTTTTTTTTCGTGCTCTTTCCTTTTTTTTTTTTTTTTTTCAAACTTTTGTGGGTCCCACATGTTGGAGGGGCCCCACAATAATTCTCCCCCTCCCAACTACATGGTGGGACTCCCCATCCCTGCTGCTTTGACACATAACTTGAACTTCTCCTTTGGAACGACTTTTGTCAAAATATCTGCAGCATTTTTGTCAGTGTGGATTTTCCGCATCTCGAACTGCTTCTTTTCAATGGCAAGTCTAAGCCAATGATATCTTACATCAATGTGCTTCGTCCGTGCATGATACATAGTATTTTTGCTCAATTCTAATGCACTTTGACTATCACAATAAACTATATATTCTTCCTGCTGCACACCCAATTCTTGAAAGAATCTCTTTAACCAAAGCATTTCCTTTCCTTCCTGCTTCTGTTGCTGCCAAACGTACTCTGCTTCAGTCTTGATAATGAAACACAATTTCCTTTCTTGCAATCTTGACTGCATGGAATAGCTCCCCCTGAGAATGGTAAATAGGTTTTATCCATGATTGTTAGATTTTCTTCATCAAAGATCACCGGCCATATCTGCATTTTGTATAACCAACAAGTGCACGACTTTTCCCCTCCAAGAAGTTAAAACATAATTTTGAAGTCCTGCTCAAGATATTTGAAGATGCCACTTTACTGCTTCCAATGTGGGTCTTCTGGGGTTTCGACAGAAATCGGCTCAACAAACGCCAACTGCATGACGATATCTGGTCTCGTACACCTATTGCGGTACAAATTACTTCCGACCGCTGAAGAATATTGGAAACATTTGACATATCTCCTTTTTCGTTTTCTCTGTTTGAATGAAGTAGGATTTCTTACTCCAACTTGACAGTTGAGCGGCAAGCGGTAGTTGCTAATGGTTTTAAGCCCTTCTTCATATGAAATTGAACCTCTCTAGAACTCGTTCAATATACTTTTCCCTCGCGATAACCATTTAAACCTGCAGGACTTTCTGTCTCGATATCTCCAATTTTCCGAGAATTCGCCTTGCGATGCCCAAATTCCTTTCATGTCCAATGCTTTATGACAAAATCTCCTTAACTTGCTAAATGCATTCTTTAACTTGCTAATCATATGTGCATCTGGTCCAACGATTAACATATCATCAACATATAAGAGAAGGATGATAAATTTACTATCAGGGAATTTTTGGACATATCCACAAGGATCTGCATTTGTCCTTTTGTATCCTTGATTCACCATGAAAGAATCAAACTTTTTATACCATTGTTGCGGCGCTTGTTTCAATCCGTACAAACTTTTCTTCAAGCAACAAACCATGTCATCTTTTCCCTTGACCTTGAATTCTTTTGGTTGTTCCATATAGATTTCTTCTTCTAGATCCCCATGCAAAAATGCGGTCTTTACATCAAGCTGCTCCAACTCAAGATTCAAATTGGCTACAAGTGCTACTAGGCCTAGCACAAAACTCGAATAGAACTCATTTTCACAACTGTGAGAATCTCATTCAAAGTCAATAAACCTTTCTTTTGAGTAAAGCCTTTGACGACCAATGGCTTGTATCTCACTAGATTGCCATCATCTTTCTTCAATTTGTACACCCATTTATTCTTGAGTTTCCTCTTCCCTTTTGGAAGTTTCACCCAGCTTATACGTGTCATTCTTTTTCAAGAGAATTCAATCTCTTCTTGCATGGCCTTTCTCCAAAGCAATCTTTATCTTTGCACAGATTGCACAATCTTGGGAAGCTCTCTGGCTCCTCATCAGAAATCAAAAATGTAATCAGAACTAGGACCTTGTTAGATGGTTGGCGTTCTCTGGTTGACCCCTTTCTTTAACTGAGGTTCAACTCTTCTGGTGAATGGGGTTCTGTGGCTCCCCCTGCTCCCAACAATCTCCTGCAAATCACTGTTATCATCTTACAATTGTCTCTTGATCCCTACGACTGGCTCTTCTTCTTCTTCTTGTTTCTGATTCTGGCATTCCTCTCCTGTGGCATCAATCCTGTAGGAAATGCTTCTGGTGTTAATATCAACAACACCATCACTTGTGGATTCTTCAAAGTTGTTTCTCCAACGATCTCATTCTCGTGGAATAGCTACGTCTCGGCTTTCCGGACAACTTTCCTTTTTCCAACTGTTGGTCCCATAAACCTGTAGCCAAACTCTTCGTCTCCATAACCAACAAAAGTTGCAAGGAACTGACTTGTCGTCAAGCTTTGATCTTGCTCCTTCGGAACATGCATAAATGCCTTGCAGGCCAACACCTCAGATGAAGAAGTAAATGAAATATTTCTACCTTGTCCAGACCTTCTCTGGGATATCAAAATCCAATGGTGCTGAAGGTAGTCGGTTGATTAGGTTCAAGACAGCAGTATTGACAGCTTCTCCCCAAAAAATGGCTTAGGTAAGTTTGCCCATTTTAAGCCATGGATCTGACTCTCTCAATAATGGTGGCGATTCATCCGTATTCAGCGACGCCGTTGTGTTTGAGGCCCCGTACCAGGAACTATTTTTCATGCCTGATACCCGTGCTGACTACAAATAATCTCTAAACTCCTTAGAGAATATACTCACCAACCATTAACCCGTGCGTAACACTTCAATGCCACTCCAGTCTCCCTTTCCAACCATAGCATGGAAATTGCTGAAAGGTGCTTTGAATACTTGGTTTTGTGCGCAATCAAATATATCCAATGTTTTTTCTTGAGAAATCATCAATGAAGGTAAGAAATAACCTAACTTCCTCCAAGTGATTCTACCTCCAATGGGACCACATACGTCAGAAAGTGGTTACCAACTCCAACTTTGTTGTCTCTCCTTCTAGAGCTTTCAAAAATGAGACACGATGTTTGCTTTCCCAAATAAAACAATAATCATAAGGGTTTAATTTTTACCTTTGGCTAATGGTATGAGGGACTTCTTAGCCAACATATTCAACGCCTTTTCATCTAACGTGCGCGCAAGTTCGCCTATGCCACAAATTTGGTGGAAGCATAATCATATTCAACTGTATTGAGTTGACCCGCAGCATATTGTTGCGTGCGTCTTATGTACAGCGAGCAACATAATTTTCCTCTCGGCCCAACCCACCAAAGACCCTTTTTGGTGAGTTTCCAAGATTACCAGCCCCTGTATGATGGGTGATAGCCTTCCTTGTCCAAGTACACTCAACAGACAACAGGTTCAATCCGAAGATCGGGAATATGTCGCACAATTTTTAAGTGTTAATGTCACCCGACACTCTTGTTTTTATGCCAGATTCACCGATTCCCACCACTTTGCGAAGATACCTGTTATTTCCCATTTTAATGGTGCCAAAGTCTCCATGCTTATAAGTGGAAAAGTATTCCCTTTTTGAACACAGTGGTAATGAAAGCACCGGAGTTCTACTATCCAACTCGGTATCTGCATCTCCAACATGACACAATCTGCATCATGAGCGAACTAAAGTCACCATCACCAATCTTCTCCTGAGACTATAGCAGATGTATTTCCTGTCATTTCTCCTGTCTTCGGTCTGCATTATCCTGTTTGAGTAAAGCGACAATTGCTTTTGAGATGAACCCTCCTTAACCGCAATGGTAACGATTTTTCTCAATCTCTCTGGACTTGATCTACCGCTTGAGCTTTAGCATGCCTTGGACCTCTACTCTTGCTCGGCGCCCTATTCTCTTGTGACAAGGGCTTGGAACTGGTACTGTAGGGCAACACTCTTCTCTGAGTTCTTCCATTAAAGTAGTCTATTCTTTACCCAATAGACATCGTTACCCTACAACCATTTGGAGCTGAGTTACTTAATGACACCACAAGAGTAATCCTTAGCTATCCGGTAGAGATCCACCAGTAGCAATGCTTGCATCTCATGCTTCTAAGGTTATACCGCTAACGATGCTAACTCCAGTTACGAGTCCTTCAAATCGGTTCAGGGTTGTGTAATGATCGTCCCTCTGATAGCTTCAAGTTCATGAACTTTACGCATCATGAAGACCTTTTCCTTGAGCATTCCGTAGGCCTCGTACATATTCTCTAATTTTCCTTCCAGAGAACTTTGGGGATCTTTTTTCCATTTCTCACCATGGGTTGTACAGGCTAGCAGCTATGCCATTGGCGTGATGTACCAAAAATGCTTGGCTTTTTTAAAATTTCTCCCACTGCCTTTCTTTCATATCTTCCGGCTTTGCACTGTCAGCTTCAAAATTGGATCGTACCAGATCTTTTAACAATTGAGGTAGTCCTCCATTCTGGATTTCCACATTGAATAATTCGAACCGTCAATTTGATCATTGCCCCATCATTAGCCATGTTGAATTCTGAATCTGAATGAAATCCACTATTCACAGAATTCACTATTCCACGTGATAGTAACTTTGGCAGAATTAACCCAACCAAAGGCTGCTGATACCAGTTGTTGGGAATTATAACTTAATCCGAGTGGGGCCCCGCGGAAAATTACCGTGGTAAAAGTAAAATAAAAATTACTATTACTACATATACCCCTACCAATAATTAAATAATTGAATATTGACGACGAATCCACCAGAAATAATAACCACGATAAAAATTTTTAATAATTTACCGTAAATGCCAGAATGAAAAATAAGAACACCGAGATTTACGTGGTTCACACCTTCAACTGTTATGGGCTATACATCCACAGGAACAAAAACTCGCGAATAATTCTTGCTTACTAAAAATAGTAGGTACAAAAGAAGATTACAAAAATAGTGGAAACACAAAGTGTTTCACCATAAAACACCCCAAAATAATTTCCTCCACTTTTTCTCTCTTCGCCATTTAGGAAACCCTTTTCCTAAAAAATTTTAAATAATCCACATTAAATTGTGTATCTATTCTATTATTGTTTTTTGTGTGTTTCTGAAGAGGTATTCAGTACCCCTATTTATAGGAGGGAGAGGAGGAAAGCCGTGCATTACAAATGCACGTCTCTCCATTTTGGTCAAAAGGTTGGCAAAATGCCAACCTTTGAAATGTTGGCATGCCAACACTTTGAAAATGTTGGCTGCGCAACCTTTTAAAAAAGCGTGCTCTTTCCCTTTTTTTTTTTTTTTTTTTTCAAAACTTTTGTGGGTCCAGCATGTTGGAGGGGCCCACAACAATAGTATCATCCTCATCATCACTAGAATCCACAATTAGATTTTAGTTGAAGTTGGAAGTTAATATTTGTATTGCAATTAATCATCTAGCATCAATTGTTCAAACATAAGTCAGCTGCTTTCTTAAGGTGATTCCAAATGAAACTCATCCCGTTTGGCTTAATATTGCATTACTATTCATTTGCCTCAACCTTATTGGTATGGCTCTTCATAGAAGCACTCATCTTTCTTGTCTTTTCTTTCTCTGGAAGCATCAAATATATGTCTTCGGATAAATTCCTTTGCACAATTTTCCAATTAAAACTCCACTTTTCAATATCATAATGATATAAAAAACGTTGTTCTGCTTGAGTTGATAACACATAAGGATCTCCTTAATACATCTTCGACTAACATTAACACTAAGTTAACTCTCCGATAATCTTTAACTCCATTCCTCTTACACACGACATGCCAACCAAATCATATTTGAAAACAAATAAACAGGAAATGTCGGCATGGACAATACTGAAGTTCTATAATAACTATTAACACGCCAATAGAAATAATTTGCTTCTGAATTGGTGTTCTCCCTACAACTATAATACCATTATTTAATTTTTGAGTATGACGACACTTGATATGTCTCAATGGTATGAAACCTAACTACAAATTCACAAATTATTTCATTAATATCTAGCATTCGTTAATCATGGGACCTTAAACCCTAACACATATAAATCATCTATTTGTCTTAATAATCTAGTGACATGTAAGCGTCCAACCTAGAAAAGAAGTAAAATCTAATATAAATAATTTAAAATTCAACTTTTACGCACCTATAATATTTACAGAAGTTAAGGACATAACTAATTGCTTAAAACCAAGAGTGCAAATCGCTTCCTTGATGTCTTTTTCTGCACCTAATATGGCTTTGTCTTTGAAGTTTATCCTTATGTGAACTACCATTATAAAAATAAATTAGAATGTCTAAGAAAATGTTTATGCAAAACTTTAAGAGCATTAATATATATGGATTTGTAATAATTACTACAATCAAATGGGTCTCCATATCTCCCGCAATTGCTGAGTATATACCATTCAATTTTTTTTAAATTCTAAATTGAGATATACGGGTATAATGGAGGTCCTAAAGGTCTTACCTTTTGTGCAAATATGCAAATCCCATTAGGCACTTCTGTATGAACCCCATCATATTTCCTTTCATTCGATTGTATTTCGTCTCCTTCCATGAAGATATATTTAATAGAAATTCAACCTCTTTAGTAAATATATACTCGCAAATGGGACCGATCAAGGGGTCGAGCTTTGTTATGCACAGTCCTTCAAGTACGTAGAATCTATGGAAGAAGATAACTAAAAAATGTTTAAGAATTAATCTCAAATAATTCCAGCATAACCTATATCGTGCAAACCATTAGATTCAAAAAATAGATTTGAAATAGAAAAAGGTTGCGTACCTGACATCGTTGTTTCGTCGATCTTGATGTGCAGAATTAGGTTTGCAGCCTTCCAGAGAATTGAAGAATCGGATTTTGCGGAAGCAGTACGAAAGGAACGTAAAACTGAATCGTATTCAAACTCCTTTGGGACGCAAGACCTTTAATACCTGTAGGGTTAGTACATTCCTGATTTCGGTCCTTTAACGAAAGAGAAATTATATAATGGTCCCTCTACACTTGATATCTAAATTAGTTGATACCTTCAATAGTCAATTATTCACAATCAAGACCACTATTTGAAATTGACTTTACAAATTAGAACTGCCTGTAACATATTTAATTTTACATATTAAAGACCACATAGAAAATTAAATCCAACAATCCTCCCACTTGGGCGAACATATGTTAATAAAATACCATAACACCAAAATGAGCTCCAAGCAAAACGCAGTCAATACAAGGTATCCAAAACAATTGCTCGTCCATTAGTTATATTGATAAAGAGCTGAAGAAACAGATTCTCATTGACTAGTTTCATCAATCAATACTACACACCAAATACGCCCTAAATGACATACGATTCATTATAGAAGTGTGCATGAAAATAATGCAATGTGATCATCATGTCTGTTCCACTGGTCAGCCACAAAGTGAGATCAAGCAAAACAATAATAATAATAAAAGAGTGTAACCGTCAACCAAAATGAGTACTCAACAAAATTTCATAAGTAAAACATATCCAAACAAAAATAGAGTATTCAAAAAACACAAATGTATGCAATAAAGAGCAAACTCCCACTAAAACTAGAACAGTCTCAAAACAAACGATAGCCCATATGAGCGGTGTGCCTCATGGAAAACTTTTTCGGTATCACTGGCCTTTGTAAGCGGTCCGCAATGCATAGAGTTTGTTCCAATATGCTCTAAAGGATATCTATCTCACTCTGTACCTCTCCTCATACCAAGACCTAATTCTTTATGTGTTTTGATCGAGAAGAGCTCCTGTTGTTGTTGGAGAATAAAACGGCTTGCCTGCTGTCACAATACAACTTCCAAGTGGTCTTCCTATTCCCACTACTACACGCAGCCCAGTGACAAGGGTTCGTCAGCCAAATAGCTTGATTGGAATGCCTCATAAGATGCTACAAATTCAGCTTCCATGGTGGAGGTTGCCAAATGAGAGTTTGTTTTCACAAACACCTCTCCAAGAAATAGCACCGCAGCCAATAGAAAAACGTAGCCCAGATGTGATTCCTACTGTCTTGGCATCCAACGAAATTCAGAACAGTAATATACCCATGATCTCAAGCTTATCTGATCTCCTATATGTGAGCAATATGTCCCTTAGTCCCTGCAGATATCTCATGGACTCTTTTGGCTGGCTTTTCCATGATCCATTCCTGGATTGGCTGAGATATCTGCCTAACATTGTGCCAACTATAAAGAAATTGTCCCTGGACTGCAGTATACAAACTTGAACATACCATAAGACTTCCTACAGCTGACCACATACGTGAACTTTTTGCATTATCCTGAAATTTTTTTTTTTTTCAAGTTCCACTCTTTGGACATTGTTGATCTGACTAAATTTATCAACCTTTGCAATAGGGGTATCCAATGGGTCTAGAATTTCTGCATACTAAATCTCTTGAAAAAAGCCGCCCACCTTTTTTTTAATCAATATAGCTCTTTTGTGATAATCCAGAAATACCTCGAGAACGGTCCTCGATGTATCTGAATCCCTAAAACAAAAAGAAGCTTCACCTAAATCTATTCATCTCAAAATTGCTTTGAAAGAAAAAACTTTGGTTTCATGCCAGCAAGACTTTACAATTAGTAGCAAGAAGTTTATGTCATCGCATAATATAAGGGCCAAAAAGGATACAACCTACTCCGCACTGAACTTATGGTACACACAAATTTTTCCAACAGCATTGCCTTAACGCAAAAACGAAGACAATTACTTGTTTGAACCTTAAAGTACCATTGACGAGAAGCTTGCCTTGAGTCCATAAATGGAATTTTTTAATTTTGCATACCAGATGTTTTTGGATCTCCATTACAAAATTTTCGTCGGTTTGCAACGCATATATATGTTTCAATCAATGGTCGCCATTGAGAAACGCAGTCTTAAACATCCATTTGATGAAAGCTCAAGATCAAAGACTTGCAACTAAGGCCATGATCGCCCTAAAAAGAATCGCTTCAAAAGAAACTGAGAGAAGGTTTCTTTATAAGTCAATGCCCTTCCTTTTTTGAGTAAAGCCTTTTGGCTACAAGACGTGCTTTATATCTTTCACATTACCTGAGAAATCCCTTGGTTTTAACAATATCCATTTGCAACCAAATGGGTTTCCTTTTCCCTTAGGTAATTGAAGCAAGATCACAAAATCTTGATTGTCTTGCATGAGTACTTTATACTCTTCGTATCATTGGCTCAATCCACTGTATGAGAGTCAGAACTCTTGCATGGCCAATGATAGAAACTAACTTGGATCAATCATCTAATCATGTCCTACAGTATCCTCATGTTCCTGAAGAACACTATATAATCATGCTGGAATAGCACTTCTTCTCTTCCTAAGTAGATCTCCGTCAAAGGCATTTGAACAGGCTCTAATTCTTTAGAGGTTGTTGAATTTGTTCGCTTGCGGAAGAATAGCATTGTCTTGAAATTGGATCTTGAATAGCGAACCAAGACAACTGGAGTCTGGTACGCTATCAGAAAACAAACAAAATGGAATGAGAACCGAATCATCCATCTTCAAAAGACAATGTTTCTTTCTTTATTTCTCCCTCCAAAATCCAACATCCTCAAAAAATGTGCAATTCTCGTTCAAAAAAAGTTATGGAAGTAGGATTATAAAAACTTGTAACCCCTAGACCGCTCAGAATATGCCAACAAAGTAGCGTGCTCAGATGATTTTGGAGTCCAGTTTTGTTTCAATTTGCTTGTAAGGCCTTCTTCAGGCTGACATTCCAAACATGAAGATGCTTTTAGACAAGGCTTACATCCAGTTCCAAGTTCATAAGGTGGTTTTAAAGCAACTGCTTTAGATGGAAATCCTATTGAGAAGATAAGCTGCTGTTCTTTAGCGCTTCACCCGCACAGAGAACTCTGGTAAAAGTAGAATGACTAAATCATACTCCTTACCATATGCCATAAGAGCCCTATTAGCGTCTCTCAGATAAAACACGCAAATTCATGCTGGGAGTACTTAGGCATTGTATATTGAGGGACAATTCCAACATTCCTGAGGAAAAGCCGCAAAAAGGTCCCTGGACGTTGTTCGCCTTTGATACGCATGCATATTTACATAATATTGCACCACCAATAGGTCAGAGATCGAGACAGATTTAATCTTCTTTCCTAGTTGATTTTCAAGCTTCCGGCTTTATAAGATTTAAACACGTCCAAAGACTCAGATTTTTTCAAATGAAATGAGATATAAAGTAACCATAACGAGAAATAGTCTCAAATGAATGATATAAAATATCTTTGGCCATTTCTAGCTGGCAGATATGGAATGGACGCGCAATATCTGTTAATGAATCAAGTTTCTAAGAAACATTGGATGACCGAATGGCACCTAGTCCTCTTTTTGTTTAGTCTGTTTTCCCTTTAATACACTCAAATACAAGAATCCAAACCTGTTGTAATCAAACAGAGTATCTAAGATAACCATCTAGAAACAAGACAGTTCAATCTTGATTTTGGATACATGACCCAAAACTCTATGCCAAAGTACAGCTGAGTTATCAATATTCAACTGTCTTTTGGTACCATCTTGTAGTAACATGCAGGGATCATGATAACTAGTATCAATGTCTAAACATATAAGATTTCACATTCATTCAAGCACCAGTACCCAACAACTGTTTGAATTCATAGATAAAAAGTAAATCACTGTCTCCAAAAGAACAAGAAACCAGATTTGTCCAAAAGGAAACAGAAATCAAATTCTCTTCTGAAAAAAGAGGGAATAAACAAAAGTATCTATAAGATCCAAAAAATAACTGCAAGTACTTAAACATAATCTAAAATGTCCAAATTGCCTCTACCTTCAAACCAGGATCGCCATTTCCCTCATAGACGTATCTTTCAACCCGTCAGTTTGGCTTTCTGTAAGTTGAGGCAGCCTGCAATGAAACACTTATAGTGAGCGGTAGCACCAAGAATCCAGTCAATAAGTGTTTTAGGAGCTGAAGTAAAAATTAACTTCAACAACAGACTAAACAAGGTTACTTAACCCTTCTTTGCAAGCCAAATAGTAATTTTAGGAGCAGTCCTTTCTAAGTGGATCCGTCTTCCACAAAGAAGCATTTTGGCAACTAAGGCTTCTTTTGCACTGGATCTACAGCAGTAAAGCACGAGCAGGTTCTCAATAGCCCTTTTCAAAAAACAGTCTTACAGGAAGGCCTCTTTCTGTTCTTGTTTCTTGCCCTTCCCAGCTGAAGAAACAAAATGAGCACTCTCATCTTTGTTTAGAATTCCATCTTTTCCTCCTCATCAAACAATGAGAAATGAGCTCGTTAAGAGTCCATTTATTCGGCTGACAATTATAGAAAGTCCTAATTTGTCGCATGACTGAGAAGGAAGAGAATTCAATAAAAACCAAATGGACTAAAAGAAGGTCATCTGGTAAAGCCATACGACAGCGCCTAGTCCTTCTTTTGCATCTGAGACATGCTAAGAAATAATGCTCCCGAACACCACTATTGCCAAAGCAAAACTTTCATGGAAGGTTAATTTTCCTAAAAGTTGTTCCTACTTCCGGCTTTTTGTCATTCTTTTGACAATAAGCCCTCTCCCCAGGCTCGGCAAGATAGTTTTGAGCATTGGTCCCCTTTTCAGCTGAGACAGAGTCTCACCATGTTTCTGGGACTCCTTCTGCATGACTCATCAAGACCTAAGCGATTAGAACGCTCCGCACTTCTCATACTGAACCCTTTTGAACATCAGTGCTCTGTATCAAGTAAGAGAGCAGGTTTCGTCATCCTGAAATGCAAGATTCAAATCCATACAGCCCAGAAAAATGCAATAATGTCTGATTGCCAAGACTCAAAAAAATTGAATACCCTTCAAGTTTAGGGACACAATCAGGATAAATGACATGTTTAAAGCTGACATCCGGAGAAAATAAAACAATATAGATAAGTATAAGCTCACAATACCACAAATGAACAATATTCACATAAGTAGAGATCAAAAAATGGAAATAAGATATAGACAACACATTAATATTCTCATCTTTTGGATGTAAAAACATTAAAACTTGTAATTAGTATACTTCAAAACGCAGCAAATCAAATATTGATAACATAGTTCCTGACAATAAATAAATTCTTCCTTTGGGCCGATATATCATTGTCATGGAAATAATCAAAACAAATTATCACATTTTACTTATTGCCAAAATGTATTCAAACTCAGACCAAGATAGCAAACCTTCCTTTGGGCCGATTAACTATCCCGCAACGAATTCTAATACACCTGTCTTAAATATTCTAAATAAATCAATTCAAGCAATAGAGGTTTTTCCTTTGGTGACTTTATTGATTCAAATCAATTTATTTAACATATATCAACACAAAATAGGGACTTAATCACTTCCTAAAATTTAATCTCAAAGTCGACAAATCAAATCATTTTAAATTGTAATACAAAACAATTGCAATTAAAAATGAATTGATTGTCTAAAATATTAATCATCTAAAATTATTTAGCGCAAAAAAAATTTTATAATCTAGTCCTTAAGTACTAACTTAGAGACTAAGTTATAAAATAGGACTAAATAAATTCTGAATAAATAAATTCGGGGTCTAATTAATTAAATGTATGTCCATGGGTCTAGACGAAAGAACAGAAAAATTAGGGGCCTAATCTGATGTTACAGAAACTTATGGGGCCTAATCTAAAGTTACAGAAAATTAGGGGCGCTAATCTGATTTATAGAAATTAAGAAGGCCTTAATACGAAATTTTCTAGGGAACCTAGCCACCGTAATTTTACCATCCCTAAAACTTAAAACCAAAAAAAAAAAAGATTAGAGACAAGCTCTCCTTTCCGCGGACTCTCTCCGAAAGAACCAGGAACGTTTTTTTTTTTTTTTTTTTTTTTTTTTTTTTTTTTTTTTTTTTTTTTTTTTAACAGAATCCGGCCAGCAAAAAAAAGCAAAAATAGCTAAACGAACAATTAATCGTCAATGGCGTTAGTTCAAAACCTCTTATCCTGTTTCTTTGGGGGAATCCGAAGAACAGTGAGAACAAAAAAAATTTTTTTTTTTTTTTTTTAACAAAAACCTGCAAATCCGTAAACAGTAAGGAAAAACAAAAAAAAAACATAACCGATCAATCTAAAATCTAGCAATTATACAACAAGGCTCTGATACCACTTGTTAAGAAATTAATTCTCAATAATTCCACAATAAACCTATATCGTGCAAAACCACAGATTACAAATAGATTGAATTAAGAAAAATGTTGATAATTA